>OU015495.1:102128621-102728621 GCA_907164885.2 Dolomedes plantarius
AAATTCCTTCAAAATGAAATTTTTTTCGAATTTTTACCTCAATTTCCTGATTTTTGGCGAATTTTTAAAGATTAATTTTTAGAATTTAATTTATTAAATGCTGATCACGTGATTTCTTTTTCTGGTACTTTCAATAAATTTATCGTCACGTGCGTAACAACTAAATAGACAAAAAAAAAATTTTTTTTCTCTTTCTAATGCAGCAGACGATTGGATATTATCCAAAAAAAATGCATATCCCTTACGATTTTTTTATAAATATACATATATAGATAGATATATATTTTACATCAATTGTATACATTGATCATCGCATTTATTATAAATATATATATTTATTTTTTGGCATAAATTGCATACGTTGACCGTTGTATTTAATTTGAATGTACTCCGTAGCGAAGCGCGGGTTTTCAGCTAGTCTATATATATAAAACAGTTCCGTAACCGACTCATTCATTCACTGACATACAACGCACAGACCAAACCGCTGGAACTAAAGGGCTGAAATTTTGCATGGCGATTCGTCTAATAGTGTAGGGGTGCACTAAGAAAGATTTTTCAAAAATTCTTCTTAGATTTTTTTAAATTTTTTTTACGTTTGCATTTAAAATAATACATTGAGGGTTATAAAATGTATATCACGAGAAAGATCATAAAAATTCCTTTAAAATGAGATCTTTTTCGAATCTTTACCTCCATTTTCTGAATTTTGGTGAATTTTTAAAGATTAATTTTTAGAATTTAATGTATTAAATGTTGATCACGTGATTTCTTTTTCTGATAATTTAAATAAATTTATCGTCACGTGCATAACAACAAAATAGACAAAAAATATTTCTTTTCTTTCTAATGCAGCAGACGATTGGATATTATAAAAAAAAATAAATATCCCTTACGATTTTTTTATAAATATATATATATATATATTTATTTTACATCAATTGTATACATTGATCGTCGCATTTATTATAGATATATATATTTATTTTTTTGGCATTAATTGCATACATTGACCGTTGTATTTAATTTGAATGTACTCCGTAGCGAAGCGCGGGTTTTCAGCTAGGTTATATATATAAAACAGTTCCATAACTGACTCATTCATTCACTGACTGACTGACATACAACGCACAGACCAAACCGCTGGAACTAAAGGGCTGAAATTTTGCATGGCGATTCTTCTTATAGTGTAGGGGTGCACTAAGAGATATTTTTGAAAAATTCTTCTTAGATTTTTTAAAATAAAATTTTTAATCTGTTTTAGTAACTTTTTTAAGTTTGCATTTATAATAATAATTCGAGGGTTATAAAATTTATGTCACGAGAAAGATCATAAAAAATCCTTTAAAATGAGATCTTTTTCGAATCTTTACCTCAATTTTCTGATTTTTGGTGAATTTTTAAAAATTTATTTTTAGAATTTAATTTATTAAATGCCGATCACGTGATTTCTTTTTCTGGTACTTTAAATAAATTTATCGTCACGTGCATAACAACTAAATAGACAAATATTTTTTTTTCTCGCCAATGCGGCTGACGATTGGACATTATTTTGTCTAAAAATATATCCCTTACGATTTTTTTATAAATATATATTTTTTTCTACATAAATTGTATATATTGATCGTTGCATTTATTATAAATAAATATATATATTTATTTTTTTGGCATTAATAGCATACATTGACCGTTGTATTTAATTTGAATGTACTCCGTAGCGAAGTGCGGGTTTTCAGCTAGTATTTTCATATTTATTAAGTTTTTTCATCTACCTTCAAGAGATTGCGTTACTCGTGGTGATGTTTTTAATGATTAGTATTTCATTACATTTCTTGTCCCAAAATATTCCTTTTTAGCAGGCATGCTTTCTTCTCTTTTTCATTAACTATTTTCTCTGTAGTTTACATTTCTTCAGGACTTTGCTTATTGCTGTTTTGAAAGAATCCGGATAATTATAAAATAGTATCACAAAATGTGCTAAATCCTCTTGGTGAGTTATAAATTTTCAAGATACCTTTATTATTTCCGAATATTTCAATATTTAATAAATTTTTATAAAGTAATTTTTTTCTATGAACATTTTTTTTATTAAAATTTATGTTTCAATCTTAGTAATGCCATATTTTCCGCATATCGGACGAAATAATTTTTAAGCAAACAAAATAAGAACTTATATCATAGCATCACAACATGTATTAATCTAATTTTGTAACGTTAAAATTCTACAAAACATACAGCAGAAATTTAGTTTAGTCTGCTGAAAATTCATCATGAGTTAGTCAACTAAATTTATTTCAATGTTACCAATGATACATATTTACCTCTCAATATTAATAGAGTGTTTTAGGATTGTTAGATAAATGTTGTGATATTTCTTATCCCCCGACCCTAATTTTTTTTTTCTGAAGGAATTCTTTAATACTTATTAAAAGTCTGAATTTCGCTGAAAATTGCTTTTGAATTTATCAAAATCAGTTTCTAAATAGAACGGTTTATAATACAAAATAAAATGTTCTTTTTGTATCATAAATGACTTTATTAATTTTTCCAAAATAAAATATAAATTTTTAAAAATACTTAAAAATTATCTGTTAAAAAATTATTATTTCTGTGTAGTTAGCAATTTAATGCAATTGAATATTTAGTAATCAACAGCACATAAAATTGTCTAAGATTTTTAAAAAAAATTATGCTCGAACTATATCGAAATCAGTTTCTAAATTGAACGGTTTATAATACAAAATAAAATGTTCTTTGTGTATCATAAATAATTTTTCCTAAGTTGAATATAAACTTTAAAATGCTTAAAAATTGTCTGTTAGTGAGATATCATTTATGTGTAGTTAACAATTTAATGCAGTTGAATATTTACTATACAACAGCACATAAAATTGTCTAAGATTTAAAAAAAAATTATACTCGAATTGTATCGAAATCAGTTTCTAAATAGAATGGTTTATAATACAAAATAAAATGTTCTTTGTGTATCATAAATAATTTTTCCTAAGTAAAATATAAATTTCAAAATGCTTAATAATTGTCTGTTATTGAGTTATAATTTCTGTGTAGTTAAAAATTTAATGCAATTGAATATTTACTAATGAACAGCACATAAAATTGTCTAAGATTTTTAAAAAAATATTCTCGAATTATATCGAAATCAGTTTCTAAATAGAACGGTTTATAATACAAAATAAATTGATCTTTGTATATCATAAATAATTTTTCCTAAATATAAATTTTAAAATGATTAAAAATTGTCTGTAAGTTATCATTTCTGTGCAGTTAACAATTTAGTGCAATTGAATATTTACTAATCAACAGCACATAAAATTGTCTAAGATTAAAAAAGAAATGATGCTACACTTTTTTGGAATCTGGCCCATAAAAAATATGACTTTTGTCTCTTAATTTAACAATTGTGTGTTTTGAAAACTTCTATATCTGTTAATATATTTATGGTTAGCATTTTAAACATTTTCATAATTTTTAATTTTACAACAATCCATCGAGTGCTATTTTTTAAATGTTTCAGGAGTAATAAATATGTCTAGCCGTAAAGAAAATTTTCCAAGGAAGCGTCTCTGTACATAATTACTTTTAAATTATTCATTCCCAGTTTAGTAGTTTAATTTAAGAACATAAAACCAGATGTTGCTTCAGAAGTACGCATTTAAAAGGGGGTTCGGAAGAATTTGATTATAGTTCAGATGGAAAGCAAAAAATATCGAATATTTCTTCATTTCGACGCATTTTCTTCCTTAAATTTGTCTAAAGACTCAAAATATGTGAGCCTGGTGCTAAATATATATCCAAATAAGAAGAAAGAAATTCGGGTCTCACAAATTTTTACGCTGATCGTGTGTTTCTGTAATATTTACAACCAATTTTTTTTCTTCCTCTTTCTTGCTTCACTAATTGCAAACTGCAGTCAGTCAGCGAGAAAAAGTGGGATAGTTAACAAATGTCCTTTAAATGTTGAATCTTATCATTATCACGATAATTAGGGTTATGCATCAAACACTTTTTATTTGAGCCCGGAGAATAATTAGCTTGGGGAGAGGTATAAAAATGTCGCTCTTTTTCTTCAAAGCTACGGATTTAATTTGTAAAAATTGTATAAGTACTTGGCGAAGAAGATAAATAACACATGCTAGAATTTCTCTTATATAATAATACTAGATAAAAACACGTACTTCGCTACGTAGTACATTGAGATTAAATACAATGGTCAGTGTATGCAATTAATGCCAAAAGAAAAGAAAAAAATATATATTATATTCCGCTCTTAAAACATATATATATTATATATATATATTTATATATTTATATTTATAATAAATACAAAGATCAATGTATGCAAATGATGTTAAAAAACGAAAAAAGGCATTTATAAAAAAATCGTAACGGATCTTTTTACGGACAAAATAATGTAGAAGAAAATATTCAAATTAACTCTAATAGAACATACTAAAGAATATAGTACAATTAATATAGTACAGTTTGAGGAACATTTCTTTTGCTGTATTTTAACATTTTTTGGATAATGTCCAATAGTCTGCCGCATTAGCAAGAAATTTTTTTTTTGTATATTTCGTTGCTATTCACATGATGCAAAATTAGTTTAAAGTATCACAAAAAGAAAAGAAATCACATGATCAGCATTTAACAAATTAAATTCTAAAAATTAATCTATAAAAATCCGAAAATGGAGATAAAGATTCGAAAAATATTTCATCTTAAAGGAATTTTTATGATCTTTCTCGTTATATAGACAAAAAAATGTAGAAGAAAATATTCAAATGAAATACAATGGTCAATGAATGCAATTAATTTGTATGTTTAATATCCATAAAACATACTAATTTGAATTAAATTCTTAAAAAACTTCCATCTCAATTAGTCTAGCGGTTAAATTTTATCTTTTACCGCATTTTAATATTTTTTTGTCAATTCATTTTGCTGTTATGCACGTGACGCAAAATTAATTTAAAGTATCACAAAAAGCAAAGAAACCACGTGATCACCATTTAATAAATTACATTCTAAAAATTAATCTTCAAAAATTCACCAAAAATCAGAAAATAGAGGTAAAGATTCCAAAAGGATTTCATTTTAAAGGAATCTTTATGATCTTTCTCAAGATATAAATTTTATAACCCGCAAATTATTATTGTAAATGCAAACTTAAAAGAATGTTACAAAAACAGCTTAAAAATTTAATTTAAAAAATTCTATGAAGAATTTTTCAAAATTCTTTCTTAGTGCACCCCTACGCTATAAGAAGAGTCGCCATGCAAAATTTCACCCTTTAGGTCCAGCGGTTTGGTCTGTGCGTTATCTGTCATTCAGTCAGTCAGTTACAGAACTGTTTTGTATAGATTAGTCGTGTTATTTTTTTTCTTTGCGTTTCAATATTATAGAATAGTCTGGACATATCCTTTTTTTTAAATAATTTCAAAATAAGATTTTGTAAATGCTTTCAATTTGAAAACAGATATTCACATAGTATTTAAAAGTTAAATCAGAAATAATTTTGCCGCTCTTAAAACATAAATATTGTACAGGATTAATTTCATTAAGAAGAATTTTTAATTGTTTTAAAGTTCCGTCAGCAATAAAGCACGGCTCTCCCGTATAAAAGCAAAATTATGTTAAGAATATATTCAAGTATTCGATTAAAGAAGGGGTAGTTTCTTTTCATCAAAATGTTTCTGAAAAATAGCAGTTTTTTCTTATTTTTTGAGCTGAAGGTAGTCCCATTCAAATACAAAAAAATTAACCAGAAAAATGGAAATCTCTCATGATTCTATATTAAATAGGTCACAATAGTTTATTATACTAGTTAGTTTATTATATTAGATTTTTTGGCCTAAATATATTTAGATTTAGAATTTTTGCTTTACATAAATTTTTAAAACAGATTTCGAGGTATATCTAGAAAGCTCAAAAATTTTAGAAGTTTTAAAATCCACTTATATAAAATATAATTTATATCTTCCTTTCAGAATATTTGAATTTCGAAATAGAGGTGTGGGATATTTTGTATTTTTTGTATTTTTTGAGCTTGAGATACTTCCATTCAAATATAAAAATGAACCACAAAAAGGGATACATCTCATGATCCTATATTAAATAGGTCACAATAGATTTTTATATTAGTAAGTTTATTATGTTAGATTTTTTGTCTAAATATTTTTAGATTTAGTATTTTTCCTTTACACAAATTTTTAAAACAGATTATGAGTTATAGTTAAAAAGCTCAATTTTAGAAGTTTTAAAATGCACTTATATAAAAAATAATTTTTATCTTACTTTTAGAATATTTGAATTCCGAAATAGAGGTTGGGGATATTTAGAAATAAAGTAGAATAAAGAATTTTTTAATCACTTTCAACGCTAGCCATTCTGCTGTAAAAGGGATTTTCAGACTAAAAGGTATATGTTTCTATCTTATAAATATAATTTTTTTCAGCTTAAAATTTGTACATGCTTAATTCTGAACTCCATAGCAAGTATGGAAGTGGATAATTATGTACTGAAGAAAACTTTTGTTTAAAAAAAACTCTCAAAAATTAACTGTTAACAAACGGGTATAAATTTTTACATTTATTACTTACCAATAAAGTTTACAAAAATGCGTATAAAAAATTTCACATCAAATTTGAAATTTGTTGAATTTCAAACTTTTTCTTAGTCAGTATTATTTAAAATCCGTTAACTGTAACGGTTCTGATTCAAAAAGTATTTACAGGCTATACAAAGTATGTTTAGACTTTTTACATTCAAATTTCGTTTGAATACTTTAAGTTCAGTCCTCGAGATTTATCACTTACGTCATACATAATTTACATGATACTTAATTATTTTTTGAACTTATCTAGTTAAACTTTGTTTTCTTCTATGAAATAAAAAAATCTAAATAAAATTCACATTCATTCAAAACAAAATTTATTCATAGTTATTTTCAAAGAATTTATTTACTTCTATTTGATTTTTTTTCTCTATCCTGCTGTTGTAAATTAATTTTAAACACTTACAAACATTTCCTCTCTTAAAGGAAAATTTTATTTGGATCATTTTCTCGTTTACAATAATACTTTATTAGAGAATTAATTTATTGGAGAATACCGGTAGTAAAATTAACAATCATATTAATATTATATTTTTTACATCATATTACTACTGTTTTAACTTCTGAAACATTGTTGAAATTTTTAATAAATAGCATTAACGAAATTTGTATCACCATGTATTTCCCAAAGATCTGTTTTTCTTATATTGAACCAGACTTCTGTTACACGGGTGTTTATGAAGAAGATAAATGCATAGCACAGACGCACATATGTAAATAAATAAATAAATAAATAAATAAATAAATAAATATATATATATATATATATATATATATGTATATATATATATATATATATATATATATATATATATATATATACATATATATATACATACATACATATATATATATATATATATATATATATATATATATATATATATATATATATATATATATATATATATATATATATATATATATATATATATATATATATATATATATATATATATATATATATATATATATATATATATATATATACACGTGTGTGTGTGTTATACAAATGTTGCAAAAGCTATTTTGAATCAAATTTGTTCGACTCTTTCGCTTACCCCAATCATTAAGTTTCTAGCTTACATGAAAAATAATTATTTCTATCTATACATCTCATTTGAGTCACCATCTGATTTTATATTTCTTTTATGTGATTTAGGCATTTCTCGTGAAACCACCTTAATTGAAATGAAAAATTCCGCTGAATATATAAGTAATTTTACATTCTATCGTCTCTATTTTTCACGTACGTAACAGGTCAGAATAAATCCTCCAGAAATCCATCCAATGAAAAATTCTATTCCTGGGCGCATTTCTCCCTGACTCACCTCCTTCTTCCCCGCATCGGGCCGGGAGTAATACGGCCACGGAATCCATTTAGAGTTGTCTGCTCTGCTAATTTAGAAAATGCTGATTACTAATGTACAACAAGTTGGTCGGAACTGCCAGTGAAAATGAGTTTCAAAATTTTAAAAGTGGTTCCACTCGCGTACGTGAGCAGTTACAGGTAAACGAATTTCAGAACTCCAGGTCCTCCGTCATCTTGAGCAGAATCCTTGATTAGGTTTGGTTCATATTTGCAGCATATTCCAAACTTTGTCGCAGTCTCATTTGTTTCTATGGAAGCGAGTTGTTTAAACAGCTTCATTAATTCTTATGAGAGTTACAACACGTAACATATTATCACTGGAACCTGGAACTGGAGAGAGAGAGAGAGAGAGAGACGTGGAGCATATTTCAACTGATCCCGGGCTCTTTCATGTTCAAACTTAATTATCCATAGAAGATTTGGCCAATTCAGCATTTATTGCCTTTCCCTATTTTCGGCGGAGCGAAATAATAAGATGCGAAATAGAGTGATTAAAAAACGTCAGCTGACGCAAACGCAGACACATTTCGCCGTTAGAGATTAATTAGCAATCACGAATAAAATGTTATGACGCATTAAATCCGTTAATTCTTGTGAGAGATTTAACAGGTGAAATATCATCACTGTCCTAATCAGAGTTTTGACGGCTCAATGCTTATTGCCCAGTAACTGGATTAAAATATGTCTTTCATACATGACGTGATTATGACACAAACTCAAATGCGTTTCACAGTAATGTCACACATTAATCATGAATAAAGCTCACTGTAATGTCCTGAGGTTCTCTAAAGAAAAACATGCATAATCTTGTGCTCATAACTTTGCATCGAGATTTACATAGCATTCTACATTTACACGGCATAAACTTACATGGCATATTACTAGACTTACATGGAGGATTACATAAATTTACATGGCATATTAGTAGATTTTCATGGCATAATCTTGAGCTCATAACTTTGCATCGAGATTTACATAACATGCTAGATTTACATGGCATAATCTTGAGCTCATAACCTTGCATCGAGATTTACATAACATACTAGATTTACATGGCATATTACTAGACTTACATGGAGATTACATAGACTTGCATGGAGGATTATATAGACATACATGGTATATTACTAGATATACATGGCATAATCTCAAGCCCATAACTTCGCATCGAGATTTATTGATCAGAAAGCCTGTCCTCTAAGCAGCAGGTTTGAATTCCATTCTTGAAAAAGTCTTTTTGTTTATGAAAGAAAAAAATGCGGGAGAGAATGAGGGGCAAATTCAACATCGTTATCATTTTATAACACGTAACTTAGCACTAAATAGTAACCTGAAAGTGTTACTGGCTGTGTAACTCAATCATAAATTACATTTATAATATTTTCGCATACGAATATCAAAAACACATAAATAACTTCCTTTCAAAGTATATCTTTAAATAAAATAATTTTAAAATATGAAAAAAAATATTGTCATGTAACCTTCCTCAAAATAACTTCTTTAACAAATTAAATCCTTTCTGTTATGCATTATTAAATGTCCATGTTATTGATGCACAATAGCTTTGCAAAATTATGCTAAAAATTATGTATTCCTTTCTCATTAAAAATGATCAGATATCTCCCTCATAACTGTATAACGTGCTTCTGACTATCGATCGCTGATTACTTGCATGCATAAAGAGCAAATAAAATTAATGGTATTTTAATTCATAAATTAATAAATTTGCAAACGACGTATCAGTGAAAATATTTGTTGATTGATTGATTGATTTAGAGTGCTACGACCATTTTTTTTTTCTACAAGAGAGCTAATTAGACAGGGCTTAAAGCTTCTGCTTAAACTTCTGCTTAAAGCCGATTCCGAACGGCTACAAACATCCATGACAACAATGGGACTCGAACACGCAGACTCCGGTACTGACTGCCAGCGCCCTAGCCATTCGACCTATTGTGAAAGACTTTGTAAATTTAGTTTAGTTTTATCACTCTTCATCCTATGCAAACCTTTGCATCCTATGCATCATAATTCATCCTATGCAAACTCTTCTTATATTAATTTCCTTTTTTATTTAGGGTCTTGAACTGCGACTTACTCTTTCTCTCTGTGTCAGATTATTACATCCTTGTTAGTAAATGTTCAGGATTTTATCTTCAAAATTATATTCTGGTTTACTAATTAAGTTTCCTGATCTAAAGATCGTTCTACTGTTGCATTCATTTTCATAAACTATAATTATGAAATATTTTCTCACATAAATCTGTGGCATCAATGACATCAATTTTTATTTTTTAATTTAGCTTCTTTCAGCCCATAATTTCACTTGGATTCAAATTCTCCGATATAACTTATTTTACCATCTTACGGAGTAACCTTATTTATGAATAGTTATTCTTCCTAAACTGACTAAAAATTCCCCTTCCCGCTTATTTTTAACTCTGGAAATATCTAGTCTATAGAGATCGTTAAATACTGACATTCATATAATTATGGTCAGATATTTAGCTGTATCAGATCTCAATTTTTCACTTTTTTTTCCAAACTCAGTATCTGAGTTGTTATTCCTGATGCATTTTCCATCCAGTTCTCATCAGCCTTCCTAAATCTTAGTTCCAGTCTTTCGATGCGCCTCCTCCGGTCTTTGTTCATATACTTTATCTTTTTACACTAGAACGCCTTAAATTTTAAACTAACTGCAATGCCTGAACGGGATCATTTTGATCCCTATTTCAAATTACAATAATATTATGCAGCAATTGCATTTTAATTAAGAATATTTACTTTTCAAACATTTATTAATTTAAATTAAACTAATTGAAATTAAAATTAAATTAAATAAATTTAAACACGAATATTAATCTGTTATGCACTTCAAGCAAATGAACACTTTTGTCCCACACTTTAGCCGCAAACGGGCTCTCTACATTTCTGTCAAATATTTGATGTTTTATTTCTTTGACAGTTACCAAAACCACAATTTTAACCTTTTCCTTACGGGGTGGGATAGCATGTATCCCAAGAATACGGGCCCAGGAATGAATATATATATATATATATATATATATATATATATATATATATATATATATATATAGTTTTAAAGAGGGAATCAGAAAAAGCTAAAGGTTAGCCCCCGAAAGCTAAAGGTTAAGTAGAAATAATGGCATTTTGGTTTACATCTTGAACAATGTTGGCCTTTTTTATATCCTAAATATTCGGACCGTGATTGGTCACATAAAGCAGGTATAAATTATCTTCTACTAATTTTAATTCTCGTAACATTTTGGAAAATATTCCAAGCATGTATAGCAACTAAGTCGAGAATTTTGAAGAATACGTGGACAGGCCACCTTCTTGAATCATGTTATCTAAAACATCAATGCCATACTATTTTTATTGCATGACTCTGCTGTTTGAGGATTTTTTTTTTGTATCATCGGAAACAATAACATTTTCATGGAGAGAATTGACTAAAACTCATCAATTCTTTTTCTTTTTACCTTGATACACAGTCAATGTAATATCTATCTTGATAATTTTTTTTTAAATTGAAAGATTGATTGAAAATTTTGCATTTTTTATTCCCCGTGGAATTTTCTTCCGTGATCAATTTACGGTACCAACAAGTGAAGTTTTGATCTTTTTTAGATTTGTTAACACAGAAAGTAAAATAAAGAAATTAGTAGTAGTAATTTTTCTGCCTTTGTTTATGTATGATTCCACGAGCCGAAGAACTACATAAGGTAAGTTGCGATAACTGGGCCATAGATTTTCAACGTTTTTATATACTATACTTTTAATACATTAAAATTATATTAACATGTATAATTTTCAAAATTCTTTGTATTGCATGCATTTTAGTAAGTCTTATGGAGTCTGTTGAGCTATGATATTTATTTTTATTATATATATATATATATATATATATATATATATATATTACTCTTTTTTTTTACTCTGGAAATATCTAATCTATAGAGATCGTTAAATACTGATATTCATATAATTATGGTCATATATTTAGCTGTATCACATCTCAGTTCTCCAGTCTTTTTTCCAAACTCGGTATCTGAGTTGTTATTCCCCTTGATTTTGAATATCGTGTAGTTGTAATAGCTCGGCGCAAAGTCAGCAAGCTAACTGCAGAGATTTTTTTAAAACCCGAAAAAGCTGAATATCGGCAGAATGTTTTCTTTTTATTGAATAACAGAGCGATTAAACAACGCTGGAACTATTTCTTGTTAAAATTTCTTTCAAAATAATTTTATAATTCATTCCGAAAGTTGTAACATTATATATTGGAAGACAAGGTATTTTTGACTAAATGCTGAGGAATCTACCTAAATTTGAAGATTTCTTTTCCCCAAACCACTCTAATAACTTCGAAAAATAATAGTGGAGGTTACATATAACTATTAATAACTAATTAGAACATTCAACCCAAATTAATATTTTCATTTTACCATAATATTTGTGAATGGGTCATTTTGGCATTTCCATGCGGTTTAGGTAAATTAGGTTCTAGTTATTAAAGACCGCAAAATACAAGCTAAAATATATAGTTATTTTAAATAAATGAATTATTTAGGAGACGTCATAGATACGACAATATATAGTTATTTTAAATAAATGAATTATTTAGGAAACGTCATAGAAAGCTCTGTTGCTAACATTTATAAAACGACAATTATATAACGCTTAAATTTAAAAAAGATAGTTTTAACCTCCTCTGGCATTGTAATGTTAAGGCATAACCTGTTCACTTAAGAGCATGCAATTTCTAGGGCTGTTAAATCTAAATTTATTATCTCATGATTACTATATATGATTCATAATTGTTTTTAATTACAAGATGGAATATCATTTTAAACGAGTTTTTTTATCATTTAATTAATCAATAAATCCTCCTTTTTCTCTAAAATTGTATTAATTTTAGATCCCTTCCAATATCCTTTGGTCCTTAAATCATAGATTGTCATAGTCATTTTGGATAATTCAGTAATTTCTGTTTTTCTTTTACACCTAATCTCTATAGAATTGTCTATTTTTAATCATATATGGAGGGAGTGCCAACTACTTCAACCGTCCACCATGTAGATTAGAGCGAGACATAATAGATGTATGACATCATTGATGTATGTTATGCGAAAAGTGATTATACCTTTGATTTAAATTTCATAATTAACAGTCAAGATGTGTAGGTGTTCAATAATATCAATATATATATATATATATATATATATATATATATATATATATATATATATATATATATATATATATATATATATATATATATACATATATATATATATATATATATGCTTGTCTGTAATGTTTTTCACATATTTTTGAAGGCAATGAAATATGGTGGAGTATAGTAATTATTATTATTCACTTTTCAACATTTAGATGAATTTCGCGTTCAGGCACCCAGAGGCAAAATCACGGAGTTACTGAAAGACACAGAGAATTACACATATTTTACCTATACAAAAGTATTACAAGTTTGTCAAATGTACAAATAAGAAGGAACATGAAAAATCTTTGGGTTAGTTTCTAATTTAAGCTATGTACCCTGTGATGAAGTGCATATCTAGGAGCGTCCAGAACTTCTCCTCTAATTAAAGCCACCGGGGGGGAAGAGCATGGAATAAGTTTTACCAATATTCATCTTAATTGTTTCGGCTTGTTCTACGACCTACCCTTTGTTCCCACCCATTCACGCAGTCTGAATCTTCATTCCGCCGAATAATAACAAGTATTACATCATCTGATGATATCTTCCTCTATATGTATCGTGTTGTTATTAAAAGGTTTGTCTTTGGAGTGTCCAGAGAATCCGGTAAGGAGAAAATTCATTTGCGGAGACCACAAACAATGTGAAAAGTTATATTTTTGAGAAACTGCAAATAAATATGCATCAGACGCACTTTCGCAAAGTTTATTATCAGAATAGTGTTTTGGTTCAAAAGTTTTCGTTCTAAATCTGTGTCCCTTCTCATTACAAATATTTTTAAGTTGCCCGAGAATATGCAAAGTTTAACGCCAGAAATTTCAGTTATTAAATTTCTTTTCTAGATTATAATTCAGAGTTAGATTTGTTATTTACTCATTGTCCACAGGGCACATTCAAATCCTTTGGAGCTAATAATAATATTAATATATTCTGCTATATTTAAAAAAATGGCACAAAAAAATTTCACGTTTGTTTCAAACAGTATAGTAAATGGGACATTAACAAATTCTGACAAGTGTAGCAAATTATTTGCCTATTATTCTAATTACGAACTCAATTTTAAGCATTTTTTATTTTTTTAAGTTCCACTAGGTGTAAAAGAAAAGCAGAAATTACCGAATTATCCAAAAGGGCATTAACAATATGCGATTTAGGGACCAATATATATATTGGTTTGCCAATATATATATTGGTTATACCAATATATGAATTGGAATTTAGCTAAAGTTAGAAAAATTTTCGAGAAAAGGGAAGATTCACTGAAAAATTAAGTAATTAAAAAAAACTCGTTTAAAATGGTATTTTATCTTGTATTTAAAAAAATTTTAAATCCTTTATAGTAATCACGAGAGCATAAATTTAGATTTAACAGCCTTATAAATTACATGCACTTAAATGAACAGAGTACGGCTTAAAAGATACAATATAAGAACAAAGACCGGACGAGGTGCATTGAAAGACTGGAAATCAGATACATGAAAGCTGATGAGAACTGGAGGGAAATTGCATCAGAAATAACAGGTTAGTTACTGCGTTTTGAAAAGACAGAATAATTGAGATATGGTGCAGCTAAATATATGACCATAATTATATGAATGCCAGTATTTAATTATCTCTGTAGGACTAGAAGTTTCCAGAGTTAAAAACAAGTTAAATGGGGATTTTTTAGTCAGTTTAGGAGGAATAACTATTCATAAATAAAATTGCTGGCTAGGATGGTAAAATAAGTAATTTCGGAGAATCTGGATCCAAGGGAAATTATGGGCTGAAAGAAGCTAAATTTAAAAAGAAAAATTGATGTCCTTGATGCCACAGATTTATCTGAGAAAAGATTATTACAGTTTCATTACAGATTATTACAGATTCATTATTACAGTTTTCGAAAATGAATATAACAATTCAACGGTCTTGAGACCAGGAAACGTGATTAGTAAACCAGAATGTAATTTTACACAGATACCTTAAATCTTGACAATCATAATTTTTTTCAATGATTCCAATCTATTTATTAAAGGGACGCATGACTACTAAAAATACAGTTCGGTTTAATTTTCAATGGATTCTTTTGAGTTTTTTTTTACGTTAAGGGGGTCCAAGACACAAAATTGTTTGAATTTTCAAAAAAACATTTATTGCATTAAAAATTTCTGTGTTTTTTTGCGCTTAAAATGTCGTTTAAATTATGTTTCTATCTTAATTAGAACAGGAGAAATTATTTTTTTTTTGCAACATTCTAATAGTAGCCAAACGTTGTTTAAACCTGCAAGTGCGCTTTTTTGCATGATGGGTTTTGTTCTAAATTTCTCGTCTTTAAATTGCTATAAGTGAAGAACCATTAACGATAAATGGTTAAAACTTGAAAAATGTCTTTTTCAACTGTTTTGCTTTAATTTTGATTCAGCAAATTTGAAAAAAATATTTACTTTTGAAAATATGATTTTTTAAAAATATGTTACATCATTTTTTTGTAATTTTTAATATAAATATTTTTAATTTTTTAAAAATTAATATTAAAAAAAATGCTGAATCAAAATTAAAACTTATATATTTCTGTTTAATTAAACGAAAAAGAATTGAAATTCGAAAAGTAAAATTTCAAGTTATAGCAATTTTAGTTTACCCCACTTTTTAAAAATTTTTAAATTTTATAATTTTTTAAAAACATTTTGAGAAGTTTTATGAAAGGATTTTGTTTACAAATTATATGGTTAATCATCACAAAAAAATTCAAAATTTTCATTCAGTAAATAAAATTTTTTTAAATGTGTCCCGGACCCCCCTTTATAATAATATCCAACACAAGTTAGCATCAAAACTGGCGGGTAATATGTTAAAATCTTTCAGTTATTTTGTTTTAGTATTTTAAAATAACATGAACATAATTAAAATATCCGAACCATGGCTTTTTTCACATGCATTGCAAGGAAGAATTTTATTTCATTTATAGATCAAGGGGTACATTGCAATATCTGCAGCTCCTGAATAGAGTTTGAAACTTGTAGAGTTAGGCCGTCCGCACACGGAGCGACTCAAAAGAAACTCAACTGGTTAGCGATTGAAATTGCTTATCGGTTGCAAACTCGTTAATGATGCGGGCCGACTCAAAAGTGATTCAAATCAATTGTTTGCGACCTGTCATGGAAAGAAGAACATCATTATTCCAGGCATTATTTTTAGTTAAATTATTATCAGAAATTAATTTATTTTAAAAAATCGTCACAATAGATCGTCTTTGATCAATTGTTTAAAAATGGACTGTATATATGGGCGCAGATATTCCATACAACAAAAAACGTTAGAATTTCATTTCATCGCTAGGCAGAAGTCACGTGACTCGTGTACGTCATTTGGCAGTTTGCCAAAAGAGCGGCTGTAACATAGATTGTGTAATAACACGCACAACGCAAGAGAAACTGGCGACTGAAGTTGCTAGCGACTCGACACGTTGAGTTGCCTGCGACTGATTACAAACGCGCTGCTGACGGGTTTGTAACCAGTTGCGCCGTGTGCGTGGCTCCATTCAATTACATAGGTTACGACTCATCACGAACTGGTTTGTGATTGGAGTCAGTTATCAGTTTCTTTTGAGTTGCTCCGTGTGCAGACGGCCTTAGTCTTTGCATTCATTTAAGGCTATGGAAGTTGGGGACACAAACGCAACTATAATATATTCCTTAGGTCTTTTCCATAACTTAAATATCGCGATAGGCATGGTTGCTCGTAACCATTCAGAATCTTTAATTCGGCGTTAAGTTGTAGTCTAGATCTCATTAGACCTCGGGTTACAAAAGCAAACCGTAACACTGCATATCGCCTGAACATCCAACCTCAACTAAAACTGATCAGAACACAAAAGTTCAAAAGACTGCTTCAGAATGTGTTCAGGGTACAGAAATATTTCAATCTCAGAAACTTTGAATTTATATCTACAGTAACATACGTGAGGTATTTTAAAGTAATATGAGTTTATCGAATACAGCTAGGGTTATCCTCAAATATTTTATAATCTTGATCAATTTCATTACCAAGAAAGTCCAGGATGACTTTTCTGATGCTAAATTTAAATAGTGCTAGTTAATGAATTCCTTCGTGTAATCGCTAATAAATTATTTAATCCTTTTTCTTACTAAATGATCGTTTAAAGATAACTATTTGCAATATATTAAATCGCGTAACCGGAAAACGTAAATAACAAAGAAAAGGTATACGTGCAGTAATGAGTGCACTGAAAACGTGCAGTAATATGTGGAATACATATTTTAGAGCATTCGATATATCTAGTGTTATCATTTAATGAAAACATGTTCTGATTCATTCTCGTTTCGAGCAAAAATATATATTTTTGATTGATATAAAAATATGGGATGTTAAATGATGATTACCGCGTAATTGCAATACTATTGTTTCTAATCTTAATTTTCCACTTCCGCCCGCCCTCACACACACACACACACACACACACACATATATATATATATATATATATATATATATATATATATATATATATATATATATATATATATATATATATATATATATATATATATATATATATATATATATATATATATATATATATATATATACATATACATATACATATAATATATAATATATATACATATACACACATATACAGTGGAATCTCGATCTGTCGTTTTTCAAGGGACCGACTGAACTGAACGATAAATGCGGGAAAACGATGAATCGGAAAACTATCGATCAAGATTCCACTGTGTATGTATATATATATATATATATATATATATATATACACGTCTGTATGTATTGTGAATTTGCCGGTATTTTTTATAATGTTTGGCTGTAAAAGTTCAAATTTTGCTAGATATCAACGACTATTCGTACATATTACAGTAATCACATTAATATATATGTATGTGTAAAACTGTTATGGAAATGTTATGAAGAATTGTGTTCATCAATAAACGGAGGTAAAACTTTACCGAATAACTAATACATGAATTAATCAAAAGTAAGAGAAAAGCGAATATTTCGTCGCTTAAAATATTTAAAATTAATGTCTCTGATCGGTGTGGCTTAACTGAACTTTCGCATGATTCTATTGGTAGAATTTTCAGCGAGCGCTTCAAAAATACGTGTAATAATATATCCGTGTCTTTTCAGCTGCGAACTGCTATGAATCATGCATCAAATTTGTATTTCAAATAAAAACCCGTTTTTGACAAGTGTCCGATTTGAATTTAAAACTGCAGCGACGTTAGTCATGAAACATACACAAAGAACGCGTAGGACGTGTTCCGTATTCCCCCAGTCTCTGACGTAAACAAACGATGTTAAAGCATTCGGCTTTATGTAACAAGTTCGAATGAGAAATGGGATGATGTTGAATTGTTTCAGGCATACATACCCAGGGTAGAAAACAGAACCAGCAGCGAGTATTACAAACGGGGCAGCGCTTGGAAGTGTGATAGTTTATACGAATAAATGCAGACGCCAGAGAAAGTATAAAGGATTTACTTGGTTAGTATCTGATTTAACAGGTAGAAAATGGCAACGTGACGGTAGATTAAGCCCTATTCTCATTTCCCAGTAAAATCCAACAAAAATGAAAATAAATTTTTTTTTTAAATGGAAGGCTAGTATCACAATATTTCTGCCTTTAGTTTTTCAGCTTTTTTATAATTTATTTCAAATTTAATGCTGATTTATTTTTGGACAGTGTTACTTCATTAATATTAATTAGCTATGATAAGTGTTATTATGTTTAGAAACTAGTTTAAGTATGCATAAAGGATTTTTTTCTTTTGTTTTGTCTCTTTATTGTATCTGACTGTAGTATCCGGTTGTGTTAGTATCTGATTTAACAGGTAGAAAAAGGCAACGTTACGGTAGATTAAGTCCTATTCTCATTTCCGGGTAATCCAACTAAAATGAAAACCAAAAATATTTTTTTAAAAATGGATGGTTAATACAATATTTTTACATTTAGTTTTCTTGTTTTTTATAATTTATTTCAAATTTAATTGTGATTTATTTTTGGACAGTGTTACTTCATTAATATTAATTAACTATGATAAGTGTAATTATGTCTAGAATAGGGTTTAATATGCATAAAGGTTTTTCTTTCTTTTGTTTTGTCTCTTTATTGTATATTGTATCTTTCGTTGCGATAATGGGAGTGCATGATTACTTACAATTTGAGAGCTGTTTCCAGAAACATATTTTATTTAAAGTAACACAAAAATCCCTGGTGACAAACTTACGTATTCAATTTTGTCGTCATGAATGATAAGTTTGAAAAATCAACTTAAAAATGGTCGCAAAATCCTAATTGTCTAACCTGCTACTACTGATATATCTTAATTATCGTATATATTTTTAAAAAGTAAAAGTAAAACATGTAAAGGTAAGTCTGAATAAACACATTAAAAATAAGGTCTTGTTAAATGATGGCATATCACTTAATTGCAATTGTAATGTTTTAAATCGTAATTTTCCACACATACATATAACTATGTCTGTGTGCCTGTCTATCTGTCTGTCTATCTATCTATCTATCTATCTATCTAACTATATATATATATATATATATATGTGTGTGTGTGTGTGTGTGTGTGTGTGTGTGTGTGTGTGTGTCAGTCAGAAATTAATTGGGAAAGGAATAATTAAGTTAAATTTAAAGGGGGCTTAGGGATTAATCATTTTCGTGGCGCGAAAAACCCACTAGAATTCATATTTCCAGACGCGCGGGTAGAAAAGTAGGATATTTTCCCCGTTTTGAGATTGACCTTCCATTCGCGGTGGAAGGGAGTCTCGTAGAGATAATTTATTTTTAGATAATGTACAGGATTGGGCGCGAAAATAAACTTCGAGAAGATTCTAAATTGGGCTCTGCGCATGTGCCGGGAGAGTGGATGCGTGGTTTCGGCCTCGAAATCTGCAGAGCGCGGGTCTGAATTCAATGCCGACGGACGTGTGTACGTCTCGTCTCTAAATGCAAAATGGCGAAAACTGAACGCGCTGATTTGGAGCTTTGGTTAGAATGAAAAGGAAATAAAGCGATTTGATTCGAATTATGGATTAATGTTATTCTATTCTTTCCACTCGCCACCAGTGCTATATGATGATGACTGCATTTTAAAGGTATTATAACAGGAAACCACAACCCTGTCATATATATATATATATATATATACTGGGGGGGGGCAAAAAGTCCATATAAACTTTAAAAATTCATAAAAACCGGAAAAATAACCAAATAAAAAAAAAGGTTTGCAGGGTTAGCATCTCTAGGTCACGGGATTTTTTTTAAGACAGGAAAAAAATAACTCAAAAAACAGCCGACAGGTGGTGCTTGTACAAGCGAATTCTGTGGAAATATGCGAATGAGACGGTTAGAAGAACGTGCGCTCCTAATCCACAACCAGTTCACCGTTGTTCCGCGATCCGCCGAGAGATGTCATGTATATATCCGGACCTGCTGCTCTCCGGACCACTCTGCCGTAGCTCAATTTGTGTCTAGCCTGCAATACCTTATCCCCTGGGGGTCATGTGGATCAGCTACTGCTGTAATAAACGATTTAGAAGCATTCTTTTCGTTATTTGAATATCTTTTCTTTGACTTGTGTAAGTCAGTGCCACCTGTCAGCTGTTTTTTGAGTTATTTTTTCCTCTCTCAAAAAAAAAATCCCGTGACCTAGTGATGCTAACCCTTTGCTAAACTTTTTTTTTATTTTGGTTATTTTTTCAGTTTTTATGAATTTTTAAATTTTATACGAACTTTTTACCCACCCATATATATATATATATATATATATATATATATATATATATATATATATATCTTTTTGTCACTGATAGGCTTGAGGCTATTATTATCATTTACTTATGCATTTTATGTATTTGTTAATTTTGTACCTTTGTACATAGATTCCTTATTTTAGTATTAATTAATTTATAAGCCGATGATTTATAAGCTATTTCACTTGTTAACTAACAAAGAGCTCTTAATTTTTACCGTGTGTGTGTAATGATTCCGGTGCGCATCTTCACTTCATCTGATATTAATTTTAAATGATTTTTATATAAAACTTTTCATAAAGGAGTTGTTACACAAGTTTTGCAAAAGCGGCATTAAATTCCTTTATTTTTATTAATTTATGAAATTAGTTAAATTCTACAAATTATTATATGACAGTTTTTCATGTAAACATAACATTTAAGTTTGGTAAATGCAAGATAGATGATATTTATCTTTTCGTGTTTAATTTATATTTTGCGTAGTGATACTTGGCCGTAGAATTATATTGTATGACTGTGCCCAACTATTTATGGTGATAAAAACTTCTGCTGATTCACCACAGCCCTTAAAGGGCAATCTGTGTTTTTCAATATTTTGTATATTTTATAGTTTTTCAGTCAAATTTACCAGCAAAAGTGTTAAATCCTTTTGTGCACAAGAAAGTTTTTGCTTATTTATTTAAAAAAAAACAGTGTCATCTAATATTTGTAACAAATATGCATACTTTTATCGGCAATATATTGTGCAAAAGTTGAAGGAACGTCACCAATTAAATTATTGAAAGATATTTTGCGTCTCTAGTGAAAATCCCCCAGACCTTGCGACTGCACACAAATTTTTGCCATTAAGGCTTCTTAAATACTTAGTAGAAATAAGGTTAAAGAAGCTAAATTGAAGAAGAGACGGACCCTCTATTAACTTTCTGATGAAGATTTAATTGATTACATTACTAACTAGCTGGACGGGGACAGTAAACGACCCTTTCCGAACTCCTCTATGCATCAACTAATACAATAATACAAAAAAAAGAAAGGGTCCAAAATCGGAATAAGTTAAATACCATCCACTTAACGTTTATCATGTACTTTTTTCCTTGCTAGAAACTTAATTATTTGGCTGTGTATTGGCATCTTTCTTCACTTACATGTTTTTCCTAAATGGGAAGCCGGTCGCCGATAGAATTATTTCCTCAATGTCTGTTACTCACATTTTTTTCCCTTATTTTATTTTACAGCCCTTTTGCAAAGCAGTTCAATTACAGATTCCGTGTACTAAGTTTTCGGGAATGATACATGTCTTTAATTTACTCTCAGAATAGGGTTGTCTTTTAGGGATTTTTTTTTATCATACTATTTTCTTACTCTGCTTATGCGTGTGTCATTGTTCTGCACTTAAGTGAAAGTGGTTCTGGAAAAATCCTTCTTATTTTTTTTCTTGCAGTTTTTGTTTCTTTTTTTTTTTTAGTTTTTCCCCGTTTGGTCCAACTTTTCTTTTTGTCGTTTTACTTAGATTAAGAAGCACCACGCCGGTTCCAATTTCGCGTTGTTTTATCTTTTCTTTTTATTATTATTACGAATCTTTCCCATCCCGTTCTTTTTCCCTTGAACGGCAAAGTGGAATATTAAGGAACTGTTTTTCTACGCCGCTGGCCTTCGAAATCCGTGAGAGCGCGGACCAAGAACGAGGGAAGGGGAACTAATAGCGTTCAGATAGCCGGCGTACTTATTCGAAGTAAATCGAAGTGGCGCTGTTTTTGGAAACTTGATTGAGCAGAGATGGCTTTTCTCGGGGCAGTTTTTGTGAATGAAGAGGAACGTAATCAGCACCGGGAAGAGAACTCTAATCTTACAATGAATGAATAAGCATTTTTTTTTCGTGTAATGTGCTGCGCGAAAAATCTGACCACAACCATCCAGATCAGAATGATTTCCCGAACCTTGTTCTGTAATGATATAATACGCTAGCCGTTTGCGTGACATTTGGGCATAAGGCCAACACCATGATTAATTAGCAACTCTATTATTACAGTATGCATTGAAATGAAAATAAATATATTGTTTATAGTCACAGAGAAGAATCACTACGAGAAATACAGTTTGTCAAAGAATTAGTGAATATAATTTTAATAACCAAATTATGACTCCAGATTTTACACCACAAGATATTCTTATAGATATAACCTCCGTAATATGTAAGATAATTGTCTATACTTAACCCTGCTGTTCTGTTCGGGTCAATATGACCCAAAATAAAATTTATACGTTCATAAAAAAATATAGTTCAGGGATATTTTCATGAAACTTCTTGACATTGTTGGTAAATAATATAAATATGTACTCCTAGTGGGATTTATGTTTATTTGTACTTCGAAGGAATATTTTTCAATTTATACCTAATGTATCGTTCGGGTCAGTATGACCCAATGCAAAAAATCATTTATTTTTACTCAAACATGTTCCCTTTTGTTTGGAATAATTAAAAAGAAAATAATAACAATAGTTTCTCTAATTTATCCGTTTTCGAAAAGTACTTGATTGCCGAATGTGTTTGGTCACATGACAAGAGAGCGTGTGCAAGGTCAAAAAGTTGATACGATTTGCAGGGGGCCAAACTATTTGCGTATGTGTTTGGTCACATGACAGAGAGCGTGTGCAAGGTCAAAAAGTTGATACGATTTGCAGGGGGCCAAACTATTTGCGCTTATTGCAGCGTTTCTTTTTTTCTGCTGTATTTCACTTTCTGATATACTGTAAAAGAGTTGTGCCTGTAAATGTGATAAAAAAATGGCGAATCGCATAAATTTGAGTCACGCTGGTATAGCTAAACTAATAGAAGCTTCTGACAGCGAAGAAGAAGTATCCGAGTATGAAAATCATACAAGTGATGAAATTGAGAGTGAAAGTTCTGACAACGATTTTGATACCGATATTCAACAAATGAACTATAAAAAGAGTATTCAGTCCAAGAATCGTGAAATAAAGTGGAAGTTGGATCCACTGCCACATTCTTCTCAATCAACAGCTTCTAATATTATAAAAACTTCTCCATGGGTCACAAGATATGCAACGGCAAGGATAACAGACGTAAAAAGTGCATTTGAGATAGTATTCAATTCTACGAAAACGAAATCATAAAAATGACTAATATTGAAGGAGAAAAGGTTTATGGTAAAAAGTGGAAAAATATCGAAAGTAAAACTTTTCAAGCATATATTGGATTATTATTTTTAGCTGGTGTTTATAAATCATATGGAGAATCAACAAAAGCTTATGAGATAAAGAAACTGGCAGAAATATATTTCGTGCGACAATGTCCCTCGAAACATTTTGCACCACATCGAGAGTTATTCGTTTTTAAATAAATCCACTCGTCAAGAAAGAAGAAATTTGGATAAAATAGCGTCAGTGCGAGATATCTGGGAAAAGTGGATAGAAATTCTACCAAAATTTTATAATCCGAATGAAAATATTACTGTAAATGAACAATTAGTAGGATTTCGTAGCCGATGTCCTTTCAAACAGTATATACCAAGTAAGCCATCTAAATATGGGATCAAAATATGGACTTTATGTGACAGTAAAACTTCGTATGTACTGAAAACACAAATTTACACTGGAAAAGAAGAAGGGTCAAAGCCAGAGAAAAATCAGGGAATGCGAGTAGTGTGTGATCTTACTTATGAGTATTCGGGGCACAATATTACATGTGATAATTTTTTTACATCTTACAACTTAGGATAACTTCTTCTAAAGACGAAAATGACTATGCTTGGCACCATTAGAAAAAATAAATCAGAAGTTCCTGAAGAAATGCCAAACAAAGAAGTTCACAACTCATTATTTTATTTTACAGAAGACGCAACAGTTGTAAACTACATCCCAAACAAGAACAAGAATGTTATTCTTATGAGCACTTTGCATCATGACGAAGAAGTTAGTAACAGACCTGACAAAAAACCATTAATAATATTTGATTATAATTCAACTAAAGGGGCTGTGGATACTCTTGATCAACTTTTAAACACGTACACTTGTAAATAAAAACAAATCGCTGGCCCATGATAGTATTCTATAACATGCTTGATACTTCTGCGTACAATGCATTTGTTCTATGGACTTCAATACATAGTGAATGGAACGAAAACAAATTGACCAAACGAAGGCTATTCTTAGAAGAACTAGGAAAATCACTCATTTTTCCACACATTGAAGCAAGGCCACACCTACCAAGAAGTGAGGACTCAATAAAAGTAGTGAAAGGAATACAGAGAAAAAGGGAAAACGTACCATTTGGATCTGCTGAGAATACTTCATTGTGTGTCAAACGTGCAAGGTGCAAGCTCTGTCCATCAAGCAATGACAACAAAACTAATATGTTATGCTGCATTTGTAAGAATCACGTTTGCAAATCTCATGTAAGATATTTCTGCTCAAATTGTAAATAAAGGTAAGTTTCAATTTAAAATATTTTTCTGTTATTTTTACAGATGCTTTATATTATTAGATCTATTTTTAAACTTACATTACTATTATTTAAACCATTTCTTAAATGGCACCTGTCATTTACTGCAAGAAAGGTTAGTTTTCTGAATTGGGTCATATTGATCCGAACGCTACATACGTGGAGTAAATACGAACAGAACAGCAGGGTTAATAAAGCATAAAAAATTACCAGTCTTCTAAAGGTAATGGAAGCCATTTAGTTTTCCCATCTGGCCTTAAATCCAACTTCATGACTAATTGCCAAGACTAATCTTTAAGGTAGACCGGGGCTTGTTGGCCCATTTTTTGTTCAATATTTTTTTTAAAAATTATTAATATTTTTAATTTTTTTAAAATTTGTACAATCAGCACATCTTAAAGCATAACCATGTATGAGAAAATTTTAAAAATATTAATCAATGGTTTCCATATGAAGCTCAGCAGGACATCAAGTCAATGGGCCAACCAGCCCCATAGATTTGATTTTCAGATTACTAACGAAAATGAAACACACATAAAATGTCAAATGTAATTTTAATATGGTATATAAAAGACGCAAAGGATAAGAAAAGATATTTTGTCAGACTTAACTACTGCCTTCATCGATCTTTCTGATCATCACAATCAAAGCAAACATAAAATATCGTGTCTCCAGTGGCACATGATTTATGTGCCCAACGATTGCACCTGGTACATTGAATCCAGCATTCTCCTGATTTATTCACAATTATATTGTCTTTTATAGGATTATTAACTTAGAAAACAAACTCTTGGACTACGGGGTATTTTGGCCCACTGGGCCAACATGCCCCGGATTAAATGGGCCAACTTGCCTCATATCTCCATTTTGGGTTTTGATCATTGTATCAAATATTCTGTAAATATTTTTTTCAAATCATTAGGTAGAAAATAAGCTCTGAACAATGATCTTTTAGATTGCAATTGGCCTGAGTGAAACTTTAATTTAGAAATAAATCAGAAACGATTATTTATAAGTGGAAAAAAAAATTACCTCGGTAAAAATTTGAAAATTTGAAGTGGCTTTCGTTTCATTGCTTCTTCGTTGCTGACGCTGTTATGGGTGAAAGAAAACGTGCTAAGACACACGTCGCTTAGCTAGTAACGCAATCTACCGAATAGTTTGAAAAATATCGCAGATGGGCCAACGTGCCCTTATGGCCACCATGCCCCGTTCTACCCTACAGCATGCATTGAAATAGAAAAATACATTGGTTATAGTCAGAGTGTAGGAACACCACGATTAATGAATTTCTCAAAGCATTAACGAATATATTTTAAAAAACCAAATTATGACTCCAATGTTAATACCAAAAGTTCTTCCTGTAGGTGTAAGTTCCATATATCTGTAAGAAGATCCTTTATAACCATAAGACTGAATGAAAATTTCCAGTTTTCCATTGTTAACGGAGACCTTGTAGTTTACATATTATGAAGCTCGTATGTATTTCTAAAACAAACCTATTTACATATAACAGAACCTTCCAAAGTAGCAGAAGTATCTAAAAACCAGTAAAATAGGTACTAAAAATCCCTCCTAAAATCCGTAAATTAAATCAAAACATACCAGGAAGTTCCCCAAAATCTCATCCCAATAAATCACTTAATAAAGTATTTATGTCATGAAAAGTTCTCAAGATAAAAAGTGTTCAGCGTCATAAAATATCAAAATATATGCATAATTTTATTTAAAAAAACATAAAAGGCGTCAAAGACCTTAACTTCATCAACATCTCTAGAGGAGAGGAAAAAGATTTATGGAAATCCCAGAAAAGGGTTAAGCATATAAAATTGAATTCTAAATTAAAATCTGCAAAACCATAATAACAGAATAATAATTGAAATCAATAACTAAAACGGGGAATGTTTAAGGTTGTAATTGCTTTGTCATAAAAAAGTAAACAAAGTTTCAAATATATATGCTATAAAAATTTTAATATGCAGTTAGTTTAATCCTCCGGTCGATTTTAAAGATAGATTCAACTATGCTAGATTAATTAGAGTTGACAAAATTACAATAAGAAAGAGAATATAATAAATGGTTATAATTTGCTCCTGTTTCAAAGACTAAATTAAGACTGCATTTTTAAAGATAAATAAGAAAATTGGTAATATATCTAGGCAAACACATCCCTTCGCCCCAAATTTACCTGCTGTATAGTAAACACTTGGTATCGATCTACCTGGTACTTTCCATTGGCTTTAGTGTCATCGTCTTCGTATCGGCATGCTTCAATTGCGGGAAATCTTCGTCTTTTCGTTCTTGAACTCCTACATTCTATTATAAGCTACAGGCACTTCACGTCCACGCTTTCAAATTGCAGTACAACTCGTTTCCATTTCTACCTTTCTGGCCACTAGACGGACAATGGCTATAAGGTATTGCGTGTGGTACGTGAAAGTTGGGTTTGTAAAGGAAATTTAAAATCTTCTACTTGACCACAAAATTAGACAATTGTAAATGATTATTGATTCTGTATTTTCTATTTCGTAATATGATTAATTCAAATTAACTTAATTTCATAAAAGTGTTTAAATTTTAAGACAATATTAAGACAATTTAAAATATAAAATTTTTTAATTCCGTATTTGTAGTTAATTTCCTTAATTTTTTAGAAAGGAATACACTTCTTTTTAATATGGCCGAATAACTTCATGTTAAATTCGAAATTGAGTATTTGCAAAGATAAAAAAAAATTATTGTCCTTTGTTATCGAACATTTTAACATTCGTTATTGTTTTTTTAAATTTCAACTTAAGAATAAAGTTATACAATTGTCAATAACAATAGGATATTTTATCATTTTAAGTCCTATATTGAATTTTTAAACTAAACGGAAAATGTTAATAACGAAATTGTTAACAATTGAAATAAACAGATTGTAATTTCATAAACATTTTTCATTCTATAATACTAGTTCATCAAGTAAAATAATTCACATAATGGCAAAAAATTTTGCATGCTGAACAGAAGGAATCTTTTAATCTTCAAAATTTTTATAACTTAAAATATTCAGTCAATAAACATATGTATGCATTCATTAAAAACAGTATTATGATTGCCATTGTACTGTTTCAATTCCAGAGTTACAAAGATGCCTTTAAAAACTTATGTCAGCATACAAAATGTGGACATTCTACAAAACGAAGAATATTCTACAAAACCCTCTGAACTGCTAATGTAAAAAAATTTAAAGATTCGACTTAATCGCTTCTAAATCATCTCTCTCTCTTTATATATATATATATATATATATATATATATATATATATATATATATATATTTATATAGTCACGTAGAAGTGCGAGATATAATGAATAAACCAACAAGCTGTTACGGTCATAGAAGTTTATTAGCAGGATGCGATCACACTAATGAACTTCCCTTAGCCCGACGGAAGTCTCTTATATACAATTTAAGAACTTTCTAGAAATATTGAAATTAACATAATAAATTAATACGAACAGGTAAATTCTCGAAATTTTGAGAAAGGTAACATAAATTAGAATAAATGTAAAAGCAGAAGTTACTGACTGGATTCGAAGCGACGATCTGTCGGTCAGCAACCCAGTGCTTCAACCTTTGGTTGTGCTGATACTTGCAGGCACCTTCGGAATGTGACATATTATATATATATATATATATATATATATATATATATATATATATATATATATATATATATATATATATATACATACATATATATATATATATTTATATATATATATATATATATATATATATATATATATATATATATATATATATATATATATATATATATATATATATATATAAATATATATATATATATAAATATATATTATATATATACATATATATATATATATATATATATATATATATATATATATACATATATATATATATATATATATATATATATATATATACATACATATATATATATATATATATATATATATATATATATATATATATATATATATATATATATATATATATATATACATACATATATATATATATATATATATATATATATATATATATATATATATATATATATATATATATATATATATATATATATAATATATATATATATACATATATATATATACATATATATATATATATATATATATATATATATATATATATATATATATATATACATACATATATATATATATATATATATATATATATATATATATATATATATATATATATATACAGTTGGCTCTCTATTTAACGATTTTCAAGGGACCGTGAAAAATCGTCCTTAAGTAGAGATCGCCCTTAAACAGAATTTGTGAAAACATAACATTTCCCAAAGTGTCGGAGGGGCCGGGACTGGGAAATATCGTCTTTAAATAGAGATCGTCGTTAAGTAGAGCGTCGTTAAACAGAGAGCCAACTGTATATATATATGCGAGGTACATTTGTTTTTTTTTCGATTATAAAAAATAAGTGAAATTTTAACGTTTATTTAATTTAGTGGTTGAATATTTTTGTTGAGTTAGGTATCTGAATGTTTTGCAATAAATACGCTACATTTTTTTAATATATATATATATATATATATATATATATATATATATATATATATATATATATATAGTATATACTATGGGGTAACTCTAGGATAGATGGTCATAGAGGAGAGATGGCCAGTCTAAATATTTCCAAAACTTGATCATAGATGTTAGTTTAAACTTTTTTCTTGTGAAATGTTCAACGAGTTCATTCATTGCGACGTATATTTTTTTTCGATTATAAAAAATAAGCGAAATTTTAACATTTATTTAATTTAGTGGTTGAATATTTTTGTTGAGTTAGGTAACTGAATGTTTTGCAATAAGTACGTTAATTTTTTTTTTAATTTTACGGATTTTTAAGGCACGTATGTAATCCAATCTTAGCTTCTAAGCCTAAAACAAAGACGTACAATGGCGGAGTGACGATTTAAATTGGGTGGCCATCTGTCCTTCAGTTTCAAGATATATGGCCACATAAAATCAAGGAGAGATGACCACCTTTAATCAATATTTCAAAATTATACGGAGTGAGGATTTTAACCAAATATCATTATATTTAAAATAATTATATAACTTTTATGTTTATAATTATATTAATGGCTATAATTGTTTCAATTTTAAGTAATATAAATATTTCAATAATAATAATATAATATGCCGAACGATATTTTTTTCCAGTTTTTCAAGATGCCGAATAAATACATAAGAAAGCCTCATTCAAAGTGAGGGACCTGGAGTCAAAATGATTTGTCTAAGGCAATGGAGGCTGTGCAAACGGGATCATATTCGGTAAAAGGAGAGTCTGGAGTATTTCACATTCCACGCAAGACTTTTGAGAGACGATTGAAGACCAATAATTCCAATAACGGCAGCCTGGGTCCTGGTCCAATGATTGGAAAATAAAACAATGAAAGTTTAGTAAAATACATTAAATGAATGCAGAAACAAGGATCCCCATTTACTCGAAATGATGTGAGAATTCTCGCTTTTGAATTTGCCATAAAACTGGATATAAAACACCGTTTTAATGATACAAGTGAAAAGGCTGGGTATGTTTGGCTAAGTCTATTCCTAAGTCGTCATTCTGATATATCAATCAGAAAAGCTGAAGGTGTTTCGCTTGCGAGAAGAGAAGTCATGAATCGTGAAGAAATAGATGCCTACTTCAAACTAGAGAAGATGAAATACATTTGAAATTATCGGATTCTACAGATTCCGAGGGAATAGAATTTGATGAGAATCACTGTGTTGGTTGTGGAGAAGAATACAATACCACAACCAAAAAGGATGACTAGATAAAATGCATAAGGTGCCTGAAGTAGTACCATGAAACGTGTACAAACTATCAAGACCTTTGCCAATAATGTGGTAAAATTTTACGAAAAGTACAGGGTTGAAATTATACTTCAAATGTTGTTCATTTGAATTTCATTCACTCATTTTCCGTGATATAATTGCATCTTTGCAAATTGCGATATGTTTTTCATGATTAATTATATGAAATGTGTTGTTTTTTTAGCTATTTTAACTTCACTTTTTCTTTCTTTTATTGGATGACCATCTCTCCTCGGCTTGAAGGAGAGATGGCCATCTGCCATTTTAATTTCAAACTATGTTTCCCACTTTTTGTTCTCAATGTTTAATATTTTTTGCCCAAAATATGATGAGTATCTGTATAAGAATTTGAAATATGCATAAATATTTCTTCTGTTTGCATTATAAGAATTTTTATTTCAATCTTTAAAAACTATGGCCATCTATCCTAGAGTTACCCTTTATATATATATATATATATATATATATATATATATATATATATATATATATATAGTTAGTTATTTTTTGAGTTATTAATTTTTCTTGATTAATTGTCAAATCCTTACAAACGGTCATTTAATGTTATTCCTAATGGTCGAGTGCCAATAATGCCCCCTCCATCCGCGTGCAAGAATTCAAACCCAATTCCCTATCCTTTAAATCAGTATTGTACAAACTGAACTACCCTGGTGATGTGGGGGGAGGACTTAAAATTCGAGTCCCCTTCCTCATAAAGGTGGAAGTTGTTTTTCAACGTAAACGGGGGAAATCCTCATTCTAATTATTTCCATTTTTCTGAAAATATAAAAGAGTACACTGAACGTTCAACAGTTCTCTTTTAAACATAACGGAAGCCCAAGCATTTTTCAACAACTCACAACAGATGTCAAACTTTGTATTATTCTCGAGGGCATTCAACAGTCTGGAAATTCAAAACAGTGCGCATTAAAAACGTATTTTCTTTGAGAACAATCCATTTCTAAGGGAAAAAAATCACTCACTTTAAAATCTCAACGTTTTACATGATTCACCACGCAAAAATAGACTTGCACCGAATAATTCCAGATCTGCCGAAACATCATCCATTTTCTCTGGTCCGTCTGTCCAGGATTTCAATTTTGTCCGGCAAGATTGATTTTTAAATTCAGCGGTGTACGTGGTTCCTTCATTGCATGGACTTTTTGTTGTACGCCCATAGCCGGCCGCGATTGTTTATTTCGGATGCACCCAACGCTTAAACAAATGGTTTTCGTGCGAGACGAATGTTACATTAGGTTCTTTTTTTCCTACTCTGCGAGATTGTACCCCGCCACCCTCTTGCCTTTTCTCGCCAAATGTATAAGAGGATTGGATATGTTTTACAGTTAAATTCTTTTCGGAAAAATTATAGGTTAAATTCTCTTTTATTCTTGTCTAAGACTTGAAGCAGTAATTCTCAGGGAAACAATGTTTGTTAGGTTTTGCTTGAAAGGTAAAATATTTTTAAAAGGCTGCGTAAAAATTGATAAATATTTAAAATAAATATTTTAAGAATGGTTTTAAATATTTTCTTGTGAATTAATTTTATAACCCAAGATTATATTACTTTCCTACAGATATAACTAAAAGTCAAAAAAATTCAACAAAGCGAGATAATTATTAGCAACTCTTAGGGTATAAAATGGCCCCTATTTAACTATAACTGTTACTCACTGGATTAGGGTGACTTTGCATTTCTGTCTTTTCATTTGTGTTCTTTAGGGGTTTACGTGTACTTTCATTTATGGTGCGTTAAGCCCTAAGTGCAGAATGTCTGTGTGTTTTTTATTTGATTTGACTGTCTGTTTCAATGGAGATCTCGGGACCTTGGGATGTCTTTAGGTTAGACGTGCATCCTATTCAGAAAGCTCCCCCTTGAGGTAACTGATTTGGTTAGACCTCCTGATGAAGAGACCTGTCGGTTGCCTCGTTGATTTGACTGTCTGTTTCAATGGAGATCTCAGGGCCTTAGGATGTCTTTTGGTTAGACCTGCATCCTATTCAGAAAGTTCGCCCTTGAGGTAACTGATTTGGTTAGACCTCCTGATGAAAAGACCAGTCGATTGTCTCGTTATATGGTTTAGTTCCGTTACTGCTACAGAATCTTGCATTATGGTGCGTTGAGTCTTAAGTGCTTGATTTCTGTTTATTCTTTCTACATACTTCCTGCTAATAATTATCTCGCTTTGTTGAATTTTTTTTACTTTTAGTTATATTAGTCCGTTTTCAGTATGAATATTTGTTGCAACTGCGCAATCTTTTATTGAAAAGCTAAAATTTTCAACGCTAAGGTAGGTTTTCTGTTAATTTGTTCGGCAGTCTGTGCCCTCTTTATGCGTTTTCTCTCATGTTGAATTATTTACAGTGTATGTGTTTCCTGCAGATAATCGGAGATTTATTTAATTTAATACTAAGATACTTAGTTAGAACTATTTATATAAATTTTTTTAAACGTATCAAAATTTTTATTTATATTTTAAAAAACATTAAAATTAAAAGTCATTATCAACTTTAACAAGTAATTCAGAAAAAAAAATCTAATCAAAATTTTTACAGATTGAATTTACAGATAAAGTTCCATTAAAAAAATAAATTCATCTTGTCCTAGGTTTTTTTCAGTACATTTTGGCAAAAAAACCGCATTTTTAAAATACAATTTTTTTTTTACATTAATGCAGCACACATTTCACAATTTGGGCAAATTTTAATCTATTTCTTGGAATAGCTTAGAGAAAAAGATTTTTCCATCTTTTTTATGAAACTTCTTTATTGTAATTAATGATTCAATTGTTGAATTACTTTTTTCAAAAGATCATATTTTTTTTATCTTATAGTAAGATAAAGGTTTGTAACAGTAACTTACAGCTTTCGTAATTTAGCCTCTGTATTCCTTCAAACGCTACAACTGTTTTGCCAGATTTCCAGACTGCATTCTTTGTTTCCTCATCAAAAAAATTAAATATTACTTTTTGACTATGAGTTGTGAGTCTGTATTGAAATAGGAATTTAAAATTTGCAAGCTTCAAAGTTTTTTGAAATTTCATCTTTAAACAGACGGTTAAGTATTTTCATCTAAATCACCAGTAGTTTATTGTTTATTTTGAGGATATTTTTACATCATAAATTAACGCACATTCTCGAATTTTTTTATATAAATGAAACTCAAATTGACTGGTAAATAGCAATTTATAAAACGCAAATTTCCAAATGATTGAACACAAAAACAAAAACTCAATAATATTGAACCCTGCAGAATAGTACAGAATCAGGTACAGGTGATTTCTGTGTTATCCATTCTTGGGAAAACTAGGTTTTCATAATTATCCAATACATTTTCTCATTTTAATGCACCTAATGTACGTAAATTTAAGTTTTCAATGGACATATATCTGTAGACCTACCTTAAAAATCTTTCATCTCATCGTTATATGATTTAAAATTGTGGAAATGGCTGTTTTTATTTCAGCTTTGATAGTTAATACAGAGCAGTGGTTCGCGAAGTGATTTCTGGGGAGTTGCCACGATATTATTCAATTAAAATAACTTTTTATAGAATTTTACCGACTAAAAGAATCGCTAATGTTTTGTTAACATGAAACTACCAGGCGATATATTTTAAAGACGAAAAGTTTCATTCAGAGCTCAAACTCAGTTCGTTAAAAATCTACCCCCTTTATTGGACAGTGAATGTAAATCGCGGTTACTTACTACGTATAGTTTATACATTCTAAACGTCAGTTTGTTGTTGTTGTTGTTTCTAATACCCCCTGGCTGGAAGTTCCAGACCAGGTCCATATAGGCTTCGAGCTGTGGTATGCGGCTCTGTTTTATATAGCACCACTATGGTCAAAGTCCGTCTCAACTAGTTGCCACGTCAATTTTGACCGAGCAATCCCAAAGGCGACATCTGGGGGGATCGTACCATCTCCCACCCTCTCTGACCTCATAGAGGGATTTTCCAGTTTAAGGATTTAACGTGCCCATATCCGGCCTAGACATGTAGGTATTTAATGGCGTGCGTCGGGATTCTATCCGAGCACCCTTAGCACCGAACGCCAACGCGCTACAGGGCCACCTGGAGCCATAAGCGTCAGTTTGTCTTTCTTCAGTATGTGCTGTCATTTCTGGCTTAACTATTGTAGTTTTCTCAGCAGAATAGAATTGTTTTACTTACGTAAGAGTCTTTCAATTTTTGTTGTTATGTAATCGCGAATCCTTTTTTTTTTTAGTGCCTGTTCTGCTTTGCTGTTACTTTTACACACCGTTGACTGACGGATGAATTTTTCTTAATGTTCTCTATTTCTTAGGAATTTCATTTTTTTTATGAAACGTTACATTAAAGTAACGTTACTTGAAAGTAAACGTTTAATGAAAGTAATATCCCGACTTACGCTACCCCGACTTACGCGGTTCTTGATTTTACCCTTTTTCCACTTTTTTTTTAAATCTAGGACGAAATATCGCAAATAAACTTAAAATGGTGCCTGGAAGACAATATTGTAGAATGTTTTTCAATATTGTAGAATATTATTCAAATTTGTACAATATTTTTTAAAGGCGTGATGGAAACAATGCCTGAAACTGATCATATTGCTCGTGTGATTGAAGAAGTTGTCGATATTGCCAGGCAATTAGATATGGAAGTCGATGGAAACAATGCCTGAAACTGATCATATTGCTCGTGTGATTGAAGAAGTTGTCGATATTGCCAGGCAATTAGATATGGAAGTCGATGGAAACAATGCCTGAAACTGATCATATTGCTCGTGTGATTGAAGAAGTTGTCGATATTGCCAGGCAATTAGATATGGAAGTCGATGGAAACAATGCCTGAAACTGATCATATTGCTCGTGTGATTGAAGAAGTTGTCGATATTGCCAGGCAATTAGATATGGAAGTCGATGGAAACAATGCCTGAAACTGACCATATTGCTCGTGTGATTGAAGAAGTTGTCGATATTGCCAGGCAATTAGATATGGAAGTCGATGGAAACAATGCCTGAAACTGATCATATTGCTCGTGTGATTGAAGAAGTTGTCGATATTGCCAGGCAATTAGATATGGAAGTCGATGGAAACAATGCCTGAAACTGATCATATTGCTCGTGTGATTGAAGAAGTTGTCGATATTGCCAGGCAATTAGATATGGAAGTCGATGGAAACAATGCCTGAAACTGATCATATTGCTCGTGTGATTGAAGAAGTTGTCGATATTGCCAGGCAATTAGATATGGAAGTCGATGGAGATGATCTCAACGAACTGCTGAAATCTGATCTTGAGGAGCTGAGAGTCGATGTCGGAGCTGAGCTCGACCAAAGCATCACTGACGAATCCGACACTTCAGACCCAATTCCATAAGAAAACCTAATGGCAATTATAAACTTGACTGAAGGTCTCAATGCAACTGAGAAAGAGTTACAGATTTTTTAGAGAATATAGGCTCTAATATAGATCGAATGGTCACGACAAAGCAGGGAATAAAAAAATGTTTGTTTGCTAGGAAGAAATTCTTCGTTAAAAAGAAAAAAAAGGCGTTAATAAGGCAGACTACTTAATTAGATTTTTTTAGAACCATCAACATAATTGTTTTAATATCCTGTACATATGTACAATATTAATACGTTATGCAATATTTTAACTTTAAGACAATATTTTTTTTTAAACTGGTGTTTTTGTAAGTTCATGGTTCCAATTAGACAAAATTTATATGAATTTATTTATACAAAGTTTTACCCCGACTTACGCCATCTTTCGTCGGTCAGACCTATCGCGTAACTTCGGGGTATTACTGTATGTTTATATTATTTACCTTGAAGGGTTTTAACGTAGGATTGCGTTCCTCAATAACGGTCCTTCAGAGACAATAAAAATTTTCCTGCGTCGCGAGTTATAATTTTGGCAGCGTGCCAAACCCAGTAGTAGTAAACAGTTAAATAGAAAAGCGCCAAAATGCGTAAAAAAAAGCAACGATAAGTAAGGGCCTGTTCACATAGGAGTCCGGTAGCGGAAGCGTTAAAACGTTCAAATATATCTAACCAATGACAAGCCTCCAAACGGTTATCAACGAAATGTTTAACGCCTATGATTGGATTAGTTCCGTCTGAGCGCCATCTTTCCTTTTACGCTCCCTATGTGAACAGGCCCTAATCCTACGTTAATATCCCGAGGTAGTTTCGTTAGATGAGACTACCTGTTTTTTTTTTATTAAAATATGCTGAGGAGGAAAGGGTCGCAGAATGAGTGGAGAAAATTGAAGGGGGTCACAACTCGTGAAAGTTTGGGAAACGCTGAGTATATATTAACACTTCACCTTTTTTGACGTATATTTTTAAGTAATTGTGTAGGAATTAGCATATTTCCATTTTTTTTAATTTTCTCTATTTTTCCATCATTCTATTCTTATAACGAATTCAATTTCGATGACATTTAAGGCTGCTACAGTCACTAAAGAAAAAAATGATAGGTGAAAATTGAAAAGTGAATCATTTCTTGGAGCTTGGAAACGAATCCAACTTGGTAGCACCGTTAAATTAAAAGTAGTCAAGAGTTACGGTTTAGTTAAGGCAGTTAGGTGCCGTCGTAAATTTTACTGAAGAACTTGTAATCAACGACTCGATACACAGACGTTATTCGTTGTGCAATTATAACCGGACATTTAATGAGCAAGTTGTATTACTTAAAAGTTTAGTGTTTGTATATTGGTGGGACAGAAGGTGATTCATGGTTAGATCATGTAACAGTTGGGGGTAGAGAGTGAGACGAAAGGAGAAATGCCAAAATGTTGCAAAAAGTCATTTTAAGAAATGGAGGTGCAACTGTGTTTCTTCATACATGATGGGAAAAAATTAACTAATCAAAAAGCCAGGTGAATAAAATTAAAAATTTAGGATTACTAATAAAGTTTTAATTATAAAGATATTTAGCAACCCTTTTACGCAACTCGGAATAAAAATTTACCAAATGGACACCACGTAAGTAAAAATGTGAATTGTGGGACATAAAATGTCAACTTTTGTATTGTACATACATCGCTATTGGCTATATGAGCTGAAAAGGTTTCATGATAAATGAATTATTTCTTATATACAGTGTTTAGTATCATCAGGGATTCTGTAGTGTACTGTGAAGAAGTTAGTGAAAAGAAATTATGCTGGGATGTATATATATATGTAATATATAAATTACATCTCGTTCTTAAATGCAACCTGAAAAGGAAAACTAGCTCAAATTTACATGGCTGGAGCTAAACTCAGCCTGAAAGGAATTAAAATTTTGAAGCAGTCGTGTCGAATAGTTTTATTAGAGCGATAGTAACATCTGTCCATCTCAGACGACAGCTCGGAGCGAAGTGTAATATCACCTTTCAACCTTACGCGTTAGAAGCGAGGTACATGTGGCTGTTGTTTTGAAATGTCAGCGGAATTTGGGGCTGGCGATGCGAACTCACGCCTTTCTCGAGACGTATACACGTGTAGAAATGCAACGTTTGCTGTTTTATGGGAAGTTCTGTTCCTATGGGTTTTTTAAAATGCTAAAGTAATGTTACTGGGAATTGGATTTAGGAAAGGGAATTTAAATGATAGAATGGAGGGCCTAATATTTAATTTATTACATATATATATATATATATATATATGTGTGTGTGTGTGTGTGTATACATACATACATAGCGTTCCTGAAAGCCTTGGACTTGGGCTTCGCCCTTGTTATGGGATCCTCAGTAAGACATCACCGATGAGTTTAGAGAAAATATTAGAGTGCTTCAAGGTGATAAAATGTTAGGCATATTGCCCTCTTCAAACGTTCTAAATTTTGCACCACAAATTGTGATAGACGATTGTTTTTTCAGAAGTGGGCTGGATTACTCGCGCTTTGTCAGTCACCACTAAAAAATTATAGCACTTTGATATTTGGAATTTCGTTCCTTCTAGTGAACTCATCGATTAACACTTCAGCGGGCGCGCCAATTTTTGGGAACACCATCAGGCGCGCGAGGCACAAAGTGTAACGTCTCTTTCAACCTTGATTATTTCTTTTGTAATAAACTTTTTTTTCAAATTGAAAATAATAATTCTGTGTTTTATGACAAGGTATAAAACTATGATAATATTGAGATATATTTATAATCAAAGGCCAAAGAATGCAGATACAATCGCCTTATTTCAAAACTGTCCGTTTTATTAGATCTAAGGACAACTTGCTAATTGATTCCTATTATGTCCAAAAACCTAAAAAAAAGAGATTGTCCATCTTTATGATATGCGGGATACCGTGTAATAGCTGCACATTTCATTGACTACATCAACTCCTGCTTTCGTCATATTGTAATCCAGTATAATCGCTGGTTTACCACGGTTAAATCACGACTAACAGTAAATACAAAGAAACACAAGGGTCAGAAAATCAGACCTTCATTAGAAAGGATGTAGGTATAAATAGAACTTGCTTAGAACATTCAAACTTTACATGTAAAAACAAACCATTTAAAATTACGAAAAAGCTGCACTTTGTATACGGGAGCGCCCGCTGAAGGGTTAAAAAAAGTTTATTTAAGATTTTTAAAGTTATAATTTTCAAAGAGGTAAAACATAAAAAGAATTAGAACGTAGCACGTTTTTAAAACTTTAAGTATTAAAAATCTAAACTTTCAGTGGAAACTTCACTAAAAAAATGTTTTTTTCAACGAGGCAGGCACTGTGTATTGAGGACATTCGCCCACCCATACCTCCATTTTGATGGCTAATTTATTGTGGCAGCCCCATATAAGTGAACTAACAACTCTCCCTATGAGGAGAAACTACAGGAACGTTCATGTGTTAGACATAATTCGAGTTTAAGCGCACTTTAGGGAAACTCGTGCTGCTAATCATTATGGGATGTAGGATGTAAAGAAGAAAATTAAGATATTAAAAAATCAGGCAATAAAAGTCAATATTTCTTGAAATTGTCATTAAACTAGCTGAATACCCGTGCTTCTCTACGGAGTACATTAAAATTAAATACAACGTTCAATGTATGCAGTTAATGCCTTAAAAAAACAAAAAATATATATTTATAAAAAATACAACGGTCAATGTATGCAATTAATGCCCCAAAAAATATATTTATAAAATAACGTAATGGATATTTTTACAGACCAAAATAATGTAAAAGAAAACATTCAAATTAAATACAACGGTCAATGTATGCAATTAATTTGTATGTTTAATATCCACAAAACATGCTAATTTGAATTAAATTTTAAAAAAACTTCCATCTCAATTAGTCTAGTGGTAAAATTTTATCTTTTACCGTATTATAATATTTATTTTGTCAATGTATTTCGTTGTTATTCACGTGACGCCAAATTAATTTAAAGTATCACAAAAAGGGAAAAAACCACGTAATCAGCATTTAATAAATTACATTCTAAAAATTTATCTTCAAAAATTCACCAAAATTCAGAACATGAAGGTAAAGATTTGAAAAAGATTTCATTGTAAAGGAATTTTTATGATCTTTCTCGTGATATAAATTTTATAATCCTCATATTATTTTTTAAATGCAAACTTTAAAGAATGTTACAAAAACAGCTCAAAAATTTAATTTTTTAAAAATATAAGAAGAATTTTTCAAAAATCTTTCTTACTGCACCCCTACACTATAAGAAGAATCATCACGCAAAATTTCACGCCTTTTCGGTCCAGCGGTTCGGTCTGTGCGTTATCTGTCAGTCAGTCAATTACGGAACTGTTTTATATATACAGATGATTGTGGGTCACAAAAATTAAAGGTATCAAAGTCCTGTAATTTCGCGATCTGCATCCTGCAGACAGTAACTTGCAAACACTTCTGGGGGGGGGATTATTTTACTCCAGAATCATGCTGAAGGATTTTGCAGCAAAAATATTATTTAATAAATCCCCTGGTTCTTCTCACACTTCACATCTTTTGTATGACGAGTTTTAATGTAAAGTACAAATGTCTTGATATCTTTTTCACTTTGTATTTTACTTCAACGATTCAACGATTTAAAAAAATGGTGAAAAAAAAAATTTTTGCCCCCTGTTTTCAATATTTCACGAGATATCACTTTTCCATCCCAAAAATAATTCTGCCACAAAATGAGCAAAGATGTTTCATAAAGCTGAATTACTTTTATTTGTTAAGCAAACGGGGTAAAAACTTTGCTTTTCGTTTTTATATATTAGACAAAGATACCACCTTCCTGTTGAAGAATTTATGGAAAATAAAGAGTAACAAAATCTCTCCCTTAATATTATCGAATCTATGCAGCCGCATAATATGTGTTTGCGGAGGGAGAAAGAAATTAGCGAGTTGTGATTTTAAAGTGAACTCGACTTTTGTTTGGGGAGAGAAATATGGTGTAATTTTCTACCGATGATGTTTTTTAATTACCAGAAAATGGTGTGGCCAAGAAAAGAGTTTTATGAATATAAGAGGCACCTATAAGTGAAAACTCCGAGAAGGTTATAAGAGGAAAAAAAAGTTAATAAATTTAAAGAAATATTCTAAAATTATTTAAGGTTTTTGAGACCTGTTTTTTTTTAGAATTTTTTTAAATTGACATGCAGACTCTTTGTAAAAATTTCGAGAAAAATTAAAAAAATAGATATCGTCTCTACATAACATGCATCCCTAACAAGACAAGCATAAAATACTTACAAGGTACTTCATTTGCGTCTATGGTTCTATTTAGAAGTTAATGCATCAGTTAATAATTACTTAATACCCGAGGATAAGTATGAAAATATTTTCCAAAATCTTATATACATTTTTATACCTCCAGTGTCATATTTTTGGGCGAATACTAATTTTATTCAAACTTTCATAAATAGTATTTACCTTAAGGTGACTGGCTACGTTGAAAATGTCATTTTTTTTACTATTTTGGTCAATTCCATTTTTTTGCTAGAATCGTGTAATTCAATCTTTTCTCTTTTCAAAACTGGTTTGATTTTCATTCTACATCAATTAGAAGCAGAATTATACCTATTTAAAAAACATTTTCTGCTACAAAATTGAAGTTATAAACAACTTTAAATTCGTTTTTCTCAGAATTATGTTTTTTAGCACAAATCTCTAAGGTTATCATGATATCTCACATAATAATGTATATAATTTGATAAAATTTTCAGGAAATGTTTTAGATGCTTATGTTAATGAAATGACGCACAATAATTGGTGTATAATAAATAGCTTTTTATTTGGGGGCTTATTTTATAAGAAAAGGAATGACGAATCAGGGAAAATTTTCGTATTTGAATATAAAATTGCTCGTATTATTTTTGCATTTTAAAATTTCTGGTTGTAGGTCATTTTGAAGATAACTGTCATATGTATCATATGTGAGAAGGAAACTAAAATAGTAGGATTAGAATTTTGTGCAGAGTGATAAGTGTTTTAGCTAAATTTCATTAAAACTTACTTCAAATTGACAAATTTATAAAAAAGTATGCTACTAGCAAGTAAGTTTTTGTTCCTTTTTTAAATTTTTAAGTGCTATTTTAACATAAAAGACCAAAAAATCCCTTAAAAAATTATTTTTTTAATAATTGACACCGAACGTAGGCAGTCAATCTCGAGTATAATAAGCACTTTTTTATATAACACTTTTTTATACGCACTTTTTTATATCACATTTTAGTCCTCAAAATTGAGGATGCGTATTATACTCGCGTACAAAAATAAACGTAGTTTTAAACATTGAATAAACGAACGTACATCAGCTGTAAGACATTGTCGCAAAACGGCTGCATCTGCACTGTGATTGATCCACCCGTTTACTAAGCAGGTGTTTCTTTTAAACAAACGGAATTCGCAGTTCGTATCGCACACGCATTAGTTTACTTACAGGTCACTTGAAATAGTGATAGTTCCCGGTTGTTGCAAGTGCAAAAAAATTATTATTATTTTTATTTATTTCCCTGAAAATGTCCTCAAGACGGTCCTATACGGTAGTAGAAAAATTATCGTAATATTTGTGCAATTTTTAAATGAAATATTGAAAAGTTACGGTTCCGTATTATAGTCAAATTTTAATTTTTTTTCGAAAATTTCGCGCAAAATCAAGCATGCGTATTATACTCGGGTGCGTATTATAGTAGAGATTTTTGGTAGTCATATTATCAAAAATATAGGAGTCGCATGAATGAAGTACGTTTAACATTCCGAAATTCCTTCTCTTCACATCTAATCAGTATTGAGCCATCATTTATTAAGAAAAGTAAAAAATAGTTTTGTAGAACAGAAACTGGTAATTCGCTTTAAGCAGAACCAAGGTCAGGAAAGAAACGGGCTACTCTAGTAACTTTCTATGTTAAACACTGCATTTCTTTTTGCTTCCACTTGTAAGTTTTATTTCATGAAATGAAAGATAGACTGTTCTTTGAAAAAAATTCCATTGATAAAATAGTTAGTAATTCTTAGTCAAGTTATTATCCAATGCCTTTTTACAATAATTCATTTAGAAAAACTAAAGAGGATCGAGAAATGCCAATTTACGTTAAATATTATTACTAGTATATTTATGAATAATTTAAGGTTGAAACTAAATACAAATTAAATGTGACCTCAAAAAACTCTCTCGTAAAAGGTATTAAATCCTACGGAATTAAAAAGAAAACTCAAGGCATGTGAGTAGGAGCAATCTGGAAAAAGTCTTTCGGCCAACAACTGGCATTCTTTAAGACAAATTGACAAAATGGGATACATTTTGTACAGAAATTATCATGAATTCTCTGTGTTGTGATTTTGTGGCAAGAGGAAACAAAAAAACCTGTGATGATTTGATTTTCATACTACTTAAAGTATATCTAGAAAAACCGGGTCCGCACTTCTTAGCCGAGGCCTGTATGGACCTGGTCTGAAACTTCCGTCCAGGGGCATTAGGAACGACAAAATATCTTTAAAAAAATTAGAGCTTATAGCCCACGAATACTAAAATATTTCGAAGTGAAGAGTTTACTTTAAAACCTACTATCCATCAAACCTGCTTACCGGCATTGACTAACTAAACATTCTCTCTTCTTGTTACTAGAAGATCATGGTCTCTACTTGTTTCAAGCCGGCAGAAACTTGGTCTTAGAACGGCTAGTTAGTGCACCAGAGTTTTCTTAATTTCCACATTTGCCAATTTCTTACCGGTAATGAAAGCCTAATGTCTCCACGCGCTAATCACTAACCTAATTTTTGAATAAGATAGTTTCCAAACTTTGAATGTTACGTTATAATACACATGGGGGAGGCCTCATGTGTACCATAAGGCATTATATGGACGCAACATAACAGTTCATTATTGTCATATGTTCAGTAATATCATCAAACGCTGTTTGATAGCGACTGTTGCAAAAGAAGTCGTGCAATCACCACTGTCTTTTTTCAATGTACTTTAATTGCTGTTTTCTGGTGCAAAATTTTTGTTACAGCAAAAAAGGGAGGCTGTGGGCAGTATAGGAGAACATGACATTCTCTGGTGTATCTGAATTCAACCGAGGCGTACTTATTTAATAATTATTTTAATTTCTTAATGATATTATATTTTAACTACAACGATATTCTTAAGAATAGATTTTCATTAAGAAAATGTCTGTTATGGAATGACTTGGCTTAATATTTTTATGTGCTTACAAGATATAGAAAATGTCGCACGCATCTATCCCGAATATGCAGATTACGTTTTATTCAGCAATATGCTTCTAGATTTTTATTTAAAACGATCGACAGAGTAATTTATCACTGTGTACATACTTTTTTTTGTTCGACAGTATTGCCAGAAATTTTGCGGAGGAAATTTTATGAATATTTTAAGATTTTATGGGTAAAAAAGCCCGAAAATGAAGTTAATATTATTCTTTAATGGACATCTCAAGGTGAGGATATGTTCAACTAGCTCGGCTTTCACATGATAGAGATCTTTTGTCCTCATTTCCTTACAGAATTAGATACGGTCATGTCTCTAACTAACGATTTCCTCGCAAAATTAGGGTCTTTAAAATACAAATGCTGACTTAAAATGAATACTCTTAGAGGTAAGTTAAAGGGGGTGCCCAAAATTGTATCACTTCATGCATGTCGAGAGAACACCTTGTATATAAAAGGTAAAATAACTTGAATTCTAATTTGAGATAAATTTTTGTTCATCTGTTCTTGTGGGTTTTATGGAATGAAAAATTTCGGATGAAATTGCGAAAACAATTTTTTTTCCAATGCGGAGGCACGTGTCTTCTGATGGTGAGTACTTCTTCTGACATTGGCACATGAAGCTCCGCGTAGTTTATGCTGACTACTTCTTTGTTACGGGAGCACCATTTTAGCCAGCACTGCTCCCTGTGAAGGAACATCAACCTTCATAGGGAGCAAGCCTTATGAAGGTTGCTCCCTATGTAGCAACCAAGCCTTATTCGTGATTCGAACCCAAGCCCACAGCATGGAAGAGTAGGACGCTATCCCCTATACCACGTGAGCTGCAATTGCGAAATCATACAATCAGCTTATTTTCTTCTGCTGATCGAAAAATAATTTCACTATACAGTCGAACCCCGTTATAACGAAATTCAAGGGACCAAATGTTTTGGTCGCTTTATCCGGTGGTTCTCTATATCCGAACCCTTAAGAAAAACGCTAGAGTCCACAAAATGTATAACTCATTACTTGCAATGTGTATTCAATAATGATGTATTAAAAAATGATAAAATCTATTACAAATGATTATTAATGAATTAAATCGATTACATTAAACTGGCACTGATTAAATTAGACTAATTTAATACTAATTTAAGACTGACGCTAATTTAATAGGAAAACGGCGGGACCAAAATTTTCGTTCGTTATATCAGTGAATTCGTTATATACCGGGTTCGCTACAACGGGGTTCGACTGTACTATAAAAGCATAAATCTGGAACAACCTTCATATTTTGAAATATAATTGATATTATTCCCTCCAAAAAAAGAAAAGATGTAAAATGTTCATTAATTTCTTTATTTAATTAATGATGCTAAATATAAGTAATAATAAATGATCACTCCAGAAATTAATGAAATGCCTCATAAGGACTGCTTCGTGAGTGCTTTTTAGTTCTTCCAGGGTCCTCTACGGGGAAATACATAGTTAAGAATGAAGACTTCTAATATCTTGAGACATGATCAAAACTTCTGCTTTTTTTATTTGCGAATGAAGATCCTCAATTTAAAAAAATAGTAGATCAGGAAAATTAGAATAATAATTTTATTTTAGAAGTACAGTCGAACACCGTTATAGCGAACCCGGTATATAACGAACTCAGGGATATAATGAACGAAAATTTTGGTCCCAACGTTTTCCTATTGTAAGTAATTTAATTGTTAGTAGTGTGTCAGTTTAATGTAATCGGTTTTAGTCGATTTAATTCATTAATGATCATTTTTAATAGATTTCATCATTTTTTAAATCCATCATTATTGAATACACATTGCAACTAATGAGTTATACATTTTGTGAACTCTAGCATTTTTCTTAATGGTTCGGATATAGCGAACCACCGGATAAAGCGAACAAAACCTTTGGTCCCTTGATGTTCATTGTAACGGGGTTCGGCTGTATACATATGGTAATACGAAAAACATCACTCGTTAGCTAAGACTTAAAGTATTATTGTTCAATAATCTATTATGTTATTTACTATCAAAATTACTCACATAGACAGTAAAATTTTAAACTGACATTCAAAAACATTTAGTTAAGTTATTAATTATGTACAAAAACTGTGAACAATAAATAATTACTGAGACAAAGTTTTAAAAAAATATTTTGAAAAGACTAAATTTTCAAATGGAAATGTTTGAAATATATTATATTCTGCGTTTTAAGCAATAGACGAGAATCTGTACAATTTCTTAAACGTTATTTTTCATATCGATATGCTACACAAAGGAAATATTTTATTCCACTAAATATGCGAAAATTACATGTTCTCTCATCATTAATTTTACTGACGAAACATGCCGCAAAATATTTTTCGCCTTCTTTTTTACCGCCTGAATATAATTTTTCATTTTTATTACATTTCATACGTTTGGAAAATATTCTTCGTTCCTGATAAATCTCTCAGCTATATACATGTACGGAAAGGAACAGACGCGAAAGGGCCACGGAAACAATAAAAAGATATGGAATAAAAGCCGTCTGCCCCCCTATTTCCTATATTTCACGCAATATCACGGCCCCATTTTGTAAAATAATTCCAGCTCAAAATGTGCAAAGATATTTCATAAAGCTGCATGACTGATATTTGTCCAGCAAACACGGGAGCCCCAAAAACTTTGCTTTTAGTTCGTATATATCAGGCAAAGATCAAACAGCGCTTGTTGAAAAGAAATAGAAAAAGAAAAGGAAAAAAAGGAAAGAACCTCTCTTAGCATTATCGAATCTATGCAGCTGCATAATATGTGTTTGTAGAGGGAGAGCGAAATTAGCGGGTCGTGTTTTTAAGAGAGCGCGGCCTTTGTTTGGAGAGCGAAACATGGCGTAATATTCTGTCGACCTTGGTTTTTAATTACGAGAAAATGGTGTTGCCAAGAATAGCGCTTTGATAAAACTGTGTCTATTACGGGATGATTTCTCACAGTTTGTTTTTTTCTATAAAAGTTATAAAACGAGGAGATTTTTTGAAGGAATTGGAAAATATATATTAGTATTGCATGGCGGTGATGATAAAGACATAGGCGTTTACCATGCATATATGTATATATATATATATATATATATATATGTATATATATACATATATATATATATATATATATATATATATATATATATATATATATATATATATATATATATATATATATATATATATATATATATATATATATATATATATATACATATATATATATATATGCATATATATGCATATATATGTATATACATATATATATATATATATATATATATATATATATATATATATATATATATATATATATATATATATACAGTGGCTCCCAAAAGTGTTCGTACACTTACGATTTTCAATGAAATAGGGGTCTATACATTGATTGAAATGAATAATTCAGAATGGGTATTTAATACTAAGATCTATAAACTATTCTTAACAAAACTACATGAAATATTTTGAAAACATAGTCAAACTTTATTTTTAAGAAACCAATAATCCAAAAGTAACAGAAACTTTATCTCACAAAAGTCATCGTACACTTGTAAAAATTCTCTACATATTAGTAAATATTCTAATTTTTCGTTAAATTATTATTTAGTAGGATATCCTTTAGCATCCATAACAGCGTTTAAACGTCTGGGAATAGATTGCTTTAGTTCTTTTGTCATTTTTGCATCAATGTTCATCCATTCTTCCATCATAATTGTTTTTAGTTCGCTTTTCGTGTGAATGTCGTATTTTCGTATTTGAACCTCCAGTTCTCTTCAAATATGTTCTATTGGGATTAAATCTGGCAATTGAGTTGGTGATTTCAAAACTTGTGAACAATTATAGAGACACCAGATGCGAACGTTGAGACCCGTGTGCTTAGGGTCGTTATCTTGATAAAAAAACAAAGTTGTTTCCTATACCCAAATTTTGAGCTCATAATTTTACATTGTCTCTTAAAATATTTATAAAAACAGCATGATTCATTATATCATCAATAAATACCAAATTTCCTAGTCCTGATGCTGACATGCACCCCCACACAAGGATACCTCCACCGGCATGCTTAACTGTTCCTACTAAGTTCTTGGGATTAAGTTCCTCATTTTTTTCTTCTCCATACAATTATACGCCCATCAGCACCAAAAATGTTCATCGGCAAAAAAGACATTATTCCAATAGGTTTGGGGCTTATTTATCATTGATAGTGCGAAGGGAAGCCTAAACTTTCTGTTTTTCTCACTCACAAAAAATTTTCTATGGGCAGAACGCCCATGTAATCCAGCTGTTCTGAGAACTCGTGAAAAAATTTCATTTGAAATTGAAGTAGAAAATGTTTCATTGAATTCTGCAGAAACTTTTACAGCACTCAAACGTGAATTTTTCACAAATTTTCTAATTATAAATCTCTGATCACGTTTTGTTAACTTTGCCGGACGGCCTTTTCTTACCTTGTTTTCAATCCAATTTTCTTCTTTAAAGCGTTTTTTCACATACTGCACAGTAGAATGGGATAAATTAAATAACTTAGCAATATTCCGAACTGATTTACCACTACTATAAAGAAAAATAATCAATTTTCGAATGCTGTTTGTTGTTTCTTTACAACTATGAGCCATTTTTAAATAATAAATAAAATATTACGGAGTAGGCAAGCAAAAATAAAAGCCAAACGATATTTTAAATGCCACCACAATTCAAAAATAAAAACAAAGCGCCAGACGATAATTTAATTATGAATTTATCCGAAAATATTTCAGTGTGCGATGACTTTTGTGAGATAAAGTTTTTGCTACTTTTTTATTACTGGTTTCTTAAAAATAAAGTTTTACTATGTTTTCAAAATATTTCATGTAGTTTTGTTAAGAATAGATTATAGATCTTATTATTAAATGCCCAATCTGAAATATTCATTTTAATTAATGGATAGACCCCCCACTTCATTGAAATTCGTAATTGTACGAACACTTTTGGGAGCCACTGTATATATATATATATATAATACACTCATGGACAAAAAAATTAGCGCACCAAGAAATAATTGCGGGATTGTAACGAAACTTGCAATGAAGGTAAATATCGGGGAGATATGCAAATGATTAGAAATGCAGCGTGATTGCGCATTACGTATAGCCGGTAGAGGGCGTTGAACATCGTACTCTGTGGTGTATAATACAGGTAACCAACGCTTGTTTGAGTGTGCTGAATCATTTACAAAGGAAGAGCTGAAATAGACATGCCATTACGCCGTGTTCGAAGACAATATAAGCAGTTGTCGCAGTTTGAGAGGGGGAGAATCGTCGGGATGATGGAAGCTGGGTGGTCAGCTAGGTGAGTAGCTCGTCAATTAGGCCGCTCTGATTGTGGTGTGAGGAGGTGTTGGGACCAGTGGACCCGAGAGATGTCATGTACACGAAGACCAGGCTCAGGATGCCCTCGACAGACCAGTCGTCGAGAAGACCGCCACATCGTAAGAAATGCACGCGTACAGCCAACTGCTTCATCGGCCGCCATCCAGGCACAGGTAGCACCTTCACTAGGGGCCTCTGTGTCTTCTCGAGCCATACGAAGGCGCCTGGCTGAAGGACAGTTGGTATCGCGGCGCCCATTACGTGTGCTGCCCTTGACGCCCACCCATCGACGCCTCCGTTTGGAGTTTTGCCGGGCACGAGGAAACTGGACTGCAGCGGAATGGAACCAGGTCGTCTTTAGCGACGAATCCAGATTCAATCTCGGCAGTGATGACAATCGGGTTCGTGTGTGGAGAGCCCGTGGTGAACGCTTCAATCCTGCCTTTGCTGTACAGCGACACATCGCTCCCACAGCTGGTGTGATGGTATGGGGTGCCATTGCATACAATAAACGGTCACCCCTAGTATTGTTCCGTGGCACCATGACAGCCCAGCGGTATGTTCATGAAATCCTGCAACCACATGTGTTGCCACTCATGCAACGGCTCCTAGGAGCCATTTTTCAACAAGACAATGCTCGGCCTCATACGGCAAGGGTGTCACAAGACTGTCTCCGCACTTTTACTACCCTTCCTTGGCCTGCCCGATCCCCAGATTTGTCTCCAATCGAGCATATCTGGGATCATTTGGGACGACGAGTTGGGCATCCCACGAGTTTGAACGAACTAGAGGCAAGGTTACAGCAAATACGGAACGAAATGTCTCAAGACATCATACAGAACTTGTATGACTCAATGCCCGATCATATCGCATCGTGCATTCGCGCTAGAGAGGGTCCAACGGAGTATTAACTCCTCCGTTCTTTTCCTTTTTCTCTGAAATAAATTATCCTTTTTCTTTGATTTTCTTATCATTTACTTATATCAAAGTAGTCATTACGTATGTAAAATTTCGTTTCATTTTGACTACTCCTTCTTGGTGCGCTAATTTTTTGTCCATGAGTGTATATATATATATATATATATATATATATATATATATATATACACATTTACATACACACACACCAGGGATATGTATGCAATAGCTCTATCGGATAAGGTTTTTAGACCTAGCCCCCTCCTACCCGAACATTAGAGTTTTATTCTATCATTTTAACTTCTATATTCTGCTATTAACAAAATGTTTCATAACATTTAGTTTTAATCAACTTTATGTTTAATTAGTGAATTCTAAATTGACTACTTTAAAGCAAGTAAATCATTTAAATAGAGATATCAGTATTATCAGGAATTGTCAGTTATAACATGACATGAAAATTGTTAATATTTAGGATATGTAAAAAGTTGTAAAAACTGATCAGGGAAATATGCTAATGAATTTATCGAATCAAAGCTTTAGCCCGTCGTTATAAAACGAGGGAATTTTTTAACGGGATGTGAATATATATATATATATATATATATATATATATATATATATATATATATATATATATATATATATATATATAAATATAACATAGCGGTAAAGAGAAAGACATACGCGTTTACTTTCATACATACATATATCGATGTACCATGGATATCTATGTAACTGGTCTATGGGATAAGGATTTTACCCTTTCCCCCTACTCCAAACGTTAGAATTTTATTTTGTCATTTTTTTTCTATATACTCCTTTTAAGAATATTCTTCATAACTTTTAATTTTGATTAACTTTGGTTTTAAATAGGGAATTCTAAATTGATTACTTTCAAAAGCAAGTGAATAGTAAAAACAGATATCAGAATTATCAGAAATTGTCAGTAATAGCATAAAACGAAAACGGAAACATGGTTAGGATTCAGTAAAAGTTTTAAATATCGATTAAGAAAAAAATGGCGATGAAATTTATTGAATATAAGCATTTTTCGTTTCATCTGAGAGCAAAAAGATTGTTACAATTTTATCTTGTTATTTTAATTTCTATATCCTGCTTTTAACAAAAGTCTCCATAACTTTTAGTTTTAATTAACTTGAGTTTTAATCAGTGAATTCCAAATTTACTACTTTTTAAAGCAATTGATTAATATAAAAAGAGACACCAGAAATATCAGAAATTGTCAATAATAACACTAAAATTTCAAACATTTGGGATATCTAAAAAGTTGTAAAAACTGATAAGGATTTTTTAAAAGTTGGTTTCAGGCAGGATATCCCTGGGAAAGGATGAATTTTGGGAAAAATGAAGCTTGTGCCTGTTAATTTGAACAGTACTTTACTTTAAGACTAGTATATTTTGGTCAAAATTATAAATTGTATAGCCTTTGTAGGATACTTTTTAATCCGTGGTACCAGGACTATATAAATTGAGATTGTAAGCTGAACTTTTCTTTGAAAAAAAGATGATATGGATCGAAAATCCAATCCAGTGCTTTGAGGTCTTATTTTATTTATTTTTTTCAGATTTCTCAATCTACATTCAGACGTCCTACTAGGGAGACCTCAATAAATTCCTTTCTTCACACAGATTACAATCGCTTTTGGGAACTGTACGCGTGATTGTTTCTACGAATAAATACTTTCTGGACAATTTAATGTGACTAGACTACCGAATCAGTACTTTGTGCAAAATGGACTTCACTGAATCCGAAATCTGATACAGACACGCAAACACTCACATTTATAATATATATATATATATATATATATATATATACCCTAGACAGAGTCGGGGTGACATTCGGGTACTTGATAATTCATGAGTGTGAGATTAATACTTAAATTAGAAATTGAAATAAGAGTTTCGAGGAGCACTGAAAGTATAAGAGTACAGTTGAACCCCGTTATAGCGAACCCGGTAAATAACGAACTCACGGATATAACGAACGAAAGTTTTGGTCCCGCCGTTTTCCTATTGTACGTAATTTTATTAGTATTGTGTCAAATTAATGTAAGCGATTTTAGTCGATTTAATTCATTAAGGATTATTTTAATAGATTTTATCATTTCTTTGATGTATCATTATTGAACACAAATTACAACTAATTAGTTATACATTTTGTGAACTGTAGAATTTTTCTTAAAGCTTCGGATATAGCGAACCACCGGATAAAGCGAACAAAACCTTTGGTCCCTTGTAGTTCGTCATAAGGGAGTTCGACTGTACTGATCTAAGATTACATGTTTTAGGGGTTTTTTTTTGGTTTTTCTGTAAAACACAGTATACAGTACAATACGATTATGTACTATGATTGTAGTACAGTACTGGACTGTTATGAATTACAGTGCATATTTCATTTTTTCAATCATATTTTCTCTTTACCTTAAAACCTATGCACACATTGCATCCTCTCTGTGACGTATTGCATCACCTCGTGATCTCTGTGGAGGGGAAGGGGGGAAGAGGGAGATGCTATTCTACATTGGTGGTATGAATTATTATTTTTTCAGATTTGCAGTGAAAATAACTATTTAATGCATTATTCTATGTGTTATAACACTTTAGATTATAGGAGTACAATATGGAAGACCCAGGGAGACTTACATTTTTTACCTTCACCCTACTTTATTAAAGTATATAGTTGTATGAAAGCATACTACTATAAAAGTATAATAGTATGAAATAATATAGTATTATGAAAACATACATTGTTATAAGTGTGTTATGTGTTACACAGTATTCTGAAAGTATACAGTGGGCAAGTATACAAGCATTTTGTATGAAGAATTTATAAGTATTTAACAGACGGATTGGAACAAAATAGATCTGTGGCTATTAGTTCGAAAACTTGTAATGAGAACTTCAGTCCGGTAAACAAAATACTAATAAATCAATAGTTTTAGGCCTGAAACTGTAAGGTAATATACACTACAATTGTTCATTACTTCATACTTTATCATTTGAAGTCATTATAAGAGCAAATAAAGAAAAGCCAAGGATTTCTGATGATATGCAGAAAAAGAAATAAACCATATATCGAGGGAACAGACTAGATAACAGACAGTCAAATCAAGTTTGACTATATGTTTCAATGCGAATGTCGGGAATATAGATAGGCGGTATAATATTGCAATTATTTAAAATTTCAGTATCCGAATTAAACCGTACATACACATGTCTACAGTAAGGATGCACACACAGGTATGTATACCTCTCGGATTTGAAAATATTTCTAAAGAGAACGTTTCCAAGAATTAGCAATTTTCTATTGGATACATTAAAAAAATATTTTTGAAGGCAATGATCAGAAACTTTCTATTTCCCCCTATCCACTGTTTTTCCTTTGGTGATTTCATTTTGTTATAAATCCCTATCCTCTATACAATTTCGACTTGACAGTTCCCCCTAACTGAAATCGGTGCCCGGTCTTTCATTCACCAATATTACCATGCGACGTGTCCGTCTCGTGTGCATGCATGCCTAATTTAAAAAAAAAAAAAAGGCGACACACTCTGACGCATAACTGGTCGAATAATTGGTCATCTTTACTTCACTTCCATTCACCTTGGAATGGATTTGATGCACAGAACGTTGGCGCCTATTGGAGTTGCCACTTTCCTTTAAGAAAGAAGTCAGTAAAGAAATCTGAAAAGGTAAACATATTGTTAAGATGCGATGGATTTTTAACTCACCTAAAATTCAGTAAAATTTTTAATTCTCTATATGTTGTTCTCTGTCAATATTTCTTTTGAATTCAAAATTCCTGATTAAATAACGTGACCCCTAACCTATATAAGTAAAAGTAAATAATTCAACAGAGAAAAGTAATTACTAACAGGAAGAATGCAGACAAAATAAACTGAAATCACACATTTAGGGCTCAACGTACCATAAATGCAAGATTCTGTGGCAGCAAAAGAAATAAACCATATATCGAGGGAACAGACTAGATAACAGACAGTCAAATCAAGTTTGACTATCTGTTTCAATGCGAATGTCGGGGCCTTAGGATATCTTTTGGTTAGACCTGCATCCAATTCAGAAAGTTCCCCTAGGGGTTTACGTGTACTTTCATTTATGGTGCGTTAAGCCCTAAGTGCAGAATGTCTGTGTATTTTTTATTTGATTTGACTGTCTGTTTCAATGGAGATCTCGGGACCTTGGGATGTCTTTTGGTTAGACCTGCATCCAATTCAGAAAGTTCCCCCTCAAGGTAACTGATTTGGTTAGACCTCCTGATGAAGAGACCAGTCGGTTGCCTCGTTAATTTGACTATATGTTTCAATAGGAATCTCAGGGCCTTGGGATGTCTTTTGGTTAGACCTGCATCCTATTCAGAAAGTTACCCCTCGAGGTAACTGATTTGGTTAGACCTCCTGATGAAGAGACCAGTCGGTTGCCTCGTTAATTTGACTATCTGTTTCAATAGGAATCTCAGGGCCTTAGGATGTCTTTTGGTTAGACCTGCATACTATTTAGAAAGTTCCGTCTTGAGGTAACTGGTTTGGTTAGGCCTCCTGATGAATAGACCAGTTGATTGTCTCGTTATACGGTTTAGTTATTTTACTGCTACAAAATCTTGCATTTATGGTGTGTTGAGCCCTAAGTGCGTGATTTCGGTTTATTTTGTCTGCATTCTTCCTGTTAGTAATTATTTTTCTCTGTTGAATTATTTACTTTTAGTTATATTTGTCTGATTTCAGTATGAGGATCTGTTTCAACTGCGCAATCTTTTATTGAAAAGTTAAAATTTTTCAACGCTAGGGTAGGTTTTCTGTTAATTTGTTCGGCTGTCTATTCCTTCTTTCCATGTATTATTTCGCGTTGAATTATTTACATGATTTGCGTGACCTCTAACATATATCATTTATCGTTCGGTATCAACAACAGGTGTGTAAGCCATATTTCAATCCACGCCGACATAAATGAGCCTCCATAACTATTTTTAAAAAAAGCTGACATAGTCAGGACATACATGCATGCAGTTAATATGACAACACCCAAAGAAGAAAAGCGTCAGATGTCCTTATAACAGATGATTTCGAGTTACAAAACACCTCTTCGCTAAGGCAATGTCTCTACCTCGACGAGACATGTCCCCAATCTCCTCCCTTCCCCAGTCTCTGCGCGTCTCCAGGGACCGTTTAACTCTTCAAGCTCTCCAACGGCGCGCGAAAGAGACATCAAACAGTTCCCCTGACCTTTTACACACACACACACATACACACGCACGCACGCACCTTATCTTTTCGCGGCTGCCAGGGAGAGAGAGAGAAGGGAGGGAAATGTGGACCCAGACCACGAGCACGTGACGGTAATTATAAAGCGGTCACGTGACCCAGGGGTAGATTAATGGAGTCCATTCTCTGCCACCCCAGGATCGTCAGTCACGTGGTAACTGTCGTGTGACAGTAATTCTGTCATGAGAGAAAATTCTTCTCAGTTCCGAACCGTCCCCCGGAGTTCTATCTCCGGATTTCGCTTCTCTGGAATTAAAGAAGGGATGCGTTATGGAAGGGGAGGGGGGGGGAGGAACATTAGAGAAACAGTCCACGTATTTGAAAAATAGATCGAGGGAATATTAGGGAAAAGAGTCGAATTATGTGTTATATTTCCTGAATCGTAAAAGCATTATAACAGAAAGGGATTTTTGAAAAAGTGAGAGGTTCTTGAAAATATTCAGTTTTTTTCCCCCACTTCGGAGGGAATTTTCAGCAATTGAATCTATATATATATAATATATATATATATATATATATATATATATATATATATATATATATATATATATATATATATATATATATATATATATATATATATATATATGTGTGTGTGTGTTAGTTACTGTAAAAATAATAAACTGGTGATTATATATATTAATCGGCAATTATACATAATCACCATTAATGCCAGTAAATATGATAAATAAATGAAAATTAATCAAATTAACCATTTTGTTTACACAATTCCTAACTCGCAATGGCAAATTTAATAAATATCATGACTGATTGAGCCAGTAGAATGCAATGCAGTGTTTATGAGTAGTTAGTATTAAGAATGATATTTTATTCGCTGGGCATTATGGCTTGAGAGGCCACGAATAGCAATAGTTTATAATTTACAGTTAAAAAGTCAATAAATGGTTATTTTAAGTCACATGGATGTAGCCTGAATAAAGTTTGAATAAGGGTCTGACAGGTGTTGTCAAATGAAAGACATAAATTTATTTTGGGCTTATACAAAACAGTTACATATAAAAAACAAACTAATCCCCTATTTCTAGAGAAAAAAACATTTTTCCAAATAACGTTAAATGCTACTACTGCAAATTACTAAATATTTTAAGTTTACTTATTTAGAAATATTAGACTGTTATGACGTTTAGAATTACAAAGATTGCCAGATTTTTTACACTTACACTTTCTACTTATCAAACTCGCATTGTCCCTTGCAAACACATCGCTGATACCTGACCTCCAGAAAGAGATGGTTTTCTAACACATTCTCGAAGTGATATTGCTAGATCTGAAACATCGTGATGCAAAATAAATTTTTCTTCACCAATTGTGAACTGATTTATGGTACACAACTGTGTTTGAAAGTTTTCCTTTTTTCATTCCTAACTGATGAAACTCATCATTTTTAGCTTCTAATATCACCTCTAATAAATTTCGTGGATCACTTCATGCTCTAGCAACGTCTGGTAATCGCAGTTTCACTGTGTCACCAACTTTACCAGAATGAAATTTAAGATTTGAAGCGTTCAAAATTTTCTTTGTCTGTGATTCTAAACCTTCTTTAGCACTCATTCTATGTTTTCTTACTTGTTATTTACTGCTTAAAATACGAGTGTCTGTCTGGATGAAAAGGACCGCTACTTCATCCTCTTTCTGAGTCTCAAAATTAACTTCAGGTGGAATGTCATTTTGCGATAGATCGTTATCATCCATATCAAAATCATCTTCTATTTCGCTAGTGCTGTTTTCAGAAGGGTTATTAACTGTCTCGGTTAAAGCCTGAATCTCTTCTTCAGTTCTATGATGTTCGATAGAGTCATTCGTGAAAGAAGACATTTTCAAGTATAATTTAACAGGCGTCCTAAACACTGCTTCATAAGGAGTACACTTGATGCCTTCATGAAATGCTCTATTTTTCATAAGTTGCACAAAGCGTAACCATTGGGGCCATTTACTAGTTTGATTGCTTTCCAACCAAGAACTTGGCATATTTTCAAACATCCTGGTTTGCACGCTCGACCGAACCTTGAGTCTGGCTGTGCCTAGGTTTTCCGTGTACAATTTTCATATCTGGTTACATTCGTCAAGCTTCTTTTTCTTACTAAACTCTCAGCCATTGTCACTTTGCAGTACACTGGAGGCTCCAAATGTAGTAAAAATATCAATTAGGTGTTATGAAACCTCTTCTGCACGTTTGCTTTTTAGGGCCCGCAACTGTACGAACTTCGTCAAGTGGTCTTGATAGGTAAATACGCATAAACTTAAAGTAATTATCTGGTTGCGACTGTAATGTCAATTAGGTCTACCTGGCATCTTGTGTTGATCTCTTGAAAGACCATTGGCCAAACAACAACACCTTTCTTGGGTACCTTGGATTTTTTTATGTCAACTTTCACACAAATTTAAATAAATCATCACTTCTTCGGTAGTAATGCTTTTCTACTTTTTTGAAGTACTTTTAACATCCTGTTTCTACCCCCATGGCCTATTGAGAAGTGTGTATATATATATGTATATATATATATATATATATATATATATATATATATATATATATATATATATATATATATATATATATATATATACATATATATATGTATATATATATATATATATATATATATATATATATAATATATATATATATAAATATATATATATATATAATATATATATATATATATATATATATATATATATATATATGTATATATATATATATATATATATATACACTTCTCGAAACATATTGCGGGGGTTGTTATAACGTTGTTACCCAGGCAATTTATTGAGGAATTTAAGGCGATACATTTACATTTCCGCTAATTAGTGCTAAAGTTGAGAACTGTCATACATTTAAAATTTTTAAACTATCCAACTATGAATAAAACTTGGTGAACTTTTTCTCAAAAAGTTGTATAAGAAATAAGGGAAGAAAGCAAAATTCTTAAATAGAACAATTTTGTCAAGCATAAATGTCAAGAATAAATGTTTCATAATTTTAAGTATTATTCAGTAAATAATTCTAAAAAAATAACACTTTATGGTATCTACTGTTTATTTATTTATTTATTTTTCATTTTTTGCCCATTGTCTAGATTCATCAATTCAATGTAATTGTTAACTTTAGTCTCGATAAATACTCTGACATGAGTTGTTCGTTTAAAAATATATATTTGTTACTATACTCATTTTTTTACTTGAAAAACGGTAATTTTTTTTTATAGTACAACACTTAATTTGAGTTGTTAAAATACTTCGATGACACCTTTGCTACTTCTTTCAAAAACTATGGTACTGCTTTTAATTCATTGACTTGGGAAAATGTTTATGCGACGAAATTGATTTCTCGTTCAGAAATTAGAGAAGATTGATGCCGATTTCTCTGCATGTATACTTCCCCAGCTGAAAAAGTACATTGACAGGCTGATGTTGAATAAATATTAAATTCCAACTCAAATAGTCGTTCAACATAATTACAACATTAACAAAGTATAATATATATATATATATATATATATATATATATATATATATATATATATATATATATATATATAATATATATATATATTCATACATATATATAATATATACATATATAATATATATATATATATATTTCTTGCTATAAATTTTTATGTTTTTGTCTACCACTGCAAATGTTTGTATATTTGAAGAGGCCATTTACAGAATAATTTTTAATAATACATAAATGCACATCACAATCGCTTTATAAATTGTATTTTGAAGTTTCTGTATTTCATTTTCAATAATTTTTACTTGTTTGATAGACATATAATACGTCATCTCATTTGACGTGATCAAAGCATATTTTGATCTGAGACGAATTAAAATTACATTAGTACACAAGATTATTGTTCTAATAACATGAGATGTATATACATTTTATTTCAGTTTTACCCGAGCCACATTCCCATGGACAGTCCATTTAACTATATTGACAGAAAATTCAGTTCAGTATTGGTCGGATCGATACTGGTAGAACAGAAACTAATAGGCAGGAAATACCATTAGTCAATGGCATATTTTGGATCTGCAAAGTGATTTTCAAAAATTATCTTTTGACTTCGGCATACTATATATCACAGTATAAAATGTAAACTAACGTAAGTTATTACGATAAAATATCTAAATAGGTTTTCCTAATCTTAATTTATTTCAAAAGGTAATATTAAATACAAAAGGTAAAATCTCAATGTAAATAAAGCATAGTTTTTTTTTATTTTTTTATAGAAAATGAAATATGTGTGAAAATGAAATAAATCTTTTCACAGTGCTATGTTTGCTCCATTTGTAAGGAAAATTAAACACTTTATTTCAATTTTTAAATGGATATATGTGGAATTAAACAGGTAATAAAATAAATAATCGTATAGTGGCACTTTTAAAATTGTTAAGAGGACAAAACACATTCCGACACATGTCTGAGATAATTAGAAAAAAAAAACTCAATTTTAATAAATAACATTTGCATTTAATTTCTCTTCTTCTTATTTAAAATTAATTTTATCGTTAGTTACAATTTGCACAGAAACAACATAATAATTATCTACATATATTAAGAAAGTATTTGAACACATAATAAAACCTAGCTACATATATTAATTATTCTGTTCTCTCGCCTGACCTTTATTGTGTAGACTGATGATTGTCTTTCATAATTTTTTAACTTGGTCCAAAAGCAGACCAGAAATCTTGAGATACCTCAACGTAAAAAAAAAGGCGACAAGGGCCGAAGAGTGGACAACCTCGAGCTAGATCACTTTCGCAGCTTTTTCTTCAACTGACTCATAAAAAAACCCGTTAAAAATTCACAGCACCAAAATCGCAGAGGTCAGAAAAACGTTCTAGATTATTCACACCTTTCAGCCTTATTATTGGTAAAAAAAAGGTTGCTGGGTCGTTACTATGGAGGAACCGTGTTCCCTTAATGACCGTGGGGGTGGCAAGTAATTCTCCCTTCCTGTGCATATGACCTTGTGTACTATCCGTAATTCCACAGGTCGCAGTTAATTGCATGTGGCGAGCACATTCCCTTCTTCCTTGAAACCCGGTTTGAAAACTACAGGAATGATTTTCAGAACATAGACAATTGAAGATTTTACAAAATAAAATAAATACACTTATAAATGTGCATGTAACCGAATTAATGTTGTTTAGAAATTATGAAATAAGAAAATAGTATTTTTTCTTTAAAGTTAAAATAGTATATTAATTAAAATAATTACAAAAGTTGAGTTCCATGTCACTATATAATATGCATGCTACGTGATTCATAACATGCTATTAGTATGATTTCTTAATAACATAAATTTTTAGCTCAATACATAAATTTTTAATGAATTTTTTTAAAAAATATTTTTTTATTAAATTTAAATTTAATGTTAAGGAAATTAAAAAATTATACACATCATGTATGTATATATATATATTTATAGTGTTTGTGTGTGTGGTGTACGCAAGTAAGAATTCTATAAAGCAGATTTCTAAATCTCAATTTATTATACTCTTATGCCTTTTAGCTTATATGCATTTCTTCGACAGAGTTCGTCAGTTGCATTTTTTAGTATCACTAGTATAGAATTTTTATGATTTGATCTTCATTTAATTTGCGGTCATCTTCTCCCATTTATCTTTAAAAGGTTTGTCAGTTGCAAAAGAATGTTCATCCTTCAGGTCGATAATATTGACACTGCTGAAGAGAACGGCCCTTAAACATGACTTACTTCGAGGCTGTATTTATCATATATTCTGAACAAATTGTGGTATATTACCCTAAATTAAAACGACAAAATAGTACAAAGCAAAAGTTTCGAATTTTGAGCTCACCCCGTCTTACTCTTGTATGTTCCGCCATCGAAATATCCTGAATTATCCAAGAGTGTGCCCGTTATATCAAATTGCACAAAGCCTCATCACTTGTGGAGCTGGACCTAATGCATCTGACTATTCCGTATGTCTCAAACAAAGAGGTTAACGGCAGAAGCTGCTGATGAATGTTACATTTCATCACGCATTATATAGTTCCCGCCTGTCAGTTATCGAACAATAGGAATTCAGCAGTCGGCAGCCACTGAATAACTGTTCACCATTTCGACTGTTCTCGGGCACAGTTGGCCAAATACGGTGCAGTCTCTATTTGCATGATGCATTAGTATCGCATTGTGGCAGAGGATGTGCATTTAGGTTTTGTCCGACTCTGTCGGGGTTCAGTCGCGTCACGCAGATTGCGAGAAGCAGGATCGTGAAATATATTCACTAAAGATCACGGACTATGGAGCTTTTCGTTTGTCGTATATCATGTAATGAAGATTTTTTTCAGTTTAATGATATAGATATCTGAGATATTCAGAGATATCTCATGCGATCACTTCTGTAGCTGTCCATATGCACACTCACACTGGTTGTTTATATTCATGAATAAACAATATTTATTTATCTTTTCGAAGGATTTGACGCTGTCAGTTTTCCTGTTTTCACTCGACCATGTCTTCAAAACTTTTTTATGCATGCACACACACACACACACACACACACACATATATATATATATATATATATATAGATACAAAAAAATTTATTATATTACAATATGTATTCGAATGCAGGGAAGAGCTAAGGATATGTAGCATTTGTAGAGGACGGTCCTCTGCCTTTGAGATTTTAAAATTACGGACAGATTTGTCTTATTTATTCAAACTGTGACAATACACCATGAAAGCCATTTGACTACTAATTGCTTCTCTACTCTCATGAGGCAAAGTCTTCTTTCCCTTTCTCTTTGAAAGTTAAAAAAGTAAAAGCATTCTATTTTTTTAGGGTAAATTCAAATGCATAGTCAGAGGTTTCTGCGGAATTTTCTACTGTTAGATTCTCAAATACTTAATTTATGTCAAAAATTATTATAGTCTTGTCAATATGAGAGGAAATTTTTGTCAAATGCTGGGGGGGAAGGAGGATTTTCAAATATCGTCATTTCGGTAATATTTTATATTTAATATTTTTATCTCACTTTAAATATAAAAGTTAAGACATAAAAGGTATTTATTTTCAAATGTGAAGAATTAAATATTTTTAAACCTAAAGTGAATTCATTTTTGTTTATGTATTGATCATGAATAATACAGGCATATTGTAAAATACGTTTCATGATGTTATGTGTAGAACTTATTGTGTAAATTTCCCCGATAAATACCACTCAGAGACTATTTTGTTACTTATTTTGCTGATATCTATATATATAAAACAGTTCCGTGACTGACTGACTGACTGACTGACATATAACTCACAGACCAAATCACTGGTCCTAAAGGGCTGAAATTTTACATGACGATTCTTGTTATAGGGTAAGGGAGCATTAAGAGAGATTTTTGAAAAATTCTTTTTAGATTTTTTTAAATTAATTTTTTAAGCTGTTTTTGTAACATTCTTTAAAGTTTGCATTTAAAATAATATTCCGAGGGTTATAAAATTTATATCACGAGAAAGATTATAAAAATTTGTTTAAAATAAAATCTTTTTCGAATCTTTACTTACATTTCCTGATTTGTGATGAATTTTTAAAGATTAATTTTTAGAATTTAATTTATTAAATGCTGATCACATGATTTCTTTTTCTGGTACTTATAAATTAATTTATCGTCACTTGCATAAGAACGAAATAGACAAAAAAAAATTGTCTTCCTAATGCGGCAGACGATTGGACATTATTAAAAAAAATATTAAAATACAGTAAAAGAAATGTTCCTCAAACTGTACTATATTCTTTAGTATGTTCTATTAGATTTAATTTGAATGTTTTCTTCTACATTATTTTGTATATAAACATATCCGTTACGATTTTTATAAATATATATATATATATTTTGCATCAATTGCATACATTGGCCATTGTATTTAATTTGATTGTACTCCGTAGTGAAGTACGGGTTTTCAGCTAGTATTAAATATACAAAAATATAGTAGGAAACTCATAAAGAGGTAAGGAAATACTGTTTAGCTCATAGACATTTAGACTTTGCGTATCAAAATAATTTCGAATATAGAGTCCAAATATAGACATACTTGTCCCACTGTTCTTTCCTGTGTTAATAAATCTATTAAATTTTTACCATTCGAGGCTACGTTACTTTTACGTCATATTTTTGTACATAAGACCTGATTTGACTTGAATTATGCAATACTTATTGAATTAATCTATCCGTATTTTACTTTTTTCTTTTAAAACTACAAAATATGGGCAAGTTTAATGATAAATTCCTTAAATAACTATGCTAGAAACCCGAAATTTGTAAGAAGGATCTTTATTTAAGAAGTAAAATTGCTGATAATTTTGGTGGATATACAGTGATTTATTTGTTTAGCATTCAGACGAAAAAAAAATCGAATAACATCCCAAAATCCATTACATCTAACCAATATATTTTCTTTAATTAACCAATAAATTTTCTTTAATGCGTAATCTAGTAGGAAATCTAAAAATAATCTTTTTCACTAGCCCAAACAAATTGTTATAGATTTTAAGATTTTCTGCCGATTCTTTTAGTGCTGTTTATTTTAAACATAGAGGAATTTAAAATTCGAACACGTATAAATTGGTTCAAATGTTTTTGATGATCAGCAAACCTTGATATTTTGATAAAATCGTCAATGAATATACGCAAATCTTATTTATTTTATGTTAACCTTTTCCTTACGGAGTGAATATTCTATAGAAGGAATCGTAAAAATGGGCCCTGTAAGCTAGAGGTTAATATAATGTGTTATACTGTGTTATCAGTTCTTTTCATTACGTGTGAGTACAAAATATCTTTGGTGGGCCTTAAAACACAAGACACTTCGTCTGAATTCTGGTTTAAAGGGAAACTTCTTAGAAAATTTTCATTAATTCTTCAGTCTTTGTAAAAAGCTCTCTGATGTGATATTCTTACATAATGTAGGTCGGTGAGAAATTGTACCGAACATATTGATATGGATTTGAATTGGAATTAAAATCTGATTTATTATGATATTAAAATGAAATAATTACTTCAAACTTCAACCTTCTGATGCTTTTAAGGGTGAAAAACTTAATGAAACTTAAAATTATTACAATTTCATGCGATCATACTACCACATATAATATTTCTAATTGGTTTAAGGTACTTTTTAGCTGTAACAATTTTGTCTTTTACACTGAACATTTTTCTGTAATTAGATTGATGCATGGCTAAGGTAGAAAACACTCATGACCTGAGAAGTCGTGGGCTTGTGCACCACTGAACTACCATGCAATGCCACTCACCATCCTTACAGAGTTTAAGATTGTATATCAGACATTCACTTATCGATCACTAGGTTAGGTTTATACTTTCAAAACAATTGGATCATATGAGAATTTTTAAGCATGTCACGATGATTTTTTATAAATTTTGCAGTATCTATCTTTAATTAATCAAAATAGTCTGATCATTAATATAATGAATTAATTTTTATCATAATTCATTTCTCTTATTCGACAACAGACTAAGAAAATTTATAGAATTTCAACAACTTTAGCGAATTTTCATGACATTCACTTATCGATTTCGAGGTTAGCTTTATACGTTCAAAACAATTGGATCATATGAGAATTTTGAATCATGATAATTTTTTTTAATTTTGCAGTATCTGTATTTAATATTTAAAAATAGTCTTTTCCTTAATATAATGAATTAATTGTTATCATAATTCATTTCTCTTATTCGTCAACAGATTAAGCAAATTTATAAAATTTCAACCCCTTTAGGGAATTTTCATGTAGAACTTTCAATATTTTGGTGTAGACCCTGATATTTCACTTAAACAGCAAAATTTTTAGTTGAACATTTATAGGTACATGGTACTGTACAATATACTGTACTTCAGTTAGAAAAACAGTATTTAAAATTTACAGTAGTGAAAATCAATAAATAAATAAAACTTTGACATTGAAATGCATATATGAATCGAATTTTGATAAAAATATATTAATCATCTTATTCTTTACGTACTACACTGAAAACAACTCTGCTTATAATCTTTTCACGCTAGATAATACTGTCTATGTTTCACATCTGCATTTAGTTACTAACCAGGTATTGTTAGAGTTCCCTTTACAGACTCAATATAAGCAAACCTTTTGGAAAATCGCATACTTACAAGTCTTTCTAGGGCATGAAATGAAGAAAAAAAATTTAAAAACAATAACTTGTTTTTTATCTAAAAATTGCAAACATAGTATAAAATGGAGCGTGGAAGAACAAAATACAACATGTTTTTAATCTAAAAATTGCAAACACAGTATAAAATACAGCTTGGAAGTACAAGATACAGAACCTTTACTTTGAGCCTTGTATAGTTAATATTAAATATGTTGGAAGAAATTCCAATGATAAATTTATTTGAAAGAAACGTTAATAAAATTTCAGTAGACTTACGGCCACGGAGTTGCAATAATTATATGATTTTTATGAATACTCAGTCTCATACATTGGGTATTAGCTTTTTTGACAAATCGAATGAAGACGCATTTATATAAAAAAAACCATAGATATAAGCAAACTCGGTTAATTCTGAGATTATTGGTATGTCATCTAACCGAAACAGCATAAAAATTGCTAAGGCTATCAACTTATGAAGCCAAAAAAATGGAATTTTGTCGGGAAAAACCCCTTGTGTTCATCGTAGAGTAGTATTTATTAATGGAATGTAGCACCCTATGGAACGGAAGAAAAATAACGACTAAAAAATCTGATATGGTATGACTTTATATTATAAGTTTACGACTAATAAATAACAAGTTTGATTATTATAAAAATTAAACAATGATAAACATTGTGAGAAAATCCACTTGTTACATTCTAAACAAGAAATCTTCGTTTAAAAAAATCCCCTCAAATAAGCATGGTATTTTTTTAGTACTTTTAAAGGCAATCCCCGGAGAAAATCGTAGTTGTCGACAAAATCCTTAAACTTTCAGATTTCTGCTAGGCAAGAAAGCTGGAACGAGGGAATAAAAACGCAAAAAATAGTCAAGAGATAAATTTAAAGAGTAAAGGGATGAGGTTTTGTCAAAAAAAAAAATGCTTAAGCGTTTGTTAATAGGGAAATAATGTATACATTATCTTTTGAATGGAGAGAAAATATTTTAATTTATAACTGGCACCAAAAGGCTTGAAAATGATTATATATATATATATATATATATATATATATATATATATATATATATATATATATATATATATATATATATATATATATATATATATATATATACATATATATATATATATATATATATATATATATATATATATTTGTATATATATATATATATATATATATATATATATATATATATATATATATATATATATATATATATATATATATATATATATATATATATATATATATACATATACATATATATACATATACTTATATATATATATATATATATATACATATACATATATATATATATACATATATATATATATATATATATATATATTTATATATATATATATATATATATATATATATATATATATATATATATATATATATATATATATATATATATATATATATATATAGATATATATATATATATATATATATATATATATATTTATTTAGTCTAATCTTCAGGCGCTGTCGTGAGACTTCTTCGCCTTCTGTTATTCACCACTGATTTTGTTGGTTGCTTTATAATGAGTTCACAAATTTTAGATGTGCCAGCATTGCTTCCTGTATGAACAGTCTTCAGCTTTAATACGCCCATATCCGGCCTAGACACGGATTTGTTTTAGTGTCGCTTGCCGGTATTCGATCCGACAACCGAAAGACGGTGCGTTAAAACTAGGCTACATCAAGCTCCCCAAAAAGAATATATATGGGGAATAATTAGTATAGTTTAGTATTATAATTAGTATACATAAGCAGGAACTTTAATAAAGGCAACTAGGTATGTACAAAGTATACAGAAGAGATGCAGGGGTGAAACTTGTATAGACCTTCAAAGCAGTAACCAGCATTGTTTAGCACCAGTTGCTAATGTCCTGGAAGCTGCAGGATGCCTTAGGCAGCATCTGATGTGTTGATCCTTTGAATAGAGCCTTCATTCTACAGCCTGCAGAATCTCTGGTGGGATCTACGGAGCGGTTCCTTTATCTTGGGGATGAAATCAAAGTCACAGGAACTTAAATCCGGGGAATATGGGGGAAAGTAGAGCACTTCCAAGCCCCAGTGAGAAAAAACATCAGCAACTGTGTGTGCATAAGCATTTTCCTTCCATCAGTACGATGCAACAAATTATTTCGTTCGATAGCCCGGTAACTTAAACATGCCTGTGTTCATCCTGTCACTGTGCAGGCGTGTGATTTTTGCGAGGAGAGCTCATTCGCTCTGAAGTAAGGCAAGTATGTGACGTACATGTGGTGTAAGCTGCTTTTCTGCGTTCTACAGCGTGGGAACTCTACAACAATGTTGCCACTATTAAAGTTCCATCCCTCGTATGAATGACTAAATAACTAATTTGATTATTGAGAAAATATGCCACGAGAAACATTCAGTCCCGATTCAGAATCCATTTATTTAATCTCAAACAATAAACATTCATTTCCACAAAAACGTCACTCAAAATAAGTATGAAAGATTTGTGTGAAAGCACTTCTAAAGACAAGTCTCCGGGCGTTATAAAGTTACAAGATCACGTAAATTAGACTGTAACACGCGTCGGAATTAGATTTTTCAATAGCGATGCAACTTAAAGCAGTGGAATCGAATAGAGACCTCACTATCAATTCAATCGCTCCCAAAAAGCTTTAAAAAGACAGGATAACAAAGCCAAACTTTGAAACGTATCAATTTATATGCTCTTCATCCAATATCGGCTTAATGTCAGGGCTCTTCTACTTCGATAACAAGCTAGCGCATCGTCTTATGCAAGTCCAGGGTGGTAGACGCCAGTGAACAAAACAAACAAATTCGAATCGCAGTTACTTTTCAATCTCCGCGGGCATGTTATTCCATGCAATTTACTTCTCCCCCCCCCCACCCCCACCCCCTAGAAATAAAAAAAAATTGAATCGATTTTTATTTCAATTTTTCTGCAATCTTCCTCAACATTCGTTCCGAAGGGGAGAGGAGGGGGAAGCACCGAAAAATATCCGAGACAGAATAACAGAGGTAACGTATCTTTACGGATTACGGACTCAGTCTGCCGTATATTTACGGATCTGCCATAGCTGTTGCGCCCCCGGAGATCGATACGTAATTGGGGAATTATTCGAGACGCGGCCGATTGGATATCGTCGATTATTGCTGAGGACAGATTATTTGAGTCGAAATCACTTTCATCATTGGATTTCGATCAGTGAAAGTGATATGCATTTTTGATGGGCGAGCAGTGAGCGCATTTTCTGTAATGATTTTTCGATGCGACACAGTTTAAAAAGATTGTTTTCTCAGTCAGGACTAAATATGGTGGGTAGGCGACCTGATACAGACTTGTTGAGTTCGTACGTGTTGATATTGGGGGGGAAGAAATGGGGGGAGAGACTGAGATTCTTGCCTTATGCGGAAGTCACTGCACATTTGGATTCTGTCATACGAAAAAAAAATGAGATGTTTACTTCCTGCGTATTGGAAAATTTATAAAAAATAAATTTGATGTAGAACGTAGATGATTAAAACGTATTTATATTTGAATTCTCAAACAACAGGAAATAGTATCTAATGCAACTGGTTTGGTCTTTTGATATCTGTATGAATGTTACTAGAAAAGTTTAATATTCAAATTACAGTTGCGAAAAGTCGTGAGAACGTCTGACTTATAACAATTCTGTTCACTAAATTTTATTTCCTAAATAAAATGTGGAAAAACTGTCAAATTACTGTGAAAGTTAAAGTGTAAACTTGTTCGTAACAAGTAAAAATATTATAAAATATGGTAAACAGGAAGCATAAAATTTTTTTTTATTATTAACTTTTTAAAGGAATTTAGTTCAAAGCATCTAATTAATTCAATTGTTAATATCCTTGTTTAAATTATACTTCCCTTCCGTCAAATGTTAATTAAGACAAAACATCCTGGAAATCTATTCCTGCAGTAAATAATAGTTATCAGATGTAACACTTGCAACTATTCAAAAATGTGCATTGCCTTCTCATATTAGAGTTAAACTTGCAGTTTTCATTTTGCAAAAGTAATATCTGCAAGCAGATTCTTATCTCTTAATTCTTCTGTGGAAGTTCTGTGAAACTTAAGTTTCCATCTCCCCAAGTTTTTCTTACCAATATATTTTCCATTACATTACTAGTTAATCGTGAACCATCGTACGAAATATTGTTCATTTCTCTAAAGTAATTATGATTATGTCCTCTCAGAATGAATCTTGAAGCGATATATTGAATTCTCTTTCGTATTCACCTTTCGTGCGTGTGAAGTAAGCAACTTTCATTGTTCTACTTCTTATTTTGGTAACTTCCTGTCCCCATCATGAATTGTTTTAAAGTTTCGTGAAGGTAAAGTGTTTTCAGCAAAACTGTGTTGATAATTGGATCTAGTTTAATCTTTTAGTATGAAAATCCACTTTGGCCATCAATCAGTTTATTAGCATTTAAGACAAACATTTAGCTCTGAAATTACATGTATTACAACAGATCAAAATCTTAAATATTATTAGCATTTAAACTTTGAAAAAGTAGCATTTTCACTCAAAAAATTTTATATTTATGTGAAAAGATCCTACCGTATTTACCCGTGTATAGGCCGCACCTGGATTTCGAGACAACATTTGGGGAATTTTTTTTTCTGAATTCCGTTGTAGACTCCGAAGTAGCATCGTTCTGCGAAGTGTAGCAATGTCGTACATTTCTTACAGTTCAATTTCTCGCTTAATAGTAGCAGGTACTGCCTTAGATGATAGTAGTGAAACTACAGTGTAAAAAAGAGGTTATATACATACTAGCACACTTAAGAATTATTTCGCACGAAGACAAACTCTGGAGAGCTCAAAAGAGTTTTATTAAATAGTCCTAAGGTATAATATATACAAATAATATGTGCAATACATTGAATTGCCATGGGTATGATACGGTGTAATATATTACACCATAAGGCCATACCGCCACAAGCCGCTATGGGTAAATAAAATTTGGCCTGGGATATATATATTTATATATATGTATATATATATATATATATATATATATATATATATATATATATATATATATATATATATATATATATATATATAATATAATATATATATATATATATATATATATATATATATATATATATATATATATATATATATACATATAATATATATATATATATATATATATATATATACATATATATATATATATATATATATATATATACATATATATATATATATAATACTATATATATATATAACATACATATATATATAATATAATACATACATATATATATATATATATATATATATATATATATGTGTGTGTGTTGTGTGTGTGTGTATGTGTGTGTGTGATGACCCAGAAAAACTGATGACTTCATATCCCACGAAAAGATAAATAAACGTCTTTTATTCGAGATTATTCACGCCAGTCTTGGCATAATTTTTTTTGGTGTGTGAGGGGGGAGATACATAGATAGAAAAAAGTGAAAATTATAAAAATATAAAATTTGACTGTAAATAACTAACTGACTTTTAGAAAGTCATAATTTTCGCCTACTACGTAGAAGTTAAAGCATAGTTCGTGCAGTTATGTTGAGTCTCTTAAGACTCTAAAGGAAGCGTTATCTGCCATTATGATCAAATAATTGTTAAATAGGAGCACATGTTTTCATAAATAAGTTATTGCCCTACCAAAATGTAATGTTAATTTAGTGGCAAATATGTAAGAAGTCCAAGGTACAATTCTTTAAGTAACCTTGTATAGGGAAGAAAATGTTGCAAGGATTTAATGTAGTGCTTCACGTAAGCTTATGAAATCACTATGGATTTGCTAGTGACGGCTGGGTTACACCAAACTGACTATCGACCCCTTTTATTTAAGTTATAAACTTGAAACTTTGCTATTAAAAAAGTAATTCTCAGTTTGAGGCAAAAAAGAATCTTTTAAACAAGTTAAGTGATCTAAAATTTAAAAGGCGTTCAAAAATGCATGAAAAACGCTTTTAAATGTAGCAAAAGATCTTTTAAAACAGCGTGAAGGGTAAATCATTGCAAAAGATCAAAGTTAATTTCCAGACCATCCCTTGCGGCGGGTCATCACTTGATTGACTATAAGTGGCCCTCTAAGAAAAATAAACCCATGCTGCCTTTTTTACCCTGATCACCCCCCCTCCACATCCCCTCTCCCGTCTTAAAGTTTAAAACCGGTGCAGAATAACGGGTAAAGAGAGAGAAGTGAACTGGGAAGTCAAAAAGAGCCCAAAAAGCAAGCAAAACAGAAAAAGAAATATATTCAGATACAGAGGACGCTCGAAAGAACAAAAGAAATAGCTTTTAAAAAGAGGAATTAGAGACGTCACACCGTACTCTTTACGCGCGCAAACTTCCCGAGGGAAAAAAAAGAACGCATGAAATTGAGGGGTGATCTGCATATTGAATGGCTTTGGGAACAGAATGTAAAGCAGAAGGTTTTTTTTTTCAAAGTTTGGGGTATGTTATCAAAGAGCTGTTGCGCATTTTTCTTATAATGTAGATTTTAAAGGCAATGTTTAGTGGACACAAAAAGTAAATCATTCCTTTTGTTGCTTCAAATCCTTTAGTTCTCTTTTCAAGACCATACAATTTTAACTTCCCTTTACTATTTATTTTCATAGTTGTCCTAGACCAATTTGCCTCTGAAATACAGCTTTTTATCACTATTTTAGACTAGAACTCTTTTGACTGAGCCTTTATATTTAGGGTTGTATATTACCGGGTGAAAAAAAGACTAGTTTACCCTTTTAATTTCTCGTGGTACAATTTAAACAAATGAGCATAGTCAAGTAAAACTAGCCTCAAATTTCCTAATAAATATCCTAAAGGGCAAATTCCTGGCATTTTCTTTTAATAAACAATTTTTAATTCGCCATATTCCTTTTCCATTTCATGGAATAGACCACTGATTCCCAACGGGGTCCAGGTGGACCCCTTGAGGTTCAATGAAAGTTTAAAAAGGGTCTATAGTATTCCAGGGGTCTATTGGGGTTCGATGATATATTTTTCTATTTTAAAATGTAATTAAAATTTTTAGGAATGTAATTATTAGATAATAATATACGTTTTAATATGTATATATACAGATTTGCATAGGTCGGAGTGATCCACACATTGTAAAATGTTTTAGTAAAATATATATTTATATTCCTTATGTTAGTTATTATGACGATACGATGATAAAAAATTTCAGCCCAAACATTAAAAAAATTGTATCAGTGCATCAAGCACAATCACCACATTAATTAAAATCGAACTTTTGTGCAATTACAATCCGTGTTTCTGAAATCTTGTTTATATTTGTGGAATTAAAAATGAAAATAGTACAAAAATAATAAAACATAAATATAATGAACCACGTTTTCTAATTTTTTGCTCATATTCTTAGTCAAATTGTTATCTTTAAGTGTTTTATGTGCAATTATTAGTAATATAGTTATGTTGTATGCTGTATATTATAGAGAAAAATGTGAGGGGGTCGATGAAGAAAATCATTCTTTTAAAAGGGTTCGATGTAGGAAAAAGGTTGGGAACCCCTGGAATAGACGATATAGTGATCCTCATCGGCAATAAGAGAAAAATCTTCAATTTATCTCTTGGAACTTTGTTTTTAAAATGCTAAAAATAAATAAGTGATAGTTACTTTGGCATTAATCTCTACGGAACCGGTTTTTGTGAAGTGTAAAATCAAGGAAATCATTCCCCGCACCAAATATATTGGGAGGTCTTTCTAATTAAATGAATAAAATTAACAAACAATATTAATTTTTCAGAGGAGAATTTGATTAGACCATTTACAAGACCACTATAGAAAGAAAAAAGGGAAACGGAATTTACAAAGTGACTATGGTTTTGACAGAACAACATATATTAAACGGAAAAAAAGTTGCAAACAGAAAACTTTAGCGATGAGTTTGCACGCAACACCTTTTCTGAATTTTTTTGAAGTTCTTCATGAGGCATATATCGAATTTGCTAATGTTTGCTTACTCATTTCAATATTTCATACAAATTTTAATGTCTTTTAGAATTTCTCCAAAACGTGTTTCCCAAGTCTGTTATAACCAAAATTATTTTTCTGAATTACTACACAGACGCATTCAATTTGTTACCCATACTTATTAATAATATTTATTTTCCTTGTTAATAATTTGTTCGAGAAAAAATAATTCTGATGAATTGAAATGATTTAAAAATTATGATTTGTTGATAAAATTTATGTATGGGCATAGAAGCAATTCTGATCAGCTTCAAATTGCGTTTGTGATAAGCTTCTTGATTGTATGTCTTAGGAAATTGTTGCTTAACATTTAAGTGACAAACACCAGAAATATTTCGTATATTGTGCTTATTGTAGATGCTACATTGTAGTTATATTCATTTATATTCATTCAATATGCAATTACAGTGGTTCCTCGACTTACGAGTGTCCCGACTTACGAGGTTTAAGACATACGAGCAGTCTCTCGGCCTTTTTTTTTGCCTTGACTTACGAGCTAAAATTCGGGTTACGAGCCAGCTTTAGATACCCCAACACTAGTCTGAGGAGCGAATGTCATGTAATGTTCAAGTCAAATAAGCACAAGAGAAATATATAATATTTATAACCTTTATGTACAACTAGCTGAATACCCGTACTTCGCTACGGAGTACATTCAAATTAAATACAACGGTCAATGCATGCAATTAATGCCCCCCCCCCCAAAAAAAAAAAATAAATATATATATATATATATATATATATATATATATATATATATATAAACTAAACTCACGGCGCAACAGTCAGATGTGGACCAGGGCCGGCGGTATACCCATCTCCGCTTTCTTTAACTTGGGGTGCCATACGGCATATGTCTCAGTCAGGTGGTGAACCTGAAGTGGGACCCCCAGAGTTTAGTTCCCAAGCATACTTAGTCCTCATTTTATCGACCCACTGAAGGGATGAAAGGCTGAGACCACCTTGCCCAGTCGCAGGGTCGAATCCTGGACTTGTGGGATAGTACCTTGACGCTTTTAACCACTACGCCACTGGGCTTCTATCTCTCTCTCTCTCTCTCTCTCTCTCTCTCTCTCTCTATATATATATATATATATATATATATATAATATATATATATATATATATATATATATATATATATTATATTATATATATATATACATAAATATATATATATATATATATATATATATATGTGTGTGTGTGTGTGTATATATATATATACCGGGTGGCCATAGTTAAACTGACAGTGCTCACAGTGTTCTGTAGCGCGATCTATTTGCGAGAATGACGCCACATTTTGTAGGAAGATTAAACAAGACGGGGGACGAAGGATTCCGCAAAAAAATAAATTAGTTCCAAAAGTCACCGCTAGGGGAATATTTGGCGCTGTGTAATAGAAAATAGAGTGTTATAAAATGCAAATCAAACGGAAATTACCTTTTATTTTGCATTCAAATGAGGTTCAATGTGCACATATTGCATTCTGTGCACAGTATGCACAACAGCAGAAAGTAACATGTCTGCAGGAATCTTCCGTACAGTCCGTGATATGTTATCCTTCAACGTAGCCGGGTCCTGGACCACTCCTTGATAGACCTTGGACTTAAGGTAACCCCATAGCCAGAAGTCGCATGGGGTAAGATCAGGCGACCGAGGTGGCCATGCAGTTGGAAAGTAGCGGCTAATGACTCTTTCTGTTGTGAATTTCTGTCGTAGCAGCTGTTGCACCCGTACAGCAACATGTGGAGGGGCTTCATCTTGCATGAAAATGATTTCCCCCAGGCATTGTCTTTGCTGAAGTGCCGGAATGACAAAGATGTTCAACATGTGGCGATATTTCTCTCCGGTAAGAGAACAGGTTTCCGGTCCTGTCGGGGTAATGTTCTCATAGAAGAATGGACCTACGATAAATTCCGCTGTGAACCCACACCAAACAGTTACCTTTTGTGAATGTAAGGGAATTTCTGTGACTGCATGTGGTGATTTGCCATCCCAAATTCGGCAGTTCTGGGTATTCACAGTTCCATGCAGATAAAAGTGGGCCTCATCTCCACATAAGATTTTCCACGGCCAAGCATCATCCACCTCCATTCTGGCAAGAAAGGTGAGAGCAAAAGTCAATCGCTTATCATTGTCCGGGTACAGTAACTCCTGTACACGGCTGATCTTGTACCGATAGAAGTTGATAATCTTCCGTAAGATTTTCCATACCGTACTGTAAGGCATATCCATATTCCGAGCTAATCCACGAGCGCTAGAGGTGGCAGCAATATTGTCTGGTCCTCTGTCGACAATCGCCGTGGCAACTGCTTCGATTGTATCCTGTGGTACAGGTTTTCGTCCTCTGCTTGACTGAACCTTCAGAGAACCTGTTTTCTCAAACGTCGCAACCATTGCTTTTAGCCCATTAACTGACACAGGACCGTTACCTTTACGCATTTTTTTGTGCGTTCTAAAAGCACGAAGAGCGGCTGACGCTTTGCACTGGTTGAGGTAAAAGAATTTGACCAGTAACGCACGCTCGACTAATGAAGGAGACATAGCACATAAACTTCCAATCCGATTGATTCGAAACGTAACACATTGCCTTTTAAAACCCAAGCAGCTGGCACTGTGCCAATGGATGTAACGTGAAATTTGAATAAAGAACTTCTTCTTCTGCTCAGCGTACGTGATATTGCAGATCACGAGACTTTATCGGTGTTTATGTAGATTTTACGCTTTTTTAAAAGTGTTGCCATATTGCACTTGAACTAATAAAAGTGCATAATAAAAGGTAATTTTATTCCGTATTAATTTGCATTTGTTAACACTCTATTTTCTATTACACAGCGCCAAATATTCCCCTAGTGGTGACTTTTGGAACTAATTTTTTTTTTCGCGGAATCCTTCGTCCCCCGTCTTGTTTAATCTTCCTACAAAATGAGGCGTCATTCTCGCAAATAGATCGCGCTACAGAACACTGTGAGCACTGTCAGTTTAATTATGGCCACCCGGTATATATATATATATATATATATATATATATATATATAAAATAAATCGTAACGGATATTTTTATAGACAAAATAATGTAGAAGAAAATATTCAAATTAAATACAACGGTCAGTGTACGCAATTAATTTGTATGTTTAATATCCATAAAACATACTAATTTGATTTAAATTCTTTAAAAAATTCCATCTCAATTAGTCTTGTGGGTAAATTTTATCTTTTACCGTATTTTAATATTTTTTGTCAATTTATTTCGTTGTTATGCACGTGACGCAAAATTAATTTAAAGTATCACAAAAAGGAAAAAACCGCATGATCAGCATTTAAGAAATTAAATTCTAATAATTAATCTTTAAAAATTCACCAAAAATCAGAAAATGAAGGTAAAGATTCGAAACAAATTTCATTTTAAATGAATTTTTATGATCTTCATCGCGATATAAATTTTATAACCCTCAATCTATTATTTTAAAGGAAAACCTTAAAGAATGTTATAAAAACAGCTTAAAAATTTAATTTTAAAAAATCTAAGAATTTTTTTTCAATATTTCTTAGTGCACTCCTACATTATAAGAAGAATCCCCATGCAAAATTTCGGTCCTTCAGTTCCAGCGGTTTGGTCTGTGCGTTATCTGTCAGTCAGTCAGTTACGGAACTATTTTATATAGAGAGATGATTATACATATTATTCTAAGACTACTTTCGAGTCTTAAACGGAGAGATTAACTCTCCACAATTTTCACACGGGGCAGCTTGCTCTGCCCCCACTTGAATCGTCCTTCGAAACCGAACAGCGTCCAACCTCTCATTGCAAACACATTCTGAAATGGGATATGAAATAGACCTCATTGGACAAGTTTTTCCCCTGCAGAGGAAAGCGTGGCGAAAAGGACAAAAATCAGCGAATAAGAATCAATTATTCAGTTCATCTTTTCTCCTCCACCTCCGTCAGCATCTTCAAGTCGTCTGATCTCCACGGTAAATGTTGTACGTTATTATACTCTGAAACCAGTTAATTGCACTACAGTCTATTGTATCGTGTTTTTATACAATATATGTTATTTATAAATACATTTTTCTTATTTAAAACGTAACAAAAAGTTGCGGTGTTTGGGGGGGAGTGTGAAGCCCGGAACGGATTAATGGCATTTCAATTCATCTCAATTGGGGAAAATTGATTTGACAATACTAGTATTTCGAGTTACGATCTTCGTCCCGGAACGAATTAAACTCGTAAGTCAAGGCACCACTGTATGTTGATTCAATATTGTGATTATATCCTCTATATTTAAAGATCTCAGTTCAACTATCACTTATAGCGTACGTACACAAACAAGTTTTTTTATATAAAGTATTAAGGTGTTATTAAAGTGTTTTTATACAAAGTTGTATAAGGCTTAAGTTTTGTCGTGAATTAATTTTTTTCTATGTTAAATGCATTCAACAGGTTCTAACTACTTTTTACAAGATCGGGGAGAATAATATAAAATGAGCATTGGGAGATGATATAATGAAGCGCTGGGCAGAAAGAAATTAAACATAGTTTCTCGAATGCTGCACGTTTATGCAAGAGAAGTGCATTTTTCTACTAGTAGTCATACTGCGGTTGAGAAGTTCCATTTGGCCGGTTTTCGTGGCTTTTCAATGTAACACAGCACGCAAGAATATTACACATTTCATTTTCATAAGCTGATTTTATACGGGGATAAACTACTTTTTGTTCCTATCGATAGCTTATTTGTTAAAAATAAAATTTTCTTTTTCTCGTAATCAGAAAACGAGTCATACTGACATAAGATACATAAAAAATGCGGACTTTGAATGAGCATATAAATTTAGTAACCTTGCAGTGTTTGCACATTAGCCTTAAAGTAGTGTACCTCGATTTCATCCTTACAATTAATTGTAAACAATTTAAGTCTTTTAGAGAAATGTAAGATTTAGGAGAAGGGTATCAATTGTTTCGAGTATGAGGAAATTAACCTTACTCTCTATGATCCAAATTACAGGGTGGTCATAAAAAAACTTTGCCGATATATGGACCTCAACTGGCTGTTCCGTTCAACCGATCAAGATGAGATTTCAGATATAGTTATTCAGGGATATGAACTCAGGATTCTGTGAACCGCAACAAAGTGGCGCTCACGGTTACGGTTTTAGGTATGGAAACTCGAAATTTTCAAAAGACAAACGCCCACTTTTTCCCATCGCAAAATGCTCAGCGCATGTGAAAACCAAAAAGAGCGTTAGAGCGGTACGTGTATCACAAAAAACGGACGCGTTATGCACGCACAAAAAATAGCTCTGCGGACGGCCAACAAAAACACTATGATGGCACACATGGGGAAAATATGTAATCCAAATAAAAATTTTCTTTTGTCCGATCTGTGTTGTCATCAGTGATTGGTGTCTTGCCTCTGTCATATGCAAATTTCCTCTGTCATATGCAGAGCTGTTTTTTGTGCGTGCATAACGCGTCTGTTTTTTGTGATACACGTACCGCTCTAACGCTCTTTAAGGTTTTCGGATGTGCTGAGCATTTTGCGACGGGAAAAAAGGCCTTTGCCATTCGAAAATTAAGTGTTATAAAATGTTGCGAAAATTAAGTGTTCGAAAGTCTAAGTGTTATTATATTCAAGACAAATGTTAATCCGTGTATTTTTTATTAACTAAAATAGACAATGAATGTTTTAAAGCACATTAATTTAATTATTCTGTTTCTTAACGAATTAAACATAAACATCATTCTAGTTACTTCGCTGAGTAGAAAAGCTAGATGGAAGGGTGTTGCAAAATAATCGCTGTAATTAGAAAGAATATATAATTCAATGTGAAATTGCAATAATATTATATTTTATAGTCCTTTGGCGAGTTCTGTGTTTAAGAAAGGGTTGGACAATAATTGAAATTTATGATACACATATCCACTTTTTCTGGCCCCCACGTATCGCCTAAAAATATATATAATCGCCTAAAAAATATTCTCCGGTAGTTTAATTTCTTTTTCGGGTTAAGGAAATTTGCCCTTTTTAACATCTCCTGGCCCAGTGCTATTACTTAAAAAAAAGAAATAAGCATCTTCTTTTTTTACCTTTTTAAATATTTACTCTAATTTGTATAATACGTAACGGGGTGTAAACAGATGTCAAGATGCCTTTATAAGAAAAAATGTCAGTGACATCAATATAGTTTATTCCTGTTCCAGAATATATTAGAATGACTATGGTATCGGCAATCATCATTACTAAATGTTATCTGAATTTAAAGAAAGTGATGTAATTTTATATAAATAATTTTAAGAAAAGGAGTAGAAATAATGTTTCTCTATTTCTTTTCTTAAATTCGATTCATTCTACGGATGAATCGAATTCTATGGTAATCATTCATTCTACGGTAGTCATCATTAATAAATGTTATCTGAATTTAATCAAAGTGGTGAAATTTCATGTAAATAATTTAAGAAAAGAAGTAGAAATAATATATCTCTACTTCTTTTCTTAAAATTCGATTAATTCTACGGATAATTGAACGCTTGCATCTTCACTTTTAACTACAATTTTAACTTAGTTTTGTATTCAAGCGCAACTTCATCTATAAATTGGGGAACGCTGCGAGATATAACTCTGCCCCCTCATCAAGGAGTAAGACCGGCTTTTTTTGAGGCATTTAGCCGGAAGAAAACTACCTGTTAGTCGTCCTGAAGAGTCATTTATCGATTTGTGGCCCCTTGACAATCGCACAAAACGCTGGGGAACGCATGCGACCCCAAAATAAATAGATATAGAGGAAGAAGCCCGGATCACCGAGTGAGAGAAGAGGGGGGAGGGGGAGGGGGGAAGTCGGAACAAGAAGAAAAGGTAAGATCTAGCTGTCAAGAAGAAATTAATTGAGCGCTTGAACACAAATGATCAGTTGCAAAAGGTTTCGGAGGGGGGTGATTTATTTTTCTTCTTTGGAGCGGCGTGTTCTTTTATTTTTATTTACACTTGGCATTTTTGCATCAGATTTTCATTCTGCAGCCTAATGTGAGAGCAGCCCCGGAACAACGCTGTGATTCAAATGAGATTATCGTCAAATTGAGACAGTTAAAATATGACGGGCGAGCATTCACGGCACTGAAATTTAGCTGACAGCATTTGCGTGTTAACGCGGGCCGATAAAGATGCCAATTTATCTAAATTTGTGTTACTTAGCGCTACGGTATTTCAACTTGAGTGTAATTTAATGAGAGACGTCTTTTCTTTAAAAAAATTATCGGGGGTGATAGCATTTTGCGTTTTTATGAGTCCATTAGTTTGGAAGGTTTTGGAATTATCCCGGTAGCCTTTTCTAAGCATCACTTAATTGAAAAGTACCCGATGAAAAATCCTCAATATTTTAATGAAATAACTAAAAGATATTTCATATGGTTCATTATTTATTATCTTGTAAAACTGACTTGAGTTGCCTTTAAAATGGCTAAGAAAAATTTACATATAGCATACACAACTTTGAATAATATACATTCTCACAGGTGTTATGATTATATACTCACAGGTGTTATGGTTATGATATTATGATGAGGGTACATTGGACTTTATAGTGTGATGTAACACGTTGGAATCATACAGCCATTTACTAAAGTCACTAAAAATTTTATTATCACTTCGTGGGCATCATTCTTACAGATGGTATATTAGGTTTGTTGGTTCAGAGCACCTCAGTCATCTACAATACGAGGGCTTAACTCACCGGGATTTACAGCTTAACGTCAATAACATACAACAAACACATATTCCAACGTGGTATTCATACCCGTAGACTCCGTTTCCGATGCTAGTTACTCAGCCATTCAACTATCGTCCGTCTTTGTAGACTAGGAAAATACTTCTCAAATATTCCAGCTCTTTTCCATTCGAGTATTACCTTCTTTATCCCAGTGCCACCTGCAAGGAGTTCTCAAGTACCATCCACAAAGCTTTCTTGCATTATTCGCTACCACGCGACTTTACCGACCTATTAATTTCACTCCTTAAGGCTTGTAATTAATACTTCCTAGGCCTATAGGTGAAATAATGTCTCCCTATATTCAAATACATAATTAAATTCATGCTTTAAGTATTCAGTGCGAGCTGTAAATATCCAATGCTAAATATTCAATATCATGACCATCGCAGTTAGCAGAATTAATTGAACGCGATATCGGTGTCGTTTTCGATTTGTGGCAGGTAAGCAAAATTCTCAGCAACATACTGCCATTTTTGTTAAATACATGTTTAAGTTACCTGGGTTCAGGTTAAGCGTCTTGGATTGTTTGTCGTGGCTTATTCAACTTTGAAGGATCTGCATCTGACCCTTTAACTCCTTTAATAGGCAACATGGCTTGTATTTCTGTATTATTTATTTCCACTTCTTCCCTTCTTTTCGGCCCAGAAAAACAGAGACAAGAGTTTCAAATTTTTTTGCAATTTTTGAGCTCTTACAGAGAAGTGAAAAGATTTTTTAAAAGTGAAAAAAAAAGATAACAGGTTGTAATAGATAAAGGGAATTTTCAGATAGGGAATTCCCGAAATCGGTACATTGACAGAAAAAATAATACTGAAATGACTTCAGCATACCCATTTTGGGTAGTTGTAAAGGTAAATGTTTACTTAGGAATGCTTAGTTTGGGATAAATATGCTTTACATAATCATATATTCGAAGAAAACCCAATTAGCTTTAAAAAATCTAATATATTTTATTTTGGAAATTAACTTTATGAGACTGTCAGATTAAATGTCATAATACTATATTCTAAATCATCTCTTTATCTATATACATAAAACAGTTCCGTAACTGACTGACTCACTGACTGACTGATTGACTGACTGACATACAACGCACAGACCAAACCGCTGGACCTAAAGGGCTGAAATTTTGCATGGCGATTTTTCTTATAGTGTGAAGGTGCACTACGAAAGATTTTTGAAAAAAAATTCTTATTTTTTTTAAAAATTAAATTTTTAAACTTTTATAGTAACTTTTTTTAAGTTTGCATTTAAAATTATAAATTGAGGGTTATAAGATTTATATCACAAGAAATACCATTAAAATTCCTTTAAAATGAAATCTTTTTCGAATATTTACCTCCATTTTCTAATCTTTGGTGAATTTTTAAAGATTAATTTTTAGAATTTAATTTATTAAATGCTGATCAAGTGATTTCTTTTTCTGGTACTTTAAATAAATTTATCGTCACGTGCTTAACAAAATAGACAAAAAAAATTTTCTCTTGCTAATGCGGCAGACTATTGGACATTATCCAAAAAAATATTAAAATTCAGTAAAAGAAATGCTTCTCAAACTGTACTATATTAACTGTACTATATTCTTTAGAATGTTTTATTAGATTTAATTTGAATATTTTCTTCTACATTATTTTGTCTATATTAATATCCGTTACGATTTTTTTGTAAATATTGTTTTACACCAATTGTATGCATTGATCGTTGTATTTATTATAAAATGTATATACATATATTTATTTATCTTCTTTTGCCATTAATTGCATACATTGACCGTTGTATTTAATTTGAATGTACTCCGTAGCGAAGTGCTGGTTTTCAGCTAGTCTGATTATAAACGAACAGAAATGGAAGTAATCTAGATATTATTTTATTTCCATACATTGCATTATATTCCTCTTACTATCATACATTTTTTATGCAATTTGGCATTACCTGTGAATGAATGTATTGTTATACATATTATCCGTACATTTATTCATCTCCACCGTGAAAACTCTAAAATACCCTTCATATTAATGGACTGTTCCTCGCCATGGCTTGCTTTACTTTCAATTAACGGCTTCGATAGTTTAAAATTGTGACTTCATAAAATAAAAATATTTCTAATATGGTTAATATAGATGAGATGCGGAATTAATCTACTTTCTATATATCCTCAATGCCTTTAGATTCTTATTTTTGGGGAAGATCATTGAACTAAAGGTACATAAAAAATTGCGGAAAATATAGCTAGGATTACCGACTTAGATTATCGAAAATCACAGATCAAGGGACAGAGGCAATAACCATTTAGACTGTATTCTGCTTTTGTAAATTGTGTATATTGTGTTAACAGTATTTTATGAGATGTTTCGAGTACGTTTTCTTTGACTTTTGGGGTATTAGATAAAATAGTTTTACTTTTTTAAACAAAGTTGTATCTGATTTTAACCGTGGTATATTTTGATAATACCAGATATTTGAAGCTTATGTATTGTGGGATATTTATGCATGACTTGTATTTAATATCAGTCAAATGGCTCTTTTTACTCTCATACTGAAATGAATCCCCGTCTTGAACCCCAGCTGAATCATGAATTGACAGCTTTTGCTGATTTTACTTTTGAAATTCTGGCGAATGCTTACTTTAACTTTAATTGAAATCACCAAATGCTTACTTTAACTTTAATTGAAATCACCAAATGCAGTAAAATTATTTAACCAGATGGCCGCATTTCGATTGATGCTAAAGTTTTTCAAGACAACACTAAAAACTTCCAAAGTCTTTCCTGAAAGAGAAAAATAACATTTTTCGGATATCATAGATTAGCAATCAGGGAGTTCGACAGAGGTCAAAACAGAGAAAAGCAACAGGTTCCTATTTACCAGATGACGAAATAAACGCGCTTTAATCAATGTAGTACCACAATAGTTTATAGATTTGTGATACTTGTGCATCAAATTCTACACAATAGTCGACGGATACAAACGTATAAAACAAATGTTGATTCCATACGTAAAAAAAGATATAATATTCAGTGGTTGTTTCAGTTTATAAGTTATGATATATGTTAATCCAGACAAATATTCGATACTTTTTATGTAAGAAATAGTTATTCAGTCAGTCATTTAAAACCAAAAAGAATTTAAAATGAAAAAGTTAGAATTAATGATTAACTTTGTGGAACACTACAAAGCTATTAATTAAGTAATTGAGACAGTGTATTTATATAACAAAAAGAAGTAACTTTGTGAGAAAACTGATAAACGAAAATGTTTCCGTGCAAAAATTCAAAAGTTTTTATTACTATATCCCAATATTCTCAGTTTTAAGCATACTTTATTTGCTTAGAAATGATAGAATACTTTATTTGAGTGAATAACCCTCAATTTCTTTTGTGCCCTAAATCTTTTTAAAAATTTTAATGTAGAAATGTTGTAGAAACAGATGTAACAGCGTATAAATATTGTTATACCTGTTTCTAATAACACTGTTGAAGAATAAACGTGGAGATGTATGAAAATTAATGAAATACTTTATACTTTCAGAAAAATATTCTTGATTAAAATTAATAAAATTAATTTTACGCATCTAACTACTGGAGAACTACCAGTAAACATATACTGTTGAAACAAATTTTTGGAATCCAAAATGAGAATGTTAATAGAATAGTGCCGTTTGATCAATGTGATGTATGTTTTATTTTTGTTTTGTTCTGTTTCAAAATGTCCCCAAATGTCAGAAGCTAATTAAGTATCAATTCTGTAATATATTTATATTAAGAAAGATAAAACATTTTATGTATAAATAAAGCATTTTATATATCTTAAAGTAAAGGTATTATAATAATAATACTTAGGAAAATAGGAATTAACATAAGAGTTTCAGTCTGAAACGACTCAATCAAAATTAAAAAAAAAAGAAATTATATCTATCATATAATATTTGATTAGATTAATATAATAACCCTTTTAAAGAAATTCTTTAGTTTGTTACATTTAATGCTTTTTAAATAAACATCTCCATAATTCAATATATAAAATGATTTATAAGTCTTTTATAGTGTTTGCTATAAGTAGTCTTACTTTAGTGAATACGCACAACACTTCAAACATTTAAAGTGATAACAGCTCACGTAAACTTCTTTTGATAAGCATTCCAGCGATTGAACTATTGAATTTCTTTCTTCCCATTCAAACGCGCACTCAGTTTCTGACCTAAAATTAAATAATTTATTTTGTATTCACTTAAAAGTCTTTGTGCCGAAAAAAAACCTGCAGCGTAAAACTCTTTTAAAAGAAATAATCATAAAAGATATAAAACTCTGAAAAGCCTTCAGAGGGTGGAAAAAAAAACAGCCCCGCAATAAAGTGTGCAACCGTGGAGCCATACTCAGTGCTCACAAAGTAATTGACCACTTAAGAAGAAAACAGTTTTAAGAAAGAAAAGTCGAGACCTTAAAGGATTAGAAGTTCTAATTAAAAGGAAGGAATTGGATTGTGAATTGAGATCGTTTTAAACGCATCTTTTAGATGTTCAAGGTTTTTTATGCAAATGAAATAATGAGCAACAGTGGTGAGTTTTTTCTAAAGCCTTTTGCTGTGCACTTAAATTCAGTAATCATTTCAAGTGCTCCGCTGAAAAATGTACTCAATTTAGAAAACAACGAATAGAATACAGCAGTAAATAAATTGAAACATTATTAAAATTGAAATTAGAAGAATAATATCCTCTAAACGACATTAATATTTATTAGTAGCAAGGGATTATTTTTCTTACATGAGATTAATGCTTAAGAACGGCATAAAATTGTAAAATCACTTAATATTTTAAGCAAAATATTTTTTTAAAACCTAATTGCATGTATCATTTCTTTTTGTATTTTTACATTAGGAGATATTTTCCTGCAAAATAGTTAAACAAATATTCTAGTGGGAAATTGGGATTTTCGTTTTTACATTTGGAAATTACACATTCCTACAAAAAGAATATTACTTTAAAATTTATTAAATCCTTGCTACACGTACAGTCAAAAAAATATTGCAAACGAAATATACGTAAATTTTTGAAAAGAATATTTTGTGTAAATCTCTAATTTTTTTTTATAATCTATTCCTAATTTTATAAAATAGAACAAGTTTATACTAACACATGTGATTTTTCTGATTTTCAAATATTAGACTTAAAGTTGGACAATTGATTAGGCAAAAATTATCTTTTTAAAAAGCATTAATGTTTTCACCACAAAGTGATAAATTCTCAAAAACATTATTCGTTCAAACATATCTTGAAAAATATCTTGTTTACAAAAACACAATTCGGACTGATTTCAGTTCACTTAGATAATACTTTGAGTTTGCTATTTTTACTGCAAAAAGAGGTGTTTTAATGCACGATGTTTCCAATCCTGTCATCATATCAAAAGAGTTGTCTGGAATGTAACAACGAAGAGAGCTATTACTATTAACACATTAAATATATCAAAAAGGGTCCATTTGACTATAATTAAATGACTCTTTATGGTTATACAGTCCTTTATATATAATTCCATTGTTACACACTTCAAATGTGTCATAGTTAAATTATATAATAGTTCAAGAACTAAGTGTGTGGTTACTCTTTATTGAGAAGCATGGTGTTATTTTTATACTATGCACCACAATGTAGAGCATATTGCACAGCATTTATTATGAGTTATTACGTCGTAGAATGGCATGGAGAGAATGTACAGTGTTATGCAGACTGTTTCTTTTGTCTAAAAAAATCATCTCATTTATAATCAAAATGCGGATCTGATGTGCTACTTTGCTGCATATAGGGCTTGCCCTAGATACACCCCCACGGGAAGCGAGTCTATCTATAAACGTAACGACAACGTTATATGTAACGACAACGATGGTTCGATCACTCTGCTAAGGATTTAAATACTTTGTCGTTACTTCCGAAGGACTAACCGCTTGAAACTCCTTGTTGAGGACTTACAGAAAAGATGTCACAAGCGTTTGAGCATTCTAGAAAGAATGGTGGGAGTCAGATGTGGATGTTCAAGATCTACATTAATTGCTACTTATAAAACTATTGTAAAATTAATTTTCACATAGCCCTTTATACTGCAACAAAAAATTTGATAGAAAGTTGAATTGAGTTCAAAAATTGGCTCTCAAGCTGATGACTGAATCCATGAAAACTAACCAAGTTGACCTGCTGTCGATTTTGTTCAGGTGAATTACGTATAGAGGATGACATCAAAACATCTGCTTTAAGGCTTTAGGGCAAGCAGATCAGACTCCCGTATCTTGAGAAGTGGCTGAATCATGTCAATAAGCCCCTTATATTAAAGACGGAGGGAGAATTTGAACAATCTGTTCTCGAGAGAGGTTGGCATCCACCTTGTTTTTTCTTATCCAAAGTCACTCTTTCTCCCTGCTAACCCAACTAGTATCAGAAACATAAGGTATCGTCCTGAACCTTAGTGGCCTGTCAGAATGTTGCATCAAGTTATCTTTGCTTGCTCAGAGTTATCTTTGCACAAATTATCTTTGCTTGGCTACAATTACTCATCGCTATCCTTCTAAATCTCGATTACACGTCTCCACCGGGGATCTAGAATCGAAGATCAAGGGAGAGCTGATTCTGGAATTTATTATGATATTTTCACAACCTATTACTTCGATTTTGTTGGTGAAATTAAGGCAATTCTCGTTAATTACAGAATTTCATTACGTTGAGCAATTCTTTAACACAAGCAGTAATTTTATCCGACTGTACTGTGGCCATGAAAGTTATTGCCATGCAAAACAAACCTGCTTCTTGCCAAGTGGGCAGGTGCTGGATCTATATGCACCCACTCCATAACTACCGAAAGAAAATTATCCTACAATGAATATCATCTCATTGCGGTGTTCCCAACAATGAAGACGCCCTTTTTAAAAAGGCCACTTCTATTGTCAAGGCTTTCTGTCCCCGGACATCATGCAAACCTGCGTGATCTATCATTCAACACAAGGTCAATGATAATTTTAACACTATCCTAGCTAATAATATCTGAGAAGGAGCTACTTGTCCATCTGCCTGTCCGAAAAAACAAAAATTTCTGCCACTTTTCGATAACAATCGGTCGCGATTGTCTCGCGGCCCATTTGCACTGTATTAAAATTCTTCTGGCCATACTCGTATCCTCTGTGGGGGTTCTGGGGCCATCGATGATACTCTTTTGACTGTTTTCTCTATTTTACCTATCGAGGGAGGCCTGATAACTTATGTGATCTGTATATTTTTATTTGGTTTTTATCTTGTTTCCTGTCTGTCCCGTATACAGGTTTATGTATGTATTTATAACTCTTTGCCTAATGACATTCATCCGCTGGTATTGCTGCATTGGAAATTAAAAAAAAAATCAAAACTTAGACAGTAAAAAATAAGGTTTTTATTAATGAAGTTTTAAAATTTTAGTTATTCATTTAATTTTTCCCACTACTGAGTACTGTATCAAAGGCTCAGTTACTACTACAATGTTTTCACGCGGTAATGTGTGGAGAGATATATTATGTTCTATATAACTATATATTTCAGTTTGATTCTTAGTTTTTTTCTAAACAGCACTCGTAAAATATATATGAGTTTTATAGCATCATTTGAGCTACTTGTCCTGGAATTCTCTCAGAAGTTGTTAATCTGATATATACAGGAATAATCTACTGGTTAGACACTAGATTCAAGGTCATAGTTCCGATTCCTACTCTTGTCAACTGATTGTTTCAAGTCGCTTAGCGAATGCATCATAGAATGGCCCGTTGAAATAGAATTCTAAATCATTACAAGACAGCCAATTTGTAGAAATATCTATGAATGACACTTACAGGTTATCTATTATCCATCTAATTTCCAGAAAATCCCATTGCATCAGTACCTTACAGTTATAAAAGGACTAATGCAGGTTTTTGTGAGCACCCTTTATTAACTACCTGTAAATAAGAAATAAAACACGAAATAGTTCGACGAAGTATCTAACTGTTTGAATTAAATATTCTCAATTTGTGTAAAGAGGGACATTATTTTTTTAAAATCATAACCATTACAGTTTTAAGCTTCAATATTTATTAATATTTATTAGTGTTTATGAATAATAATTATTTTGTCATTAATATCTAGTAGTATGTAAAACTGTCTTTCAAAAGTTTTAAGTGGTTTATGTTTGTTGGAAAAACAACGAAAATTGTCGATGATAATAAGCATACTAGATCTGAGTAATATTACTGACACAAATCTTTATTCAGTAAGAGACTAGTTTTCACAAAAGTTCAATAAATTGGATCTGAGGTTACTCAGACTGATTTGAAATTCTCATAATTCTCACAGAATGAGTAAAATCAGCAATGCATTCTAAAATTGAGTAGGTAGTTCATTCTTCGAAAACTATTCTGTTTAAGAATATAAGGAGGTACGGTACCCTTTCAACGTTTTTTTAATTTATTTTAAGTTTTACGATGAAAGTTTTGGTTGTATTATACTTTAATATTAATTTATAAACAAGATTTTTAAAAACAAATCTGAAAATCTTCATTTTTAATTAAAATTAAAATTTTTTTTGAAAAAATTCATTTTTAAAAAGTCTCTACTACTTTTTTAATTTTTGATATTTATGCTCCAAATTTTCTTATACATTCTTTAAAATATATTACATGAAATTGTGCATGCATTTTTTAGATGGTTCTGTGTTTAGATTTGATATAACTTTTTTGCTGTCATGTATAGCGAAAGACGAGGAAATCTTAGCAATTCTAAGTTTAAACATTTTTAAAAAAATAACTGTAAATTTTAATGGCAATTCCTATGCACAATTTTATTAAACACATAATAAAAATTATGTACAAAAAATTTAAAACCTCTATCTTAATTTAAAAAAAAAGCCTTAGCAATTTTAGTTCATCAAAGTCGAGAAAAAATTAACATGGAGAAAAACCAATTTAAAGTTTTCATTTGTGAAAATAACAATTTAAGAGCATATATGTGCTGTAAATTCCATTTACAGTCACATCTGATATATAAAATAAAGTATTTTTTAAATATTTAATGCATCTTACTCCAACAGAAATAATTCTATTAGTTTTTAAAACACCAAATTCAAAACACCAAAGGCAAAATATGTAGTACTCGGAAGATCACAACAGCTACTTAAAAAGAATTTTAACTAAATAACAGCGAAACGAAAACAAGAACATTGTAAACAATACGAGCCTATTACACTGAATCGTCACTTCACTTCACTCGTGGTTTGTGGTGAAATAAAATCAAATAATGTGATATTTCTTTTGGCTATGATGCTAGTGTTTACATCCATGGACACTGAGCTGTCCCTTTAAATGTCTGTCATCACGCAGAAAAACTTTAATAACTTCTATAATAATGAAGATACAGCTTTTAAATTTTGTCAGTATATTTAGAAATGGTATATAAATAATTTGAGACAGTAAACATATTCGATATTTTGATGATATTTAGGCTACTGTATACCCAAGATAAAAACTGATTCAACAACGCTGTTTACCAAAATAATGCGCATACTCCTATTTTGCCACTGAAGTAATTTTTTAATGACGTTTATCTCATCAATTCTGTAGAAATTAGGGAAACATTACACGAGTATTTTTGTTTGAGGAATATCTTCACTTACTTCTAGTTTAAAGCTGTAGTAGCTTTATAAATTATGGAAAGCTTTCCTAGGAAAATGCAATCAACTTATTTTTAATCATAAAGCAGGTTTAAAATTTTGGAATGATAAAATGAAAACACAAGCAATGTTTCAACTCTGTGTCATTCTTTACAAGTCATAAAACGTTTTGTTTAAAAGCCCCTGACAAAATATTAGTCCTAAAACCCAAAACCAAGTCAAACTCAATCCCCTTTAATTTAACTGAAATCTTAAGAGTTTTTTCGTATTTCACTTGTTTTTTTTTCTCCTCCACGTTCGTAGTACTCTTTATATTTTTATCCCTTCAAACTAAAATGGGAGACAGCAATTCATAAATTGCATTTTCAGTTTATCTCAAACAATTTCAAAGATTGTCCTAGTCCACGATCCATCATAAAAATATATATAAAACGGGTTTTTTTTGTTCTTAAATTTTATTATTGGAAACAACAGTTTGTCTTGTTTCCAACAGGAGTCAGAGAAAAAAATTCCGGGATGGCTTTATTTATAAAGAATAGGCCCAAGCAACAATCCTATATATTATGATTCTCAAAATGAAATATGAATAAAAATTTAAGGTTCTACCCTACAATGAAACGCTATCAATTGGCATTTCTTTTATTATTCGTGACTGGCTTCGCGTAATATTATCGACGTTTTAGAACAATGATGCTATAGCAGTTTTTCTTTTTACTGCACCGGGGATCATAAAGTGTTGAATTTAAAAGAGGAATTTTGAATGTTTACGAGCAAGGGATAGCTGAATCTGCAAAAGATTGATGTCCAAGTGAATAAAAGAAGCTATTTATTTAATATTTTATTTTCGTGTCTTTTCCGTTTTAGTTTTCATATTTCATTATGAATATTTCAAAAATGCCCGAGCATGGATGAATAATAAAATTTTATTTTACAATATAACTTTACGTCTTATTTTTATCAGATAGAACAGTTTTCTACTTGAAAAGTCATTGTTTTTAGGTTTACTGGTTTATCATAGTTCTTCGGACAAACTTAAATACATTACTCGGTATAGATTCTAAAATAATATAATTATAGTCATTCTTCTTTATTGTTCTTTTATTGTCCTTTAAGTTTCAATAAACTGTCTTTGCCTTGGAAGCATATCTGAGGATGATTTCGTCCCAAAACACTAAAGAAACAAAGTTAAAAATTTCCTGTTTTTATAAAATCCTGTTTTTAAAATCCTGTTTTTTTATCCTGTTTTTAAAAATATTTCCAAATATTATTTATTTGGTTTAATCTTAAGGTATCCGACTACGTTTAAAACATCGATTTTGACGAAAATTCCGAAATTGTTTTTAATTGCCCTTTTTTAAAGATTGTAAATTTACGTTTCTAAATCTGCTTTCATTTTATCGATACGATCAATAGAAATGAAATTAGAGTGATTTAAAGATCAGCAGCAGCTATGAATTTCGATACAAGTCGAAAACTTTAATCGTGTTTTCTGAAGAAATTGTTTTTCATCAAAAATGTAAACGACTCTTGTGATAACTCAAAATCGAACCATGATATGTCTATGAAATTTTTGACGTATGTTTTTTATAATTCTAAGAATGTAATGCACAACAGATTTTGTTCTAGGTATATTATTTGTTGATTCATAGCTGCGTTTATAAAAATCTCATGGAAAATTACTAAAATTTTACAAGTAATTGCATATAATGACCTGTCTTTTTTTTTAGATTTTAAAATATCGATTAGCTTGTAGTTCATTACACTTATATGGCACATATGTCAAAAAAAAGTTAATGTTATATGCATAATATTTTTTTTAGATCTAGAGCCGTTTTTGTAAAAATTTGCTAAATTTCGACCTAATATCCTCAATTTTGAAAGAATTTAGTTAATGTCTATTTTTTCCTCATTTTCGAGTTTTGGTGTTATATTCCTTCGAAAAATATGGCAGAATTTTTCTCAAGAACAGTTTTACAAAAAAAGGGCTCCGAATGTAGTCGGATACCTTAAGGGGACCAAGGCGTTTGCGATAATCGAAAATAGTACTGTTATTTAAACCCTTATATCTATTTCCAGTATTTACATAACAATCTTTTTTTACACATTAAATTAACATTTGAGATTAGTTTTATGATAATTAAAAGTTATATTGTTTATAAATTCTTTTAAATTTCATCTTAATCAAGTTTTTTTCTCGGAAAATTATACTATTGAACAGTTAGGTACACTTTTTAAAAAACTCATGATAAAAAATAACCTTTAAATTTTGTTTAGTTCTCAAAAGCACTTTGTTTGATACTGTGAACCTGTTTTTTATTATAAACTGATACCTAATTATTTTTAAAAATAGAAACTTTGCCAATAAAAATGCAAACAAATAATTTTGAATTACCACTGACTAACACAAAACTATCTAGCATTCCCTATCTTTTTCTCTTTTGTTTTACCTATTTTGTAACTTCTTTCCCCACCTTTAACTAACTTCCATTTGCGCTCCAGCTTTAAACTAGAATATCAATACCAATACAATGAAAAATCAAAAGTATTAGTATAAAATCATCGTAACCTTTATTAAAAATCATTTATATATGAAACTATTGTTACCCAACGTATCATCTATATAAACCAGTACAAATATCCAAAGGCTTTGTTCTCATCTCCCTATCCAATCCGTGAATAATTATATTCTTTTGTATTTCCCCACCGTCAAAACGACAGTTTGGTCATTATCTAGGGTCTCAGGTCGTGTTTCTTTGTGAGGTTCTTTTTTAAAAGTTGGAAGGAGAAAGAAGTCCGAAAGAACAAGATCGGAGCTGCAGGCGAGAACCTCCAAAAAGAATTCTCGTAGGATGGCCTTTACTACCATTGATGATACAGCAAGTGCATTGTCACGGTGGGAAATTAAGTTCATTCTTACCCACATAAAAGTTTTGTTTTTGTAAAAATTCCTTAATAAACCCTTTAGAGTTTTTCGAACCCTCCAGTGTCTCCCTAGTGTTTTTTCAAGAAAATATAGCATTAATGTGCTTTTATAGTACAATCATTATAACTTTCTGCGCTTTCCTCTTTTTTTTTCCTTATGAGGCCTTTTCAACATTTCTTAAAATGTTTGATCCATCTATGAACAGTTGCTTCGCGTGGGGCAACATTCCCGTAAACTTGTTTAAAATTGTGAATAATTTGGGATAGTGTCCACTTAAAATTTGCTAAAAATTTTATGCTGTTCCTATATTCAAAATCTTTTTTTTTATTGACATCCCAACGAGAAATTAGAGTCCATTGTTATGATCAACCAGTGGGCGAAGGAAAAATTTAAAGAGAATATCTGTATAATCTATTTTGAAAGGGCATCAACACCTTGAAAAGCTATTAGCAAGTGGAAAAATGTTTATCCTATGAATATATTAAAACTTTTTTCAATATGGAGATTTAACATCTGAAGTATGAAATGCATTACAAGTAAAACGATTTCTGCATACCACCATCTTAACATCTTTCAGAATGCTAATCTCTTCTTCATCAAATCGATAAAATGTTGTTGTTAATCATCATTGCGACTGACATTTACAGTTAGAATATTTGGCCATACGCGATGCTATTTCCGTTGGCAACTTAATTATGGGAGTTTCAGATTGGGTAAGTCTACGTGGCTCCGTATGGTGGGACAACACGGGAACATCCATGCCTTAGTCGAGATTCGAAAGCCGATCCACGCATTGGAAACTTGACATCGACCAAATGAAAGGAATGCAATATTACAAACATCTTCCAAATATTTTAATTTAATCCAATTCTAGAGACATTCTGATAGTAACCGCACATCAAGAAAAAACGTCACTGGTGTATTCTAGCATGTCATGAATAGTCGCATTAAAATTGTGAAGAACTTTATTTTTTGATCACATGAACTTTCTGAATAGTTTTGTAGGTCGACCCAAGGATGTTGTAAAATAATTTGCTTTTGTTTAAATTATGCATAACTCGTTACACAGTATTGTGCAAATACGCAGAGTCATCACAATGTAATGTCACAGAAATGCACTTGTGTACAATGTTGCTGCAAAGTGGCTGTAATAGCAGTAATTTCATGTGTTGTTACTGTCCCACTTTGATTTAATGATAAAGTTTATATATGTCAAAAAGTTGCCACGGTAGTTTCTGTTTCCTTTTCATGTCTATTAAAGTGAGAGAATTGGTATAGGCAGCCTCAACTACCCGAATCCAAAACTTCGAGTTTCAATGCATTACTAACGAAACTTTTTTTATCTTGTTTCTGAACTATTTTAAAATCAACAGCAAAATAAAATTCTACGTGTAATCAGCATCACCCTCGTTTGCGATTTGAACAAAAATTTTCAAGCTGATTCCTGGATCCTTGAGGCCATGAAAACTTTTGGAACTAGAAGGTTCCCATTTTGTTTTGTTTTTGTCCAAAGGAGATATAATAAGCACTTTCATATGCGGTAAAGAAGTGAAATGATTACGATATGGTCAGAATAAACGGGAAAATACAATATCCCACTATGTGTAATCAGCGTGACTCGTTTACCATCTGAAAAAAAAAAGTTTTAAAGCAAATCCCTGGACTCTAAAAGCCCTGGCAACTATGAATTTAGACATGAGGGTTCATTGCTTGCATTTTTCACGCTTGAAGGAGCCGAAACATAAGCACTCCAATATACTGAAGCGATTATGAACGTGTTTAAAATAAACAGGAATATTTAAAATTCCACCGGGTGTAATCATCATTTCTCATCGACATCTGAACCAAAAATTTTCGAGTAAATCCTTAGATTTGGGAAATCGGTGCAACCATCTAGAGAGATCATACCTTGCTGTGTTCTGTAATGAGGGCTCCCGTAACAAAAATGAAGCGATTGTAGCGGACTTTGAAAATTACAGAGGAAGTCTATTCTCCGACATACTGGAAGCCAAAAAAATTCGAACTGAATGTTTAGATAATTTAATGCAATAGGAAAAGATTTCATTCATCTTGGACATGGTCGGTAGAAACTTTGAATTGAATATTTAAATAAAAAAAATTCAATAGGAAAAAATTTCACTTATCTTGGACATGGTGAGTAGAAACTTTAAATTTTTAGAAAAACTTTGAATTGAATGTTTAAATAATTTAATCCAACAAGAAAATAATTCACGGATCTTGGACATGGCCAGTATGAACTTCAAATTTTTAGAAACATTATCGAAGGAACACTCTATTCTATGAAGATGCAGTATGAAAATAAACATGCTTTACATTTTTGAATGAACTATTAACGGAAGGTTGTGACGAAAATGTTCAGAATCTTTGTGACGAGGTATGAATCGGGTAACTGCCTACAGAACTACATTATTGTATCTAGATGTTGAATAAAAATATTTGGTTCAGAAATCTTTTTAGCTTTGCCACAGGCACTATAATCCAAAAGACCTTCAAAATTTGTGCACTCATAACTATATCAGTAAATAAAGACAAATTTATTTCAAAGCTTTTTATTGCATAAAATGAGCAGAAAATACAGAAAACTCTAATTATTGCTTGAATGGTATTAGTAAATGCATATATAAGTAATTGTTTTATGGATTTCAAAGCTGTATGCTACTATTTATACTATAAAAAGTTAAATCAACTCTTTCAAATGATTTTGATAGCGATAAACAATTAAATACAAAATCAATGATTATGGTGAAAACAAATTCTCACATATTTCTTTAATGAGTAACGAAAGAGAATGATCCACTTGCTTATCTCAGTTCCACAGGGTAAGTTTTATTAATTGATGTAGGAAACTAGAATATGAGCCACATCTCTTAAAAGTAAAGTCTAGTTACTATTGGATAATTTTAGCCCTCTCGTGAGAAAATAATAGAAAGAAAATTCTAGAGTAATATAAAATTATAGGAAATATGTTTAAGGATTAAATGATCCAAAAAGACAATTAAACAAGATATAAAAGTGTTTCATTCTCTCAAAGCTGATAGTGTTTGCAACAATACATATATTCACATAAAACAAATCACAGAATTAGTTTGTAACCAAAAGTAATTACAAAAGCACAAAGACTACAAAAAACACAAAAATCATATTTACGTCATTCCAACGAAAACAAAGTGCATAGTTATTGTTTATCCACAGTAGTTTAATGAAATTTCTACATCTATTTTTTCATTACTTATACCTCAAAAACATGATTCACCACTAAAATATTACTCTTCTATATAAACTGAGATAATTAATTGACGAATTATAACCATATGAATTAAATCCTGTGAAGTATATTTCCTTCAGTATTATGCTTGCTTATATAAAGTGAAAGTTCATGGATATTACAAACTATGTGAATCAATGTATTTGTACATATTTGTACTAACTTATGTGAAATTTGATACATGCCTGTTACATATGAGTTTGACTATTGGAAAGAATCTGATTAGAGAACATTACAAAATATGATTAAATCAACATTAAATTGACCGTTTACTACACCTGCAATAATAAATATTCTATAAATATTGTAATACAAGTTAAAAGTAAATATCGAGGATTGTATCACAATTAGAGAATTTCAACATTATATTTTCAGATCATACTATAACTTCTTTAATTTTTAATCTTAAGTTAAAGCATTCAAAATAATCTTCACGATATATGATTCGTTTACTTGTGCCTTATATATACTTTGCGCCTTAACTAAATGCTGATTTTTCTCTGACTGGAAATACATGCAATATATCTGTTCAGTAAAAGTTATGTTAAAAATGTATTCTTTACTTAAATTTTAAGAAAATATATACTTCATCATTAAATACAAATTACATTCATAAACCAATGTTTTTCAGCTGAACGAGAATAACAATTATTCATTGAAAACTGAACATTAAGAGCTAATAATGCTAGAAATTTTAATACCAAAGAAATTTACTATCAGTAGTAGGAATTTATATCATTTTACATTCAATTAGAAGTTTTTTATTGATTTTTTGTTTTACGTTTCATTATTTCAAATATCAGCTTAGGATTTTTTTTTATTAATGAATTTTCAAAAAAAAGTTATCGTATCACGAAGTTCACATTTCCATCTAAAATCGGCTTAGCCATTTTGATTACTAATTCAAATGTAGTAATTTTTAGCTTTAATTAATTACAGTTATGAAAAATATATATATATATCATAGTTATGTATTCATACTCGGGATAAAATATTTGATTTAAAGTGGTGTTTCAGACAAAATTTGCGATAATTGGGAAATAAACACTTAAAATGTTACTGTTTCCATTTGAAATTTCCTATGTAACTGATGCTACTGAGAGGCTAAAACTTAACCGACCATATTTAACTCTATTTACCTGTGTTAAAAAAGTATGCTTTTTTTCCATGCTCTAAGTACGTTATTTTCATATTAAATATTTTTAGATCTGTTATTATCTGAAGTACAGGTCTATATAGTTATTCTATCTAGAGAAACGTAATTTATCTAAAGAAACATAAAATTACAAATAAATATCCACTACATCCTCTCTTTAAAATAGTTACAAAATACTATCACCTTTACCCACTACAGGTGAATCCTTTATTGCATATTATTTGTTTATCATAATATGGCCGTAGAAGAAGAGGTAAAAAAACTGATTAGTCAATCTTCCCCCATTCTTCATATTATTGCTTTATGATACACTTATTGCTCTAGATCTATTATTGCTCTTTGTACAAAGTCTTCAATAGTATTGCTATTTCAAGCTGCAGCAAAGGCATCTAGCAACTATATGTTACAGTTTAATGTCTGAGATTACCGTACAGGTTAAAAGTTCAAATGTTTTTACATAAGCAAGCCTACTCGGTTAGGCTAGAAAATTACATTTAATTACATGGCGCACCGTTGTAATCCACACACGCTTACTTTGAACTATAAATATACATTATATATACATATTTCCGTAGGTAATATTTCAAAAAATTATTGCTTCAAGGTATCAACATATTTTCCTTTTCGGGAAGTATGATTCAAGTAGATGTTTTACATACACAATAAATATGAAATGTTTCATACTAAAACATTCAGTGAAGATAAAATGTAAACAAAAACTGTAAATATTAAACAAATAAGATTTTGCTTTGAGAGAGCATTAAGTTCAAAAATTGCAAAAATTGAAAACATTTTTCTTTCTTAAAAGTATTTATAATTTATAATTTCAGTATCATTTTAAGTACAATAACATCTCAAAACTTCCTTACATATCACAGCATAGCGCAAAAGCTATATAAAAATAATCACTAAAGTTAAAAAAACACATTATAAGTAAGAACATTATTGACATACAATATGTTTCACAGCATGTAATAAACTTGCAGTATTTGAAATTTGTTTATTTAGCTTTGAACTTTTGCATAGTGATTTCAGGTTTAGATGTTATGCATGTTGTTTCCAAGTCTCACAATTTTTAATTTGCATTTTTAATATATATTACATGCATATTAGCATGAAATGTTAAATTATTGTTTTGGCATTTAAAACTTTTCAAGTTTCATTTGTCAAACAACTAGACTTAAATTAATAAATATCTGAATATATCTCATTATTATTAATATCTAAAAACTGTACAGGCCGTTGAAATAATTATTTATAATGTTTTTCCTGTTTCTGTGTTAGAAATATAACAACCATCTTTAAAGTGAAAAAACATCATAAAATGTGTTGGAATATATATTCCAAACATTATATTACTTAAAACTTTAATGGAATGATCTCGGTTATGTCTTAACAAGAAAAATACTTATTAATGTGACGGCTTTGGAGCAAAACTTTTAAATTACAAATGTTCTTGCTTTTATTTTAAAGAAATATTACATAATAGGAGTCAACAAAAAAAAATGCTTCCATAATATAATTTAGCATATTTCCTGGAAAAAAATTAACAAATTCTTATCTACCTTCTCCCTTTTTATTCAGCTTGGAAAGGATACACGCAATTAAATTAGTCATTTGAAATTAGATAAATTAAACACGTCTCTAATTTTCAGCAATTTGGCCACAATGCATTCAACCGTACTTTAGTCCTGTAGCATGACTCCCTCAAGTTCCACCCACATAAGCTTATAAAAATGCTAGTATTATAAGTTCCTGTAGGTTATAAAAATTATTTCCTAAAAAAGGAGTAGTACATTTTATTGAAACGACAAATTATGTAACACTTGTGTAAATAACAAACTAACATTTATGGCAACTAAAACATGGAAAAAATGTTCGTAAGATAACTAAAACTTTGCAAAACCTTATAAGATTCGCAGATTGACTTGACTAGATTTGTATAATTTGTGTGTTTCAATTACTAAACTTTTATTCTTCGATTATAGCACACTTTTAAGTAACATTACTGATAGAAGCCTGTTTAATGGTAATTTCTTTCATTGGTTATGCAATATATTATGAAAGTAATGAAAAAAATACTGCAAGATGCCAATAATTTGGTAATACAATTATTGTTATCTGGCTGTAATGCGTAATGACGTAATAACAATAAGGGTTCGTCCTCACTTCTATCATTAACTGTATTTGTATAATGAATTACTTAAGATCGTGATCAAAAGAACTATAAAATCTTGTTTATCTTTCTCTGATCATTTTGTTTTTAATTTGATCCTTATGGTTTTTTGCTGCTATACTACGGGGAATGTCACCTCTGTGCTGCATTTGTACCTCATAAAGTATTTTTATTTTGCAGAGAGTTCAACATTAATGGGATCATGACGTGTGTAGTATCAGTGTATCAAAATCTGATTCCCTGATACGATACCGAGCATCATCCACACTTGCCCAATTTATGTTGCACTGCTTTATACGGATATACTTAAATCATACAAATGGGGACTCACCGTTATCATAATACAAACTGCTCAATAAATAAGTAATTTTTCACACAAAAACGAGAACAAAAATGACTATAAATATATCACAGAAACAGAAATATTGGAGTTAAAAAGAGACAAAATATAAAAAATTGATAAAACAAAACACATATTTTTTTCTGCTAAATTTCTCTCTTCAAATTATAAAATGTATAAATTAACAATAACAAATAAATAAATATATACATTTATATGAAAATTCAATAACAAAAATATTGCTAGTGTTATATTTACCTATGTTGGTAAGTGACAGCTATTTTTTTCTATGCAATGAAAGAAAACATACAAATAAAATGAATATCTCTAGTTATTTGGTGAGATATTAATTTGGCCTCTAAAATAACTTCAAGATGAAATCTCATACAAACATATCTATATTAAAATGACTAGATATAGACAAGTTAGGTTAAAAAAATTTCAATAATTCGGAGCATTTTTCTCAATTATCCATATCAAATAAGTATAAGATATCTTGTGCCATTTATATGATACATTGCGTAATTTAACTATAATTTATCACTGGTACACATGTAATTTTTAATTATTACTTGTTACAATTTTCTGATTTTTGTATTGTCAGAAGTTTTAATAAAACACAGCATACATGAGTGTGAATTATATTTCGATATTGCATTATATGCCCGGCTATGTATTCGTTCAATACATTGAATAAATGCAAAGTAAACTAAGCCATTATTAAATTGTCACTTGAAATATTTCAAAGAATGTATAATTGTTATAACATTTACTCTGTTGAACAGAGATTACTGAATAGAGCTCTATTTGATGTCACCAAAAGCAAAGCTGTCAGAAATGCCAAAACGTTTCAAACATCCAGAGTTGAAAGCTCACATTTTTGTCATGATGAATGTCACTATGTACAGAAATGTTTCAATTCAAAGTAAAAATTTAAGTAAAAAAGAAAATAAACTCTCGCTTAGCAAACAAATAACTTTATACATTCAAAAAGTTTTCGTCCGTTTCATCAAATATTTACATAACAGTCTCCTGGAATCGTGACTATTTGCATAGATAGGTATCATTATTGTGTAGTCTCAGTAATTAATAAATACAAAAATGTTAGTAAATGATTAGAATTAAAATATCTTTTAAGCATTAAGTACAGATTAAAATAGAAAATGAGCATATATATATTAAACAACTGATTCGCTAATTTTACGAACCTCTGAATATACATGCATACATTTCTATATGCATGTATGTATTTACAACTATATATAAAATAAATTCCTTAAATTTACACATACGCTATTTGTAGCATAAAACAAAAAAAGGTCAAAAATATTAATTTGATTGCAATAAAAATGTTTAAAAGTGATACAAAAGTAATTTTTCTAAAATAATCCTCCTTTGTAAATTTTTATTGCTATGCTTATATAAAAGCATTCATTTCCTACTCTAAAAATGCTCTTGCGTGTAAAAAAAACAGAAACTGTATTCGTTGTAATTGTACATTCTTAAAGAACTCCTGCTGATTTCCACTCAAGGAAAACTGCTATCAAATTAAGAAATAAGGATATATCCACGTAACAATGTAAAGAAAATCTTCTAAGTTATTGCTTTCCAGTTTCAACAAATTTTCTAAATTTTTATTTACACTGATCATTAAATATATAGCCTCCTAGACAACAATTTCTGCGTATAATATTTACTATATATTCCTTAAAAATGCAACATTGACAGTTTCTACCCAAAAATAAATAGATAACAAATCAGTTTTCTGAACATGTTATTTCATTCTGTTCTTAAGAATCTTAGAAATTATAAAAATTGGATATATTAAAGAAATGAATAGCACTGTTTCAGGCCATAAGCGTATTTGTATATATTTTTAAATTAAAAAGTATGAGTTTTTCATTTTAATTGACACACTTATCATTTATTATGTCTAGAAATTACTTTTTTAGAATAACGCTTCAAAATATTCGAATCTAAATCGGTTACTTATTTCATCTAAAAGCAAGAATTTGGGGTTTAGTTTAAATATATTGTACAAAGAAAATGTGTTCATTTGTGTTTAAGACATGATAAGAACTTATGTTTAAGAACTTGTTTTTCTTTACTCTCTCAGTTTGAAATCATTCTTAAAATAAAAATTTATAGATCATAGTAAAAATATATAAAATTTTGTTTGAAAAAAAATTCTACAGTGAAAGGAGTTTTCTGTAAATAAAATTTTGTCCTCCATTTATATTTTGAAGTTATAACTTTCTTAAATTTTAAAATCCTAGCTATTAAAATTTTAACGTTTTACGCACCAATGATCCCGTCTAAAGATAGATAAGTTAAACATTGGTTTTCCACACAATATAAAATAAATTTTTATATCTTATGGAAAAGTGCTTAAGATTTCAGCAACTGATATTTAATGCAATAAATTTCTCATATATTTGGAACGTCACAATCAAAATAAAAGAATTTTGGAATTTTTGTTTCACTTAATTTTTATGTCAATATGATTTTATACAGATTTAGTACTCTCAACTTAATGTAATTAATGAGTCTTTGCCAGAATGCAGGTTGAAAATTACAACCTATTCTCTAAAACAGAATAACCTTCTCAGCTCGTCAATTCTGTAATAAAACTATTCCTTCTAACACTATCACCGTATTTTTATGAATCTATGCTTACAACTGAGTGATTGCAAGAAGTGAAATTAAAAACTGCCGTCTTCTCGGATGATAAAAATGTGTTTATACGACATTTGGCATTCGACCTTTAAATTCGGTTAGTACGTGTGCTTTGAATGCGAGTCAATAATTTTTTCATGTCTATATAATAGATATTATTGAAATTTGTCCACCTAGGATGATATATTTAATGATCAATAACGTTAGAGAGATCACGTTTGTTAATTTAACAAATGCAGTGGTGGGGGGTAAGCCAATCTCAAGGTGTCTGCGTCGTCCCGATTTCCAAGAGATCGGAGGAATTATCGCTGTTGTCAAACACGTGATGGCACGTTGCATCATTGGCAGAGTCCTTGGATCCTTCCTTGAAGCAGGAGGACTCGTAGTGCTTATTGAGGTAGGATTTGAGGGCGAAAGATTTGTTGCACCGAGCGCAGGCGTAGTGCTTGAAGGCAGAGTGCGTCTGCATGTGGGCACGCAGATTAGACCTGTCGGCAAAAGCCTTGCCACAGTGGGCGCACCCAAAGGGCTTTTCGCCAGTGTGCGAGCGCATGTGGCCCTGAAGCAACCAAGGTCTTGAAAAGGCTTTGCCACATACACCGCACTTGTGGCTCAGATTGTGCGTGAGAAGGTGCATGGCCAGCGCGGGCATGCTTACGTATACCTTGCCACAGGTTTCGCACTTTTTGGCTTGCTGGGAGTCCGGACTTCGGTGAGTCTGCTTATGGCGAGATAAGTTTGATGACGTAGCATAGTGCTTGCCGCACTCGCCACACGTATACTGTGGTCTGTCTGGCGTCGCGAGAGTGTCTTCTTGCTTCGTGTTCTTCCGTCTTCGGGATCGGCCGTCTGTTATGAAGAAGGCTTCGTAGGTGTAGCCGACAGTAACCCCGCTGGGTGACGCTGGGACCGGCGGAGGGCTGGCATCTAGTCTGTTGTTGTAGACGAAATGAGTTCGTGCGTCGTCGCTGCTTATGTCACTGGCGCTAGCATCACTGAGGCTACCCGAAGGGCTGGGGCCGGACCTTTCCAGAGAAACGACATGGTGGTTAGGGACCGGTGTGGGCAAGGTTTCCGCTTCAGCTGCCGTTTTAATCTCGATGCCACCGACAATCTCGTCTCCAACGACTTTGTCGATGTAGACGTAGTCTCTTGATGACTCCGGAGACGATAAATCGTAAACGTACCCTGCAATAAAAAAACAATTGAAATAACATTTGTAACATCAGCTGTTTTTAACAACAGCATTCATGGTTTTGTGTTTAAAATCAATGTGAAAAAAAATTTCTGCAAAATATTTTACCATGTTGAAGTTTCAGATGTTTAGTAAAAATACTAAAATATATATCTGTAAAACTTCATCTAATAAACTAAGTGACTGACAGTGAAAATAAATGTCATCAGTAGTATCACTTTAAGAGGTGTTTCAGGGCTCATTTTAGGCTTAAAACTCTAAGACCTGATCAATTTTAGCTTTGTGTTGAAAAAAGTAATCGTATCTTTCATAAACTTCTTAATTGTCCATACTTTACTGTCCCATTCTTCCCGAAAAATACTTTATACGTCATAACCTTAATGTAAAATCATATAATGCTCTTTATATATCATAAGTTCTTAAAATAGTCTACAACCGTTTTTTGAATTAGTTTAAATGTAACTGAATTTGGAAGAAATCTATTAAATTTCATATATCAGATGTTCTCTGCATGTATCTAATGGATGAAATGTCCTTTTGATGTTTTTAATTCAATTCAAAACATCTTCCTGGAAGACTTTGCTCACATTCTGTTGTGTCCGTCAGGAATCAATTGCTTTTCACTGTCTATTATTTATTATAAAACTTTTAATAATTTGATAATTTCGCTGCTGATGAATATTATAATTCAACAGGAACCCTTAAAAATTTCTCCTATAATATAACTTAAACATTTTTCATTCTAAAGTCCTGGGATTCCTTAGCCTCACGCTTTTTTACATGTTCATAGTTAATAGAGATATTCATATTACGAACGCCCTGAAATGTACAAGATACGTCAGAAATGAAGAGTAATTAAACCTCCTCTCAGTTATGGCAAAGCATGTAATACGTTTTATAAGATCTCTCCATACGCTAAGGAAAGTCGCAGTGATACACAGACTTGGAGGGTTAGATATAAAAAAGAAAATTCGATCCTCACCACTGGTAAGTTGTCATTACAAACTGCCTCTATGTCGATGTCTTGATTGACATATTTCTCTCTTTAATGTCACTTTTCACCCAACATTACGATGTTATTATAGGAGTCATAAACGTTGAAAGCAATGAAGACCTTTTAATTATTCTTATGTAAAACAAATCACATATTTAGGTCCTTTAAAATTTAAAACTTCTTTTAGGAAATCCCACATCCATGTCGAAAAAAGAAAAGGAGCTTCTTTTAACAACTATTTATCAGGTACGTGCCGTGGTTTCCTTTTCTCAACCTGAAGCTACTTTAAGAGGCTGTAAAATCCGTCTGTGCAGTACTCAACTGTATCAGAAACTTCTCTCTCTTACGGTTTCGCAGTTGATATACGAAGAGTGCTCTAACAGTGATTCTCGGGGAGAAACGGAGGTGCGAGAAATGCTCTTAAAAGCCTCGGAGAGTTCTCGGAACTCTTCTTAAAAGTTTTAAACAAGAACCTGTAAATGCATTAATTACCACAGTTTAGTATTTTTAAAATGAGCAGTGAAGAATTCGGAGTCATGTTAAAAGACTGCTTATTAAAAGACTGTTATTTTTGTATTTAAATACAAAAGCAAGTGTTGAGCAATCTTTTATACTGGTCATTTGAGGCTTCAATAGACGAATTCTAAATTCCTCTAGAGCTTTGATGTAGTGTATTCTGGTTAAATTTAAATAAAATTTCTTCGTGTTTCATATTAATCTAATAACTTTTCTTTATTGCTACAGCATTACTGAATAAAGTTTAATCGAAAATTCTAAACCTTACTTCAGTTTATTTCAATAAGAATTTTAACAACCAGATATGTGATATTTGAAAACTAGAAGCAAAAATATAGGTTAAAGATTATAGCAAGCTGCAATGACACAACGGAAAAAATCAAAACAGAAATTTTTACACGTTGAAAATTTCAAAATGTGCTTTCTTCTTTATTCCGATTGACAGAACTGTTCATTTTATAAAATGTAGTTAATTTCAATGAAGTTAATTACGGAGATAAAGAATGGACAAAAAATTTAACATTATTTTGAAAAATTTATTTTTAACATGTAGAATCATTCTAGCAGATAAAATTATCTAAAATATATGATCTTTACACTCGCCCAAGTATTTCTCAAGTAAATTTGAAATCATTTCGTTTATAAGATTTAAAATTTTACATATGAAATGAAGATAACTTAGATTTGAGGCAAAATGAGGAACACATCTATTCACAGAAACTAGAGATATATCATCTATTTTCTCAAGATATATTGCTTCTGTTTTTCAGTATTAACGGTGCTTTATTATTGTTTATTAATCCTTTTAGTCAGACTTTTTTTGTATTTTTAAAGGTTCATTTTTTAGCTTCTTTATTGAAAAGTGCATAGGAAAAGTCATTCTTCCACTTGAAAACAGCATTACTGAATTTTATACGATATGCAATTAAATATTGATCTCACATATTTTTCTTAAGAATTTTAAAGGTATAAATGCAAATAAACATTATATTATTGGAGGTAAACAACAAGTATTTTGCTGAAAGTGATATCTGAAACTTCGATTTTGTAAAATTATTCATATTCTTCTTTTATTATTTTGTGTTGAACTCTATGAAGCATATAGTTAACCTCTTTAGCGCAAAGCTAATTCTGAAAAGAAAGAAAATAGTTATGCAAAAACAGACCACGAAAATCACATATATATCTTTATTACTTTAGTTTTAAATATGACGTTCTTTTGTCACAAAATATGGAGTTACCTTTATGTATTCATCTCTTCAAATGTAATCATTTGCTTAGTTACAATTTTCCTTCAAAATGATATTTTTTATTGAATTGAAAAAAAAAGGAGCTTGAAGCAATCGTAGAAAATTTATGATTACTGAGAGATCTTTGTTTGACATGGTTTCGGAAATTTAAAAGAGAACATTAAAAGCGAATCTCAAATAAAAAAAACTGGTTTCGAAATCTAAATATAAAAATATTTTTTACTATAATATTTTAAATTTATGAATAATTTTTTTTTACAAAAAAGCGCTATCAGCAACTTAGAAGAAATTCTGATATGTAGCCTTGTATTTTCAATTAGAATCAATGCTTTGTGTCAGTTAAACTCCTGACGTTCTTTTCAACATAATGCTAAACTAATCCTATTTCATGAACTTCAAACTTTCATTCTAATTTCAACATTTTATTTCTTTATGTAAGCTGGATTCATGCAAAATGTTGTAAACCTCCTCCAGGTGAAAACAATAAATATTCATTCAGTGTATTATTCATATAAGGCAATCTATAACAAATATTTATGATCAACATTCTCACGTTTCTATTCACAATCAGACCCTGATATTCCATTAGGCCCTGTAGGCCTAGGCCCAGGGCCCCCCAAATGTTGGAGGCCCCCAAAAAAATTTTATTTTAGAAGGGAAAAAAAAATTCCCAATTCAATTTTTTAAAAATTTTACCGTTTTTAATTGCATTTTTTATATATCCTTTCAAATTTGATTGATTGATTGGTTCATCATATGCATAGTTATATGTATAGTTCACCACATGTATGTTATAGTGTATATAAGGGATTAATAAGTTTTTCAGGTTTCATTGTATTGGTGTTTTAATGATGAAGTTAATATGTTGTATTGCTTTTTGTTATTTGATAATGTTCTAGGCTTCTACGCTTCAAATGGCCAATTTTTGGTAAAATTGTACTTTCACAATGATTCCTTATTATTTTTTTGTGTGTGTCAATTTTGGAAATTTTACGCCCACATCAATGTTAGGGGGCCCCTATCCCAAGTTGTGCCAATAGTCAAGAATTTTCTAAATTGTGCCCTGTTCAAAATATGTATTTTGTCATTTTATCAATGATTATCATGGATGTCACTCCTCTGTTATAGTAATTAAGTTTTTTTTATATTTTTATTTAGAAATAATTGTAATTCATTGAATGATTCCTTTAAAAAATTATCCTGCATAATTTAAAGACGCTCGATCCCTAGAGTCTGAAACTACAGTTTATATTCACATAGACCAATAAGGATCAGTATAAAAATGAGTATCAACATAGATAAAGAAACTAGAAGTGGGTAATATTTATAATCTGCAATTAGCAGACAATCCCTCTCTGTCATTTCAATAGCTTTGGGGAGAAAACAATTTTTCTTTGTAAATAAATATTCCAGATGAAAAAAAGAGGTTCTGGTAAATAAAATATGCATGCTCATTACGATTTGAAAATGGAATTCATGGACCATACAATACGAAAATGGTATTGTTTATTCAGCGTTCGAGATTAATGGCTCATAATCATGTACCACTTTGCAATTTTCTTCCAAATGCCCTTCTACCTCCTGCAAAAACACACAGCTCGGCCAGAGCAACAAAATGCCATCACCAAATAGCCGATTACTGCTCAATTATTATTCAGCCCATGTATTACTGTATTAATCACATCCTCGATGCCCCCCTCCCCCTTCGCATGTGCGAAAGACCTTGTCGAATTAATAGCCTTCTCTCCCTCGCTCTCTCTCTCTCTCCCGATAAAGGGATAGGAACAGAGAGAGAGAGGAGAGGGGGTGCACTGGTAACGCTTGGTTTCGCCCAGCAAGCAGATTTCGTCAATGTAACCATGGTTCACTTCACTTGTAGCGGGTCTGTCTCTCTTTCCATACATTCTGCGGTAACCCGGGTCTATTTTTGGGGTCCAAAGGCCGCAAGGTGATTCATTGTCCGAGGCGAACGGTATGTTATTACATCCATAAAATGTTTGAGTAATGTAATAGGTTCCATACTGTGGAATTTCAACGAACGTGGCCGGAATTCGTAAAACCTTATTTGGATAGAGAGAATATTCGTTATGGCGTAAAATGAATTGCGCGACTGAAGGCGTCTTTCTGATTGATTTTATATAAAAAAAAGACAAGCACAGGGGAGATTAATAATGCACAGATTCTAATTGTAGTCATATTTGAGGCTATGTGTGATATTCTTTGTGTCCTGTTAGATGTATTGTAAAAGACATTTTTCTCTCTTTTTACAAAATGCAATAAATAATGTTCCCTAAAATCATTTTTATTAAAATATTTATGTATTATAATAAAATACAAGCTGTAAAGGAATCATCTTTTTTATAGATATAATAAATCACACTAAAGATAAAAGACTACTGGTGCCTATTGCAACAGGTTTTGGAATGATGACACCATACAGAAGTTTGAATCAAGCAGGTGTTCTCATATTTCATCTACAGCTTTAAAATAACACATACACACACACACACACATATACATACATATATATATATATATATATATATATATATATGTGTGTGTGTGTGTGTGTGTGTAAGTAATATATTAAATATTATGCCTCCATTCTAGAATTTAAACTTCCTTTCCTAAATCCAATCCCTAGTAATATTAATTTATCGCTTTAAAAATCTTTAGCCACAGAACTTCCCGTAAATCACATGTCTTTGCATCTCAACACGTGTATTCAAGAGTGGGTTAGCATTGCGAGCCCCAAAATTTGCTGACCTTACAAATAATAGTCACATGATCTACCTCGCTCTCTCGCGTTTACTGTTGAAAAGTGATATTACTTCCGAGCCGTCTCCTGAAATGAACGGATGTACTTTCTAATAAACGATTTGGCCCGACTGCTTCCAAATTTAATTTACTTACACACACACACACACACACACACACATTATATATATATATATATGTGTGTGTGTGTCTGCGTCTATGTAAAGGAAAGCTAAAAAATAAAATCTTTATACAAAATTAAAGATACTCATATTTGATAAAAATCAGTAAAACTTTAAATCCTAGGCATCATTGCCTCCACAAGTATATATCGCTCACTTCTTTCAACAACGTCATATCTCAAAATACGTGATTTTTCAGTGAGTGGTTTTAAAGTTTAAAAGTAGAATAAAATGTATGAAAAATAATTATTAATTCTGCTCTCTAGCGAGTAAATATTGAGCGACGAAATACGACGATCTTGCAGGGATATACTACTCTTTCAGGGGATTCTGAAAATAGGCATAACTTAAAATCGCCGATTTTTACATCTGACTTTGTTGAAAGCAGTGAGCGATATGTCTTTTACGTATATGAGATTCCGCCCTCATCTCTATTGGAAAGAGTTGGGGAGGGGGTAACAGAGGAACCATTGGATTCTCGGAACCATTGCAATTTTTGTTATACTACATGTGTATACAAAATGTCTTTGAGCATACATTCAATTATTTGTCATTTTTACTTTAATACTATTTCTAATGGAATCTTTAAAGACAACTAATCCGATAAACGGAGAAAAAAGAGAACAAAAACATGACACAACAACAAAAGTCGGCTACAGAATTATAGTAAATTCATACATTTCTGTAATATATGAATTGCGAATTTAAGTCTTACTGGCATATTAAATAATTTTAAGGCCTGAAAATATCCAAAGAATAGCGATACGGGTTTAAAGATCGCTTCAAAATGTCATTCATTGAAAATAACTTGACAAGTTTGCCCGTTTTCTTCGTTAGACATAGGTTTAATATATAATTTAACTAACATTTCAAAACATTTTTATAACAATAGTATTAATATGGATCATAATGTCGTTTTAGGACTGAAATATAAGATTTAATTTTGCCCTTTTTTTGTTTAATCTTATTCGATGGGCAACAAACATCTATTAAGACTTACAAATATTATCCATGAAATAATGCTTATGCATAAATTTATACTTAGATTCACTCATAAAAACATACTTAAAGTATTCTGCATAAAGTATATTTTTACCAAATCTTTTTATTAATACAGGCATCTCTCTGCTTTTCCATTAATTTAAACCATTTGTCATACGAAAGGACATAAAACGAAAAAATAATTACTAATGTCTACTAATAAATTATTTTTTAATGTTCTTAGACACTACTTAACCCTACCCAATCATGTTAAATAATAGTAAAGAATTAAAATAACACTATACTTAAGTATAAACACTATCCTTAACCTTCTGTAAATAACTAGCTGAATACTCGTGCTTCGCTACAAAATACATTCAAATAAAATACAACAGTAAATGTATGCAGTTAATGCCAAAAAAAAAAAATATATATATATTTATAGTAAATACAACGGTCAATGTAAGCATTTATTGCATAAAAAAAAAATATATATATACTTATAAAAAAATCGTAACAGATATTTTTATAGACAAAATAATGTAGACAAAAATATTGAAATTAAATCTAATAGAACATACTAAAGAATATAGTACAGTTAATATAGTACAGTTTTAGGAACCTTTCTTTTACTGTATTTTAATATTTTTTAGGATAATGTCCAATGATCTGCCGCTTTAAAAAGAAAAGAATTTTCTTTTGCCAATTTATATAGTTGTTATGCATGTGAAGCAAAATTAATTTAAAGTAAAAGAAAAGAAACCCCTTGATCAACATTTAATAAATTAAATTATAAAAATTACTATTTAAAAATTCACCAAAAATCAGAAAAGGGAGGTAAAGATTCGAAAAATATTTCACTTTAAAGGAATTTTTATGATCTTTCTCGTAATATCATTCTATAACCCTCAGATTATTATTTCAAATGCAAACTTTATAAGAATGTTACAAAAACAGCTTAAGAATTTAATTTTAAAAAATCTAAGAAGAATTTTTCCAAAATCTTTCTTAGTGCATCCCTACACTATAAGAACAATCGCCATGCAAAATTTCAACCCTTTAGGTCCAGCGGTTTGGTCTGCCCGTTATATGCCAGTCAGTTACGGAACTGTTATATATAGAGAGATTAGATAAATAAGCAGCCCATATAAAGTGAAAATTCAATAACATTCCTGTTAGGCTAAAAGTAGGGGAAATGGTGATGGTATGCTAGACTTGGTCATCTGAAATGGGGAAATTCTGTATAAAACTGGATATGGGGAGGAGAGACAGAAACTAATCTATTAACATCTGATAGTCCTCTGCATCCGGCAGGTATGGCATGTCACTAGCATCAAAACAGTCTTTGCAACAAATTAAATTTTAGAATCATTTTCCCTTTTAGCTTTCTTTCGTAAAAGCTAAAATTCTCTTTTAAATTTTTAATTCGTTTAACCGTAACAGGTACTAAAGAAGAGCTTTCCTGAAAGTTTCACAAAAAAGTTTAAATCGAACGTGAGTACTATTTTTAATTATCGATTGCCGAGGGTGATATTCGAACCTCATGCTTCTGGAATTCCAAGCCAACGTGCTTGTCTCTAGACCTTTACCAATATATGAGGAATTCTAATAAAGCCTCATGATACCATTCCTCGTACTCTCCTCCCTCTACGTTTGCGGTCAATGTGCATGATGTTGCAATTTATGACACAAACATAGGATTTTAGCTTCATACGTTTAATTATTTATATTTCATTTTTTTTCTGAGTGACATTAGTATCTTGGCTACCTTTTGTTATGTGCTTCCTAACAACCCACCAATGTTGTTTCAATGGTTAAAAGACACTGTAAACGAACTGTACGAGAAATTCCGGATACAAACGTTATACTTTTCTTCTTCGAAGCCAGGATTCTTACTGTTAGACTGTAAAGGCCCATAATGGGAATTTTTTACAAAAGAATCCTGTTATGAACACCGTTACCCCGATGTAGGAGAGAATTATCATTTTGGAATTGAAATAGTATTGCATAGGATATCCTATTCAATCCTATTTAATTAAATAAGTATTTTCAAATACGGCATTCTATCATTAGCTATTGTGCTAAATGTAAGAGATACCTTGTGTGAAAGGAGTTGGGGAATTACAAATACATTGTACTAGTAATGAAATAGGGAGAGAATTTTTTACCGTTCTACCTTTCAGCAAGCAATGTATCACACTCACAAGATATTCTTTTATATGAAGCACTATCTATTACCCACCAAAAAAAAAATCACTTCCCCTGAGATACGTGGTCACAACTGTTACACGTGACCCAAAGTGTAATTCTTCCACGCAGAACATTCTCTGAATGGAAAGTCCATTGCGGTCTCATAACATAATGGATTAATCCAGCATTTCTTTAGCTCTCATCTATTCAATTAATACATTGAAGGCACTAAAAGAAAACCCTCCACCCACTGAAAATTGGACAGCCTCTGCTTCTGTCCAAAGCCAGCAACGGACCAGCTTCGATAAGCGGGAAAGGCTCACGCATCAGTTCCCACAACCATGTCCATCGCTGCCTGTTCATGCATCACTTCACATTCGAATCCAACCCCCCCCCCCAGCATCTTCCCCCCACGGACCTTCTATTTTGGAGAAGCGAGGTTGGTTCATGGTTGGGGAGTTTTATTAAGAATTAAACTTAATGTAACAAGTTAGTAGACCTTGAATCAGAGAGCTTAAAGAAGGTATTTTTCGATACGTTTCAACTTTTGAAAAAGGATACAGTGTTCCCGCTTGTTGAATGTCCTGAAACGACAGCCCGGAGTTTGGTGGAATATATGTGAAATGAAAGCCGTATATGTACAATTGCAATTTATTTTTCTAATACTTAAATAATGACTTAAAGTTGAATAAGATAGATTATACACGGATGGTCTGATAAGGCGGTAGTAAAAGATGGTGAGATTATCTGGGATCATAAGCTGTTGTCTAGGGTCAAGTACAGAGGACAGCGTGATACCTGGGAGAGCTAAAAGATTATTTTCTCCAGGTACAACGTCAGTTCTCTGTTTCAGAAAAAATAATTAGGAAAAATAACTATAATGTTTGAAAATGTCCCTTAGAAAAAACTAGGAGAAAAGGTTTATGTTAAAAGGTCAAGAAAAGTTATGCGGAAAAGTAACATCTATTAAAAGTAATAAATTATCTATCAGGGGCGTATACACTATATATATATATATATATATATATATATATATATATATATATATATATATATATATATATATATATATATATATACATATATATATATATATATATATATATATATATATATATATATATATATATACATATATATATATATATATATATATATATATATATATATATATATATACATATATATATATATATATATATATATATATATATATATATATATATACATATATATATATATATATATATATATATATATATATATATATACATATATATATATATATATATATATATATATATATATATATATATATATATATATATATATATATATATATATATATATATATATATATATATATATATATACTCGCGGCCCGCCCCGACTTTGTCCGGGATGAACAAAATATTATACCAATGAATTTCCAGTTGATAGCCAATAAAATGTAAATCTTTTTTTACCTTAATAATAACCTAAATAATACCTTAAATTAATTTTATGTTAGTTAATAATTAAAATAAATTTTTTAAAAGAAAAAGGCATGCCTGAGAACGGATAGGTTCGAACCGTTAGCGTCAGAACAGAAGCCCATCGCGATAGCACCACGATAAGGATCGTTGAAATCTTCGGAACAAAAAGCGGTAGAGGACAGTAGCGGTAACAATGGAGATTGTTAGGATTAAGCCCCTAACTTTATTTCTACTCATTAGATATACATAATATATAGCCTATGACCATCTGGAATAATGTACCTTTCAAACAGTGAAAGAATTTTTCAAATAGGTACAGAGGTTCTGAAGATTACCCTCCACGTACAAAATCGCTCTCTCTCTTTATATATAAGTATAGTTAGCACCACGCTAAGGATCGTTGAAGACTTCGGCACAAAAAGCGGTAGAAAACAGTAGCGGAAACAATGGAGATTGTTAGGATTAAGCCCCTAACTTTATTTCTACTGATCAGATATACATAATATATAGCTTATGTCCATCTGGAATAATGTACCTTTCAAACAGTGAAAGAATTTTTCAAATAGGTACAGTGGTTCTGAAGATTATCCTCCACGTAGAAAATCGCTCTCTCTCTTTATATATAAGTATAGATAGATAGGTTATAGAAGTATAGATACACATTGGTATCTCAAAATTAAGAGTAAGAGATGAAATAAAAATAAAAAAATAAAAAAAGGATTTTAAGTAAAGAATGTTTTTTTAATTATTTTAAGCACCTAAAATAATATTCAAATTAATATTACGTTACTTAATAATTGTGTGCACGGCCGCCATCTTGGATTTTTTTTTGCGCCAACTTGGCGATTTTACCGTGTTTTGAGGAGTGGAAAATTTCTCTTCAAATTTCTCTTCAAAAATTTCTCTTCAAATTTCTCTTCAAATTTTTCTTCAAATAGGTACAGTGGTTCTGAAGATTATCCTCCACGTAGAAAATCGCTCTCTCTCTTTATATATAAGTATAGATAGATAGGTTATAGAAGTATAGATACACATTGGTATCTCAAAATTAAGAGTAAGAGATGAAATAAAAATAAAAAAATAAAAAAAGGATTTTAAGTAAAGAATGTTTTTTTAATTATTTTAAGCACCTAAAATAATATTCAAATTAATATTACGTTACTTAATAATTGTGTGCACGGCCGCCATCTTGGATTTTTTTTGCGCCAACTTGGCGATTTTACCGTGTTTTGAGGAGTGGAAAATTTCTCGCCAATGTGTTTTAAGCGGTGTTTTCAAAACGCTGGACTTTGAATTTTTTTAGCTTTTTTAATAAAAACCACCTGTTTAAATTATGAAATTTAGAAAAATTTTTTAAAAATCATTTAAACGTTGGACTTAGATTTATTTTTGGGTTTTTGATAAAAACCACTTTTTTGAAAAAATCATTCTCAAATATTGGAAATTTTGGGTTTTTCTTTAAGTTTTTTAATAAAAACGACCTTTTTAAATTGTGAAACTTAGAAATATTTTTGAAAAATCATTTAATCGTTGGACTGAGATTTTTTTTTTTGTCATTTTTAATTAAAAACTACCTTTTCAAATTATGATCCATATGAAAAATTTGGTGAAATGAATTTTACTTACAGATAAAATTTCAATGCCATCTATTCAGTTTGCCCTAACTCTTTGACTAATAGCAATGAATCACCAAAATATTATGCCAATATATTGTTAATTAGAAAAAAAATACAGCATTTTCGTACCACCTAAATAACTTGCAATTTAAAAATTATCTAAAATTCAGCTTTGAAAAATGTAAAATAATTATGAACCCATAAATTTATGGTGAGTAACCAGGTCCTCTTTTTTTCTTTTTTTTTTGGGGGGGGGGGTTAGGGCATTGTGGTAATGAAATTTTACTTCAGATTTGACCTTAACCAAATATTTGGTGCATACAATAAAATCGGGACAAGGATTATTTGACCATTTATCCTGCTGTGTTGGAAATAAGAAAAAAAAAACCTTTTCCTAAACCAATAACTTAACATTAACTAACTTTTTAACTTAAGTTCCTGGGGAGAGAGAAGTTGAACTTCAGTTATTTAAATTTATTTGTAATCCACTACAACTTGGAATTATAAAATATTTTAAAATATATTGTATCTAAAATGTATACTGTATTTTACATTTTACGAAAAAATGATGGCAGATAATTTTTACTTCAAATAAATGAAATGGTGTATCATTATAGTATACTAATTGACAATCGATAAACAAAATTAAAAGCAACTTAAATTTAATAACTTAACGAAAAACTGATAATGGATTCAAAAATTTTCAACAAAAAGACTCTTAGTTTTAAAAATAATTTACTCTTTTGAGTATAGTCAATTTGACTCAGATTTCCAGGTCAAGGCCAAGATCTGACCTAAAATTATTATACTGTAATTAAAAGATCACATCAGAAATAACTGTTTGATCTTAAAATTAGAGAATTTGACATTGGGTTATTTTTACCAGAACGCAATAATTATCGCCATGCGAAATGCGCCAAACCCTGGCGGAAAAATCCAAGATGGCAGCCGTGCACACAAATCTACAGTATCCCCCCTAACTTTATTTCTACTGATCAGATATACATAATATATAGCCTATGTCCATCTGGAATAATGTACCTTTCAAACAGTGGAAGAATTTTTCAAATAGGTGCAGTGGTTCCGGAGATTACCCTCCACGTACAAAATCGCTCTCTCTCTTTATATATAAGTATAGATATATATATATATATATACATATATTTTTTTTCCAATGCAGAGGCACTTGTCGCGAAGACATTCGCCTAACATATATATATATATATATATATATATATATATATATATATATATATATATATATATATATATATATATATATATATATTTACGCCTTAATTGAACATTTCATTCCTTACAACAGAGTTTTTGAACCAAATTCATTTACACATATATGTACGGGAGAGATTCATGTGTTTTAAATTTTTTTAATAACAGTTTATTTGGAGGAAAATAACTTATCACCCCCTGAATGTCTCTTCTTCTTTCTGTTCAATGATAGTATTTGAGAAGAAACTCCAGAGTTATAAAATCACATACACATTTATAAAAGCACAGTTATAAAATCACATACACATTTATAAAAGCACAGTTATAAAATCAACAGATTTGATTTTACTTTTCTTTTTTGCTTTCACTGCTTAACATCTGATTTTTTTTGTCTGATTTCCTCAAATATAATCCCGCATTTCTGTTCCTACTGTTTTATTATTTGTATAATTATTTTTTTTCTGCATACATATTTCTACTCGATTTTGTATGTTGTGCGTGAACCTTTTGAACACTAAGGATATTGAAATTTCGGTTGTAGTTGCATCGGACATACAAAAAAATTTACTTTTCTCACACCCTTTCAGCAATGAACAATTTCAACAAATTCTTAATAATCCGCTGAAAGCTCAATTACCGACAGGAAACACCAACCGCAAGCAGAAAGAGCGTGTCTGAATCCTAATCTACATTCGTAATCTACATCGCGTGTTTGCATCCCAAACTACATTCGTGAATAAAAAAAAATAGTCGCCCGAGTCTCGAATTCAAAAGCAATTGGAACTCGAAATTGAAACAGGATCCTCTTATTTACTATCGATTAAGCAGAGTTTTAAGCTTCCATTGACAGCTAAAAGAAGGTAACGGGCATTAATTCATCTGACTGCAGAGGTAATGGGTAGATTTTATTGCTTCTAGAACAATGTGCGGTAGTTTTGAAAGTATTTTAATTGCATTTCGAAGAGTTTAATTATAAATCAAGAGATGCTACATGAATTTCCCTTGCGCAGAGGGACCTCGACTTTAACGAAATTCTTCTAACACGTGTGTCAGCCATAAATTAAATAATCTGTTGACATTTCTGTAATTAGAGTTCGAGAGGTGGTTCTGACACTAGTATTTACTGGACTCGTAATTTTCCTTCTAGACTTTGTAAGGCGTACTCTTGTAAAAATGAGTATTTCGAGTACAAGAGTTTCTCCGAAGAAAGATTAGGTTTTAAATGCACAAAGGGTAGTTTTTAGCAATAAATTTGCGGTTCCTTTGACTTCGTGTTTCTGTAAAATAATTTTAATTTTTTACTTATTTCGTTCAAATAAATTAATGTAATTTTTTTCTGTACCTAATAGATCAAATATTGATAATACCTAGGCATGTACATGAAAACTTTTAAACTTAATATTCTTGGAAATTTATTATACTTAAATATATTTCAAAACTTTTTTCATAAAACTTTAAAAAAAAAAGATTTTTCAAAGAATTTTCAAAATGCTTGAAAAATCTTTACATTCGCGGACGTACAATTGCAAAAATTCAAGTAAGATCTATTAACACATCTGCAAGTCGAAATTTAAACACGTGAACTGGACTTATTAAGGACAAAAGTACTATGGATTTTTCTTAGAAAACTAATTTTCATTTTATACTTTATTGTTACACAAACTTTTTAATGCTCCTTTGCATTAAGCTGATGGATTACTCCGATGTAGTGTAGCAGAGTACGAGTACTTGAAAATTTTTTACTTTGTGCTAAATACTCTCGAAAAATTTCGTGTTTAATGGGTTAATAGCTGTACAAGGAAATGTTGCATTTTAAATACGCAAAATAGAGTTTATAAAGATAAACTTACAATGAATTTTAATCATGCAATTTTCTGAAAAACAATCTGCATTTTATACTGTAACATTACGAAATATCTTTTAATGTTACTTTTTATAACATACTCAAATAGAAGACCATGTTTAGTTTCTAGTAGCCCAGTGGTAGCGCATCGGCTTCACTCGCCGATGGGGCTCGATTTGAATTCCTACTAGCGCAATTAAATATTCTCCGTGTCTAGGTCGTTAACCTTCCATATATGGGTCCCTATAACCTTATATGGGTACGTTAACCTTCAGCTTACAGGGCCCATTTTTCCGACTCCCTCTTTAGAAAGGGAAGTTTCATACCCCCCTTTGTAAGAGCGGCCATTAAGGGGGTTATATATATATATATATATATATATATATATATATATATATATATATATATATTCCTTCTTGGACCCGTATACTTGGGTTACATGCTATCCCACCCCGTAAAGAAAAGGTTAAATCCGTTGACTCGAATGTCCCTCTATGAGGTCATAGAGGGTGGGAGAGGGTACGATCCCCTCATATGTCGCCGCTAGGGTGTTCGGTCAAAGTTGAAATGGCACCTATCTAAGACGGACTCCGACCCTTGTGGTGCTATTGTAAACCGGAACCACAAACTTAAACCCCCAAAGCCTATATGGACCTGTTCTAGAACACTTCTGGCCAGGAGGTATTTGCAATAATAACATTAGAAACAATATTTTTCAGTATTTCCTACTAACTTTGTTATACGAAAGCTTTTACACTGTAGAAAACGCAGTACTGTGAAAGTATTGTATTGTGGTGTGTAAAGTCACATTTATATTTCACTTATATAATTTTACTTCTATTTAAATACTATATATGTACATCACCTCGAATCTTGGATACTATGTGATGCCAGTCTCGCAATGTATCGTTCCCTTTTAGAACTCGTATGTGCCTGCAGAGTCATATTATAATCTTAATTTTTTTAAATATACTAAGATAAGTTGGGGTAACTGGGCCATAGATATTCAACTTTTTTTATAAACTATACTTTTAACACATTAAAATTGTACTAACACTAGCTGAATACCCGTGCTTCGCTACGGAGTACATTCAAATTAAATACCACGCTCAATGTATGCAATTAATGTCAATATATATATATATATATATATATATATATATATATATATATATATATATATATAAATCGCAACGGATATTTTTATACACAAAATAATGTACAAGAAAATATTCAAATTAAATATAACGGTCAATGTATGCAATTCATTTGTATATTAAATATCCATAAAACATACTAATTTGAATTAAATTCTTAAAAAAACTTCCATCTCAATTAATCTAGTGGTAAAATTTTATCTTTTACCGTATTTTAATATTTTTTTGTCAATTTATTTTGTTGTTATGCCCGTGACGCAAAATAAATTTAAAGTATCACAAAAAGAAAAGGAACCACGTGATCAGCATTTAATAAATTATATTCTAAAAATTAATCTTTAAAAATTCAACAAAATTCAGAAAATGGAGGTAAAGATTCGAAAAAGCAATCATTTTATAAGAAATTTTGATGATCTTTCTCGTGATATAAATTTTATAACCCTGAGATTAATATTTTAAATGAAAACTTTTAAAAAGTTACAAAAACAGCTTAAAAATTTAATTTTAAATAGTCTAAGGAGAATTTTCCAAAAATCATTCTTAGTGCATCCCTACACTATGAGGAGAATCGCTATGCAAAATTTCACCCCTCTTGGTTCAGCGGTTTCGTCTGTGCATTATCTGTCAGTCAGTCAATAAGACAGTCAAGGAACTGTTTCATCTATATAAATGTATAATTTTCAAAAATCTTTATATTACATGCATTTTAGTAAGTCTTAGGGAGTCTGTTTAATCTATGATATTGATTATATATATATATATATATATATATATGTATATATATATATATGTATATATATATATATATATATATATATATATACATATATATACATATATATATATATATATATATATATATATATATATATATATATATATATATACAGTGGAATCTCGATCTATCGTTTTTCAAGGGACCGATTGAAATGAACGATAAATGCGGGAAAACGATAGATGCGGAAACATAACAAAGCAATATGATCTTTAGGACTGGATAAAATGAACGACACATACGGAAAAACGATGGATCCGAAGACGATCGATCGAGATTCCACTGTATATATATATATATATATATATATATATATATATATATATATATATATATATATATATATATATATATATATATACATATATATATATATATATATATATACATATATATTTATTTATTTATTTATTTATTTATTTATTTATTTATTTAAATACAGGTGGGCAAAGTTCCCCAGATAAATTCGGTAAGTTGACTATCCACCTCTATTTCTCATAAGAAATAACAGAATCTTTGACTGGTTAACTGAGTCCAGTGCTTGTATATCTAGAAAAAGAAATAAAATTCTACCCCCATTTAAAAATGTTTTTTAAAGCAATTACCAATGTTGTACGATTGATTGTTGCGAACACGAGAAAAAAAAATAACACACAGAGTGGAATTCCCACCGAATGTGTAGAGGCAAAATCTGGGAGAGAATGGCCCAGTTACCCCATGGGCCTGGGGCCCCTAGTTGCCCCAATTGGTCGGCAGATATGTACTGTCCGTCCGGTGCCCAGGCCCATACTAATTACAACCTAAGAGGGGAAATAAACTCTCCTCTGATTCTGCAGGTATTAACGCAGCGTCTTGTCTTCAGTTTCTTCGTACGTGTAGACTAACCTGTCCGGATCGCTTATAAATGTCGAATTACCCCATAGGCCCAGTTACACCAACTTCCTTTATCTCACAAAATATTTTTTTTATGTTTTGTATGTAAAATACTCTCAATAGAATTAAAAGCTAATTTTTCAGATATTTGAGGCTTATTTTTCAGATATTTGTGTGACACCCAACATTCATGGGTATCTCTCTCTTGTATTCACTGCGGACGGGGTAGCCTCACGGTATATCAATTGCCTCCCTCCCTAAACATTCAAAGAAGATACCTGAATACAAACAAAGAATACAGTGGCTTAGTTGGCGAAAGAATCAGTCGCAGGTTTAAACTTTCCCCAACTCTCAACCCCACTTCTCCGCATTTTAAAATGATGATGAAATTCTGTAATCAGTACAGGATTTAAAATTCAATTTGTCTAAGGGGAATGGGTGTTTCCGGCTCAAAGAATACCAAATAGCCACTACACCCTGATACTTATATCATTAATAACACTCATTAACTTACAGGAAAATTGACTTTGAATTACGAAATGATATTCTAAGTCTCCATCTAAACTGTTAAAACCCCCATTTAATTTTATTTTTAACATTTTGAAAATTTGCATGTACATCAAATAATCAGAAAACTATAGCATTATGAATAGCCATTTCATTTTACTGAACTGTTAAATTTTCAAACAAACTGAATATGAAGACTTGTACTTAAAAAGGGGATCAATTTTACTTTCCGGGGACTGTTTCGAAGATGGTCAGTTTCACTTAGGCCTCATTGAGCATCATCTAACTTTTTGCTCTGGTCATGCAGAAAATTTCGTTTTCAGAGAGAAATTATTATGAAATGTTTCTAAATATCATTTAAAAAATATACATATAAAAAACAAAGAACATATTTCATTGCTATAGGGAATAGGTATCGCTCATTATTTATCATTATAACTTAATAATAATACATTGTTAATTTGGTATATTTTGTACTGATACTTATCATTTATACTATATTTTAAGGGGACAGTGGACTTACAAAATTGTGAAATTTGTCACAAAATTCGATTTTTTTTTATTTTATTGAATTGTGAAACTACGGACGCGTAGAAAAGTGTTGTAAAAAAAATTTTAAATTTCTGTGACTACTTTCCTAGTTATAGGCATTTGTATTTAATTTAGATATTATGTGGTTACTAATAGCAATAACTTTAAATGTGTTTTTCTCAAAATAAAAATTTTCATGTCATACGAATATTCAAATTGCTCCAGACGCATTTCTAATTACCGTATTGCTATGAAATTTAAGGTTTATATACTTAACTGTATATCAAATAAATCCTCTTGAAAATAATTATGCTTCGTAGCTTAGAATTTCTAAATTTTGTACTGGAAAAGATTATTTATAGGTATTTTGCGTAATAATAGGGTGTTTTCACTATTATTATTTTTTCTCTTTATATTTTTAATGAATGCTTAAAATAAGTGATAAGTTGCAATGTTAGTTCTATAAGGTATCCTGTAAATAAAAATTACCATATTTATGCAAAAGAAATGCTCATGGGATATTTTTAATTAGGGCAATTTTTGATATAATTCATAATTCATAATTCATAATTCATAAATTATTAATATTTCATCATTAAATTTTAACCACTTTTACATATATATGGCACTAATCACATATTCAAATTTTAAGCAAATCCATTCAAAACAAAAAAAGTTAGGTTTGAAGGTCCACTGTCCCCTTAAACACGTATACATGCTTGAGGGAGCATATCCTATTGCTAGTGCATATCAAACATTTATGAACATGTTTTCAGATGGAACGTGTATTTTCCTATTACGAACTGTTTTTGTAGTTTAAAAATTATTGTCTTATTTTATAGTTATGAATACAATAAAGTGGACCATCGTTGACTCTCGTGCTTGAATAGAAAGTCAGGTGAAATGGGTCACAGAATGGTTACCAGGTGAAATGGGTATTTAGTACATACTCAATGTACTAAAGACAGTTTGAACAGTCTGAAAGTTAAAAAAAAAATTACAGAATAATCAAAGTTTAGATGAACTGGGTGGTAACACATTGACTTAATCCGAGTATAATTACTTAGATAACATATGAATATGGTAGGTAATTACATAATAAATCAGTATATTTCCCTGCAATATGTAATTTTGCAAATTTTTACTCCGGTGACATCGGGGATCACACTCTCTCCCACCCTCTCTGACCTCATAGAGGTGCTTTCCGGTCTACGGGTTTAATACTAACACCGTGGGGCTAGTTAATTTGACCTTAGATAACAAAACACATATAAATTAACAAAAATTTTAATTTCGTTAAGTAAAATATTACAGTTTCACGTGATAATTAATATTTCGCAGAAGTTAGATTAAATATATATAAATAAGCGGAATCAATTTTTGCTACCTTTTTTATTCTTGTTAAAAATTTTTGGGGCTATTTCACCCGATTCGCGGTTTTAGGTATAATTCTTAATAACCGGAAATTGATTTACATTACACATTTTCATATTCGCTCAGTTTTTTCTTGCATTATATTATTAAAAGTCAGAAAAGGAAAGCATTTAGCATTTAATACCTTTCGCGTGGAGATAAAATAAGCATCGATTTGGGTCAATTTGACCGGTTCCGCATTTCTACTGTTAACGTGCCTATATCCAACAATTTAAACTTTCACTCGTTTAAAAAAATTATGTAATTGTCTTGGCACGACTTTGAAAATGAAAGAAACGTCCCTGTTACTTGTAGATTCCATATCTATTAGTTCCTGCTCGAAACATCGTAAATATAAAATTATCGTAGCTTGTTTTGTTACGTTAGCTATATACAGACATAAAATTAGAATGTTGGATAATCTGATATTTGAATTAGGTGCAAACTGAAAGAATATTAAAATGCTAATGTTTAAAAATTTAACCAGTAGTTACTATGCTGACAAAGTAATTAAAAAATATATTATAAAAACTCAATATTATACAAGACTATGAATTCTATGAAGCCTATGTAAAACGCAATACTATATTGAGGTATTTCTACGATTATACACGAACGTGTGTTCATTTGTTTACTGCTCAGTTCTTTGATTTTAACTCTATAATTTTTATAAAAAAAACTTCGCGATTTTCCTTTAGTTTATTCTTGGGCGTAATTGAATAATTCTTCTGAGGTAAAATAAGTAATAGACAGGTATTTTAAGAAAAAGTATTAGTTTTTTCAGCCTATTTTGGGAAAAACCTTATATTTATTGAACATGAATATAGAAACACAGTATACTTTGCAATATCTTTTAGCATTTTAAATTTGAATATTCTGACAGTCATAATAATTGATTATTATTTTTTAGATATCTGAGTTGTAAAATTACATATACTGGTACAGCATGTAAAATCTGTGTGTTTTTAAATGTATTAGCTATAATTATTTGGTTGATTAACCTTCAAAACTCAGAATGTTTTCTGAAAGCGTCTATTTAAGGAGACATCGAGTATTAAGTATATTACTGGTGTTTACCTGAATAATTTCCTAGCTTTAAACTTAGTGTAAAATAAATACATAACTTAATTTAAGAACCCAAAAAATGTAAAATGTGAAGTAGCTTTTGTTTTTAACGTCTAGCTAATAGGAATTGGCAGAAATTAATAGTTCCAAACGACTTAAGAATTATCATGAAAGATGGGATACTGCCAAACATTAAGATATTTTCTTAATGTTTGGCACGAAAGGATTGCATATACTTCTTATAAAAAAGTAAAAAAATTATCATACCGTAATGTGCTTGTTTATAAACATTTAAAATAGCCATGTATCGCAGTTTAACGTACATTCTCTGAAAGCGAGAACTTGCGTCTAGTTAAAATTTCATGCAGTAAAGACTAAAACGTAAAAGTACATAAACTCATGCATTAAGTATCTATAAAGCGATCTGTCGTATCAATTTTTTATAGATTTATATCAAAGTTTCATTTGGATAGAATCCAATTTCTGTAGAATTAATTTTTGATTTCTGTTTTTTAAAACCTATACATTTTATCCACATTCGGATGAAAAAAAAACCGCTTCCGATTTTTTTAGCTATTTGATTGAAAAGTTACTGTTAACGACATATTTTTAATGCAGTTGGAGCATGTCAGACGGTATCTGTTGCTATCCGAATAAGAAAAAATAAGCCCGTAATTTTCACTAAAGGATGCATACTAGAATACACTTTTAATCTTAACTGTACATTCCATATCTATTGTTTCCATGGTTATGCGTTTGAGATCGAGAGATGGCACAATGTACCACTTATCATAATTATGTTCTCGTGAACAAGTTTTCTTGAAGTTTATATATCATAAGGTTTAGTTACTATTACTCCCTGGAAAATATTTTGCCGAAATAAGACAATTCAATAGCATTTACAAAAAAAAGACACATTTTTGAACTTAGGTAAACTTTTGATTGACGTATGCTAAAAAAGGTATATTTAAATTCATGGAAATAGTAAGTTATAATCATTATTACCGTGACTGCTGTACTCTGATATAAAGAAATAAGACTTTTTGTGGAAATAAGTCATCTGTTTAATGACTTTGCAGGTTTGCATATGTAATTCCTTCTAACTAATTTCTTCCCTACCAAAAAAAAAAAAAAAAATGCTAATGCATCCAGTTTGGGTAATTTCTTTTCAAAATATCAGATCATTCAAATTTTTTTCTTATGTATACCTCCCTAAATATTTTAATATACATTACATATTAATTAAATAGAATAATTTCAGGAATTACTGAACAAAAGTAATACAAAAAATATTTCAGCTAGTCTATTCTAACGAAACTACCGTGGGTTATTAACGTAAGATTACTTATCGTTGCTTACCTCTTTTTTTTAATGCATTTTGGTACTTTTCTGTTTAACTGTTTATTGCTACGGGGTTTGGCGCGCAGCCAAAATTATAACTCGCGACGCCGGACAATTTTTTTCCCTCCGAAGGACCGTTATTGAGGAACGTAATCCTACTTTAAAAGACTTAAATAAACTTGGTATCATCCAGAGAGTTTCGGAAACATATAAATAAACCATAAAATGTTGTTTAGGGTAATTAATGATATATAATTTACTTTTCCTGAACCACTACTTTAAGATATTTTAGTATAAAAAATGTACGTAAAGAATATCATTTTAATCAGTGAATAGGGATAAATTAATAACCTGGTGTTCATTCGTTCCTTATATGTAGAGATAAAGAGTAAACCCTCACATTCCATGGATTTAGCCACGTTTACCATCTATAATAAAACTATATTTTTCTTAGCTTTGAAGGGAGATGCTATACTGAAGTTATCTAAAGGAATACTTTACTGAATTGTCCTCAGCAGGATACTTGACAGCAATTTTTAAACTTTAATGGCATTTCAGCTAATTAAACACTATTATTTCGTGCAATTTCTATCACCCTCAAACTGTCTTACATTGTTAATTTTGTAATTTTAAACTTTGAAAAAAATATGCTAGAACTGCTTTACATTTTTTATGTGCGTAGAATATCCCAGTATATATATGTTATGACTATAAGAATCTAGAGGTATTTACTAGGGTCTTGGGCCTCTAACATCCGGGAAAGTTTGAGGGGAACTTTACACATATACCTAACTACCAAATCAGTTGAAATTAAGCATTACACTGAAAAAAAGCAGAATACAAAAAGATTTTAAATAAGCAAAAATAAAGGCCATAGGATGTATAATATTGTAAAAAGTTCTAGAAATAAAAACTGAAATTAAATTTCCTCTAATTTCTTATATTTTCTATAACAGGAAAGTTAAACTTAATTTTCGAAAAATGCATTTTTATATGCATTAATCCCCTAGAAAATTTCAATCGGGTGTCAAGGAGTAAATATGGCCTCAAACACATGGCAAAAAAATAATATCCAAAAACAAAGACCAAATGATACAGATAAATGTCTTTCTCTGTTTTTATGTAAAATAGATATCGGTGCAAGATAAACTGCTTGGCATAAAGTTAATTTAATCCCCTAGAAACTTTCATTGGGGATTTTTTTATGTCGAGGAGTAAATATGGGCTCAAACATAAGGCCAAAAAAGTATCTAAAAACAAAGACCAAAAGATACAGATAAATGTGTTTCTCTCTTTTTATATAGAACAGATATTGGTGCAAGATAAACTGCTCCGCATAAAGATAATTTAATCTACTTATTAATTTCAGCATTCCAAAAATTTTATTCATTTCACACATTTGTCCCTTCCGTCCAAATCACATTATCAGATGATACGTATCGATACGTATTAACTCCTTCCGAACAAAAAAAAAAGAACGCAAGAATAAATAAATAATGACCGTTTAAATATTCGACGCGTGCATTATGCAAAATTCAAATGAGATGTCGGCACCCCAACAATCAATCCGTTTATAAAATCCCGGACGTAAATCTCTTCCTCCATGTTTATTTTTATTTATCGAGTTTATATCTCAAAACACATCGAAGCTGCGTGTCATCTCTTCCCCCGATTTCTCATCGACACCAGATTCTTGCGCGCGGCACCCGTAGCCCCTCTCGCTCGCTCGCACCAACCCAAATGCGCTTCGACGTTCTCCCTTTTTATAAATGACGATGCAGCACACAGTCAGAGGCGTGACATTCGACTTGGAGTGGTGATCAATCTCGCCTTTTCTTCCTCCTCATATTTTTTTTTTTTAGTATTTTTCTCTCTCCTCCTTTTTTTTTTATACCTCTTCTTTCTTTTTTTTCCCTCCTTCCATCTCTTTCGAATACAACCTGTGGAGGGATTGGAAAAAAAACCAATGGAACTTATTGATCATCGGGCGGTTCTTGGGACGTCTGCCAGAAGTCGGCGTTGGGATTTCTTGATGACTTTTCGCTTCTTTGCCTCAAATTGACTAACGGTTCCCTCTCTCTCTCTCTTTCTCTCTTTTTTCCCCTATGCGAGGCTGGTGTGTATTGGCATTGCATTACTGCAGTCAGGCATTAATGTTATTATGTAGGCTTGCCGTGGTCTCAGCTCTGCTTCCAGTCAGAAAATGTGTTCTTTCAGGAGAAGGAGCAATCGCCGATTTTCGACCACTTATTCTCGCCAGACTACCGAATCAAAGGAACGTAAAAAAAAAAGAAAAAGAAAGGCAAAAAGAAAGAGAGAGAGAAGAAGAAAAAAGGCGCGCGAGAAAAGAGACAAGGTTTTTACTGTGGTTCCCTGCTTTCCCCAAAATGGAAATGTTCATTACATAGATTAGGTTTCAGATTGCACACGGCGTTGGTCGATGTATTGCCTAATTAAATAACGTTGTATCTGTCTGTTTCCTTAATTCGGTGATTTCTGTCGATAAGTGCGCAAGGTTTTTTTTGTGTGTGGTTTAATGTTATAATTTTGTTTGACGTTAGACGTACAGTAAAAAGCTTTACCTTAGTACTGAGTATTATCACTGATTTGTATGGGGGAGTTAGAAACCATAAATGGTAAAGATATCTAGGAATTTAGCATATGTTGAGTACTATTTACGGTTAAATTCAACAAAATTCTTTTAACATTACTTCATTTTCTCACTTTTTCAGAAAGACAGTTTTATAAGCTCTATGTCTTTTAAGAAATTTGCATGAATGTTAACATACAATTTCTCCCTCATCCGTCTCTCTCTCTCTCTCTCTCTCTCTCTCTCTCTCTCTCTCTCTATATATATATATATATATATATATATATATATATATATACAGTGGAATCTCGATCTATCGTTTTTGAAAGTACCGACTGAACTCAACGATCAACGCGGGAAAATGACAGTTGCGGGAATAAAACAAACCAATATGATCGTCGGGACTGTGTGAAATAAACGACACATACGGAAAAACGATGATTCGGAGAACGATCGATCGAGATTTCACTGTATATATATATATATATATATATATATATATATATATATATATATATATACATGCCTGCATACATATACACACATATATATATATATATATGTGTGTGTGTGTGTGTGTATCTGTGTGTGTGTGTGTAAGTAAGTAATATATACTGGACATCGGTTTTTCGAGATAGGATTATCTACGCATAATTATTGAACAAAATAAATAGGTAAAATCACAAAATTATTCAAAAGAAACTTCATAAAGCTCAAAAGTAGTTAAATTTTATATGCATTAACAAGAAATATCTAAATTGAGAATGTCTTAAAATTATTATATGGTGTTTCACCTTGAAAAAAGTTATTTTTCAAGTAAAAATTTATCTGAAGTAAAATTTATCTTGGTACAATACGATTAATTTTTTTTCATACTTTTTATGTATAGAGTAATTATTCACAAAAAAAAGTTTCAGTAATCTATAATATTATGTAATACAATGACACCTATCAGAAAGATACATGAAACTTTTCAATGTCCCATTTACAGTCAAATTTTATTAGATATGTAATTATACGAATGGTTTGTACAGAAAGATGAAGAACCTGAATAATATTTAAAAGTCACCATATTATAAAGGACATTCCATCATTCCGCTTCAGGCAACACACTTAAAAAAATAGACACTATTAAGATGAATTTATAAATTAAAATATTAAAACTATAAATTTTACAAATAAGATTTCTGATTTCCTCAATTATTAAATCACTTGATTTATACATTTTCACGTAATTATTTTTTGTAATAATTTTTATCAAGGATCTCTAGATGGCTAACATGGTGATAAGCATCATTTATGCTAATTAATTTATGTCTTTACAAATGAGTAAATAAAATAATTTAATTCAATAAATTTTTACATGATATCGTATCTAATGATAATAACTACAAAAATGGGAAAACCCTTATCCCACTATTTTAGAACTTTTAACTAGTAACAATATTCTAAATAATTATAATTTTTCGAGATTTTTATTTGCTACATGATTAGAAATTTGAACGTGGTTAAAGACTTTTGCATTTTAACGTGGAAACTAAAAAGCCTCAGAAATCTAATACATGCACTTAATATATATATATATCATTTACTATTTACCCCTGTTTAGTTATTTTAGGGTATATTTTGGATTAATTTTGCCTTTTAAAACTGCTGTTTAGTCATACTTGTTTGTAATTGAATCCATTGATGCTGATTTACCAACTAGATTTTGAAGATTGCACGATTTTTTCCTCTTTATCTATAACTTTAACCTAAAAAGTTATTAAAGGCCACGATATAGTTTTATTTCTTCCCGCACTGTTGAATGCTGTTTCTGACAGCTGGATTTTTTTTTCGAATTTTATTTGCAACGTTTCTTGACATTTGTTGTAATTAGTTAAGTAGCTTAGTATGTTTAAATTTTAGATAAAAATAATTAGAACACATTTTTCGTTTATTAGTAATGTTAGGGGCTTTTCAGGACATTACAAAGCCAATAAATATTTTAGTTTTTGTTTCATTGCTAATTTTGTTTTGATATACTCAAAGTTATTTAACACAAAAACATACGAAACACATAGAAAAATAGCATTAAAAAGTGTTTTTCATCTATTTTTGCTTATTTCTCAACTTTTATTCAAAAATTATCAGGAGCATCTATGTATACGCTGTATCCTATATGTGAACTCGATCAGAAGTTTGTATTAAAATTTATTTTTTTTTCGCTTAAATTTCCTTCATGAACTATTTAATTTCCATCTCCTTTTTCTTTATTTAAAGAGAAAAAAATTGATGTTTTCGTTGTAAAAATATTTCTAAAAAAATTATCGTTTCGCAAAATCAATTTAGAATTACCTCAAAAGGAAAACGGTTAACCTTCCAACAGCACATTTTTTTTCGATAAACATTTTAAAAAAAATCTCATACATGTAAAACAGTTTCAATATTATTATAATTTTCATTCCGTCTCATTTTGCGGAAAAGGAAATTATGTATGCATACTTTGAAGTCCCGAGACAATTTACATAAAAAATTGCGATTTGATGGTGGGGCCCCCAACGGCTCTTGTTTTAGAATTATGGGAAATTAAAAAACGCGCTTCAAAAAAAAACTCTATGTTTACTTTATATGAGCTCTAACAGTAATTACCCTTTTACTTACCTCCAAAAAACCAACCCCACAGTCACTTAAGGAAGAAAATGATGTTTAAAACTTAAGCATAAACACTTATCGTGGTTGCTGTACAGTCCAATGTGCAATTAGAAAAATATTAGGGCTGCGCTAAGTGTTAAAAAAAAAACGCCCCTAACTTCTCCCTCCCAAAACAGTCGAGGGCAACAGTTGAAACACCGAGATGTAAATACGTAGTCATAATAATAAATATAATGGAGGAAAATTATGTGCATAATAAACATGCATTTCAATTTGGGCGGCCCGCCATATGTCTTGAATGAGGTATGGGTGGCTTGGAAACTTTCTTAAGTAACAGAAGTAAAATATAGTCTTCCTCTTCCAAGAATACGCATAACATGTGAGGCAGAAAAGGGTAATTTAAGGGTTTGGAGAGTACCTTTTTTTTTCATCTGGATTACATTTACAAGTGGCGCGTTTTAAGTCACAGTGTTTAGACAACCCTTATTTACAACACATAGGCAATTAAGGCGGCGTGGAACTCAGAAAGAAGTATTCGCGTTTCTATTAATGAATTTGGTTTTGCTTTATACTTGGCATAATAAAGTAATAATTTTGAGAAAAAAATGCGCGTTTATGTGCGTCTGGCTGCGTTCTTCAGATGAAGCTGCAAGCGCGTTATTTTCAATTGCATTTTGTGGGTGTTTATTAGGTATAAAACGCGAGATGCCCGGAAGGATTTGTTTATTTGCTTTTAAGGGATTTGAAATGAATCCGAGATTTATGGGATTTTTAAATCAGTAACGTTAAATAAATAAATCATTTTTTAAAAAATTTTCCTTGATATCTTTTGAATGAGCAAAATGATCTTTTTTATGTCATTTGGTAGGAATTATTTAACTGTTTGTAATTTATAGCTTCACAAAAAGCTGAATAATTAATATTTCAAATAATAATAATTCATAAAGCATTGAATGCGTAGATCGACTTGCTTGTGATTTTTAGAATAGTTATGTAAAATGCGCATTAAAAAACAACTTATAGATTTTATTAAAAGTATTGATATTAAGAAAACTAACTGTTTCTTTCCGTTTAAATCCGATATTGAATTGAAAATTTTAAATTTAACTATTTATTATTTCTTTTAGAGTCAAGAAAAATATAAATATATAAAAATGAAGTATAAAAATATAAGTAAAATATTCAGCCTTATCCTTAAGCATTTTAAGGCATTTTTCTGAAGGCTTGTGGTTTTTACAGCAGCAATATGTACTTTATATTTTCAAAAAAATATTTTGTAAGTATTATTTGACTATTTCGAAATGTTAATAGGCAGAAAATAAATTATTCCTCGTTTGAATTTCATGCTGAATACATTACACTTCAAACTTTGCAACTTTTAGAAATAAAAAAAAAATATATTACAAACATTTAGCATAAATTTTATGTAATGCAATATAGTTCCACTTGTTAAATATTTTAGGAACAGTTGATTACAATCAGTCTTTTTTAAAAAGAACTGGTATTATTTGAATGATTAATATTCAAAAAGCTATTTTTCTCTTTAATTAATACTATTTCACGCGGCAAATTATTTTAATGGTATTCATTACATCTTAGTAGTTTTTGCTGTTTGAGCTTATTATTTCCCTAAAATTAATCCTACTTTATTAAGACTGTATGGCGATTTATAAAGCTTCTTTTGAAATAAAGAAGTAAATCTTACATGCAATAAAATTTCAACTAAAATTAATAATTTTAATTACAAGCATTATTTTTTCAAGATTGTTGCGTGTAATAGTCTCAAGCTAGTTTTTGATCCTAGATTTAAATGCTATAGATACTCGATCTATACCATTTAAATCTAGAATAAGAAAATTAGCTAATATCACATAGGGTAATATAGCAATTATTAGAATAGTATCCATCCTTAGTTCAAACCTCTACCCCCAACCAAATAATAATAGTAATAATAATAATTATTATTGTATATATATAATTAATATATATATATATATATATATATATATATATATTGGTGTTTATAACTTATATATACATTGGTTTATAACTTCTGATATCGCTTCAGAAACAAGGATTTTGTTTCATTCGGTCTTGTAGTGACTGCTGATTATTATCTATGAGTGAACGAAACATTTTCCTTATACTCTCATCTCTCGTGTTAACACTGTAGATTATATATATATATATATATATATATATATATACATATATATATATATATATAGATATATATATATACATACATATATATATATATATATACATATATATATATATATATATATATATATATATATATATATATATATATATATATATATATATATATATATATATATATATATATATATATATATATATATATATATATATATATATAAAGATGTTGAATATATTAATACTTGAATTTCAAAGGCGGTTAAAATGTTTGGATTTGACCTCGATAGAAAAAGATATACTGACTGTCAATAGTTTTATTGATAAGTTTCATAACTAGTTTTATACTAAGAAAAGAATTATATTTTTAAGCGCTCATGCCATTAAATATAAAACATTATTTCCTAAAACAAGCATTCTTTGAATTATAATTTCAGTTCTTCATTTACTAATAAACTGATATAAGAAAAATGCATTTGCATTTAAAACTTCTCTCTGTAATTTTTCTGGATATTGCATTATCACGCAAATTATTTTTCAGTATTATTCTTTATCGATAGTCAATATTTTATGAGGGTTTTTAGTGCAGATTAAGCGGAGATTTTAACTGCTCCAGGAGTTAGAGTTACAATAATCAGTATATCAGTCCGAAAAAGAGAGTCCTGGATTCCATTCCTGGGCAAGTGAGTTGTACTGAAAGTGAAGAAAATTATGATAAAATGTAATAAATTGTGGCACAATATTCATTGTAACTTTACGAACCTGGATTACGCTATTTACCCCAAAAAAAATCCACTTTAATTGTTTTAGTGGATTTCAATTTTACAATCTTTAGTAGCAGTTGGTTGTTTTTCAGGATATTCTCCTAATTCCGGTAACTGCCTACGTTCGGAGCCAATTTTTAAAAAAAACATTTTTTCCTTTATAGTAAAATAGCACTTAAAAATTAAAAAAAGAACAAAAACTTTCTTGTAAATACCATACTTTTTTTATAAATTTTGTTAATTTGAAGTAATTTTTAATGAAATTTAGCTAAAACGCCTATCACTCTGCACAAAATTCTAATGCTACTATTTTAATTTACTTCTCACACATGACACATATGACAGTTAACTTCAAAATGACCTACAATATAAGAAAAATTTTAAAATTCAAAAGTAATACAGACAATTTTGTGCTCCAATATGAAAATTTTGCCTGATTCGTTTTCCCTTCTTTATAAAATTTTCCCTTCTTTATAAAAACAGCCCCAAATAAAAAAAAACTATTTATTATACATCAGTTATTGTACGTCATTTCATTGACAATAGCATCTAAAAATTTCCTGAAAATTTTATCAAATTATACAGTATACATTATAATGTGAGTTATCATGATAACGGTAGAGATATGTGCTAAGAAACATAATGCTGAGAAAAACGCATTTAAATTTTTTTATCACTTCAATTTTGTAGCATACGATGTTTTTTTAAATTATTATAACTCTGCTTCTAATGGATGTAGAATGAAATTCAAAACGGTTTTTAAAAGATTGACTTTTACGATTCTTGCAAAAAATGAAATTGACCAAAATAGTCAAAAAATGACATTTTCCACATAGGCAATTACCTTACACATAACAAAAATTTGGTCTGTTGCTGTTCTGTAGAACTTTTATTAATCTTCTACGCAAAAAAGAACATTGAATCATTTCTGCTAATACGTCAATTACGATAACTAATTTCTTCAGTTTTATTTTCGAGTTATTGTTACAGAAGATACATTTTTATACTGGTCCTTATAATTTTACTAAATGATCGATTATATGAAAATATTACGTATGAGATATTTTTTCTTCGATCTGAGTTTAAAGTCATATTTCCCATCTTTTACAACTACATTACATTGTTGAGAAATTTCAGTTACAAGTTAACAATGGTTAATACTTGAATTTAATCATATGCAAGCGTATTGAACTGCCTATCTCAATTATTATACGTTTACATAGACTGATTTATGCTGATATGTACTATAAAATATCAAATATATGCTTGGATTTGATTTTCGTTTCTATACATATACACTGGTAAACATACTCAGATGTTCAAAGTATACGCAGATATAATTTTTTGGGGGGTGGACGATTGATTAGTTAGATTTTAAGTTGCTACGGTTACTTTTTTGTACATGTTGGTAAAGGAGATTTAAACTGAGCCTTTTGATGCTGCTTGTTAAAGGCTGAAAAGGCCTGCTGGCAAGACTCAAACTCACAAACACAGGTAAGAGTCTAGACTAGAAATACAGAAACAAATATACTTATAGGAAAGACATACAAACATCTATATTCATATTTCAGAAATGGATTCTGATTTACTAACAGTTCTGAAATCAGAGACTCAATGAATATTTACATATACACTGAGTTTGAAAAGTATGCATTTATAAAAAGAAAACACACACACTTAAATATATATATATATATATATATATATATATATATATATATATATATATATATATATATATATATATATATATATATATATATATATAATATATATATATATATAATATAATAATATATATATATATATATAAATATAATATATATATATATATATATATATATATATATATATATATATATAATATAAATAAATATATATATATATATAAATATAAATATATATAAATATATATATATATATATATATATATATATATATATATATATATATATATATATATATATATATATATATATATATATATATATATATATATATATATATAATATATGCCTATATGTACCAAATATGTAATACATACATGGATAAAGAATATTATTGGATCAAACTAGAAGAGAGGTTACATATAAGAGACACTGTTTCACTCCGCAGAATGAAAAAGTTAACCACTTAAGTGTACTAATATATTAGTTAGGAATACATTTATTAAAACCGGGGATTTTTCCGATAGGAGTTTTATTTTGTTGGAATTAAAAACCTTCCAAGTATCTGCACAAAATGCCCTTTTAGTACCACGAAAGTATTGGGAGGTGACTGAAAATATGTGTTTCGAGCTGGAACTCGGAGAAACTTTTCCGTAGCCATTACTGGGGCAATTTCTTATCTAACTTCTCGAAGAACATCAGGAAGAAAGAAAACGTTAGCAAGACGGAACAGAGAATAAAAAACAAAAATAACGAAAGAAAAAAAAGGACCATTTTCTGGCTAGTATCATTATCTTATTCTCGGTGGAGAACAAATCACCTAAAATACCTTTCCGTGAACTCGAACCTGTTCTAACCATCAGTCCCCGATCAACAAGTTGAGTAAAGTAGGAACCATCGTGTCTAATATCATCCAAGATTTCATCCACATCTGATAAATAATTTATGAATATTTTATATCCTTGACGGAATTTATGCAATTAATGTTAAAAATTAAGGTAATTTATATAATTTGAACCACTAAATTAGATTTTAATTTTTTTTTCTCGGGAACAAGTATCATTCTTGTTACAGTTTATGCACTATACTATGCTAAGTTAAATATAAGAGCTGATTTTGGTGGTACAAAGGCATTGATGGTCATCAGTAAAACGTTGATACTTACTGTACCGTACTGTGCCCTTTGTGGGAATTCATCTTTTTTTTCTAGTACTAACCAATAAAGATACTCATCTCTAGTGTATTGCAGCAAAGAGGAACATAAGTTTAGACCTCATTGTAGGCTTCATGGAGTGGAAAAGTCTGACTAATTCGTTTGATGCATCAAACTTGCAAAAGCGTTGTTTCTCTAATAATTTTACCGGTGACCGACAAATATTCACGAATTTTATCAATACACAGCTAACCTTCTTCCACTACACGAAGTTCCTAATTACAGAGTTCGAAGATAAAAATAATTAACTCTTTTCCTAGTAGCATGTCTTTCATTCAATTTTATCATCATCCAGTCGTCTGGATTTTTAAACAATAAGTCTTAAAAGATGGACTGATATTTCTATTATTCTCTTTGAGAGAATTTGCTAATAATATAAAATATAGAGAAATAACCTTTCAGAAATTTGTAACACCTGCATCATATGTTTTGACTCTATCATATTGAACAACCCATAATGAGGGTTAATCGTAAATCCCATGTACGTTGAATATCTCTATCTTTGTGAAAGTGATCCCTCTTGCTTGGGTTTGTTTCAGGCAATTTCCTCATAAGTCAATGTGATTCACCTTCCTTCCTTTAGTGAATCCTGTCACTAAATCATTAAGCTACATCCTTTTCATTAGGCTTTTACAATTTGACAACCTTTTTTCTCTTTTTATCAGTTGATTATATATAAACCTCCTCCTTATTTTTAAAACTTTTGGGGTTTCCTTTAAGACTCGCGTATCGCAGAATTCATTTTGGTTCTTAATCATTATCTATTACAGGAAATAAAAAGTAAATGTTTCTTATTTTAATCATTTACAAATCCATTAATATAAAGCTGATTAAAATCTACCTTACAGACTAGTTTGTGGAAGAATTAAAATTCTGTTGATTAAGAAAGCTCTATTATAGTCTATGTTAATTTTACTACAGTTGTTTAAAAAATGTAACAATAATGATATACCCTGAAAAGTTGCTTTAAATTAATAGAGTTATACCCATAAATTTATTTTAAAACTCCCTCTTTCTTCTTTCCTCAAACTTTCTTTTCTCCAACTTTCCATCTCTTTACATCTTTCTACTTAATTTCTGCCTCTCTCTACTACAATATGTAATTATGCAATATTTCGTATTGATGACCTATCACTGTGTATGCATATTTCTAATTGAAGTAAAACTCAAAACAAACAAAAGATTGAAACGAGATCGGAAGAAGTGAACAACTTTGTTTCACTCAGATCTCAGGTCAACAATGGAAAATCTCTATACAGTTGAACGCCGTTATAGAGAGCCCGATATATAACGAACTCACGGATATAACGAACTAAAATTTTGGTCCCTCCATTTTCCTATTGTACACATAATTTAATTAGTATTATGTCAGTTTAATGTAATCGATTTTAGTCGATTTAATTCATTAATGATCATTTTTAATAGATTTTATCATTTTTAATATATCATTATTGAATACACATTGCAACTATAATGAGTCATGCATTTTGTGATCTCTAACATTTTTCTTAACGGTTCGGATATAGAGAACCATCGGATACAGCGAACAAAACCTTTGGTTCCTTGAAGTTTGTTATAACCGGGTTCGACTGTATTCTGTTGCTAGTAAAGAACTAAACTTCACTCTCAATATATTTAACAGAAAAAAAATGTCTTATATCCTATCTAAGAAAGAGTAGTAAAACTGTTACACGTGGTTTATTATAAATGACTTAGCAATAAAAACAGAAAGAATATTCTAGATATTTTTGCTTGAGACATGGCACCAAAAAGGAATACTAAACAATTCTCTTCTGACAGTAATTTTAGAAGAAAAAAATAATTTTTCACAGAGGGTTTCGGTTGTTACTGCCCCAAGTTTACAAACCTTCGCTTCTCGCACACGCTAGGTCACGTTGGGTGTATTAAGCAAAACGACCGAGCTGGTAAGCCTCGGGTATAAACATTTTTACCCCTGGAAACAAATAAGGAAACCTTTCTATTCAAATCCACTTTCATCAAAATCCCATCACCGTATATCCCATTTGAGCCATCTTTCTTTTATTTCATGGAGTAACTTCAACCCTCGAGTGTTTCCGAAGTGCGGCTGAAAAAAGAAGACGGGGAAAAAACCAAAGGCGCATAATAAGGCACAAAAGAACACATTTATCTCAGGCGCTGAGGCCTTATTCAAATACATGTTGAATTCTGCCTGGGAATACTGTATAACCATTTACGTTTCCTTCATGGGCCAACAAGTCTTATTTTATTCACTCGTCTGATGACGTCAGTGGGAGGCGTTACATAACTTAGAAGCCAGAGCAGGCAACTGAATTTGAGAAAGCGCTACTTGTTTGAATTATTCAGACATGTTGCTTAGATATATGGATGCCCCTGTTTTTCTGCAAATCCGCACTGTTTTGCTTGAATATTTTATGCTTTGATAGTATATTATTTTGTTTCGCTGTAAAAAAAGATGACTTTCCTATCCTCAAAGTTTGATTATGATGAAATATTGAAGTAGATTAATTTTTATCCTTTTGCTAACGTAACATGGGAGATAATTCATCGTGAATTTTAGACTGAATAAATATAATTGCACATAAATATGCAAATTCAGAGTTAAGTGTTTACTTATTTATGAAAATATTAAAAACGAGACTAAATAAATTACACCATGACAAAAGAAATTCAGCTGGTTCACAATGACACCTTAATAGCACTTTCATGTTCAGGAAATTTCACTCTATATTCAAAGAAAAGTGTCATGTCTACAATCAAGACACATGTGACCAGTGCGTGAGTATATGATGTAATGTCCAAATGATGAAGGAGGGGCCTGGCATTCGGTTCCAGATTATATGGGTTACAGTCCCCCTGTTGGTATAGAGTTTGTAATCTTTAGGAATCTTCTTTAAGGGGAGTCATCACCTTTGCGCATGTTGAAAAGACAGAATTTTTGCTGTTTGTTCGAACTTCTATAATTTTTTTTATATTGTCCATCATATATGAAGTTTTCAGTATTAGTTCTCTAAACTTCATAGATTATGTTTCCTGAATTAATTTTATTACAAGTAAATACGAATTTTGTTTATGAAGTAAGAAGTGAGTGTATTTTCTTAAAATTCAATATTTATACTGATACACTGCGCGCAGACTTACAACAACACTAATTAAGTTTCAATAATAATTTTTACATTTTTGTGATGCTAAAACATTAGGTATATTTCTACACCTATTTAAATTTTAAAACACCCAAAAATATTTACTCCAGGGCAATCAGATTTAAAAAAACTGTAAACGCCCATTAAAATTACAAGTCAAATGCTATAAATTCATAGTAAAATATTTTTTAAGAAAAAATTAAGTGCATATTTTTTGTAGCATTATTATACACCTATCCTGAAAATATGAAAGCAATATCTGCAGTACTTTCCTTTATATAGTGCACGCAAGCATGAAAATGATCATTTCGAGAAAAAGGCTTCTAAAGTTCCCACACTGGTAATGCTTCCATTGGAACTACTTCTTTCATGTCATAGTTTTTAATGTTCTAGATGGAATATTTTAACGCGGTTTGTTTTAAATGATTCAGAAATGTTCAAATATTCTAAAAATGCAAAAAAAAAGTAAAATTTGATTTTTTGAAGGTTTAAAGGTGATGAGTCCTCTAAAATGTTGGTTCCGATCTAATTAGCCTTTGTAGCAAAAAACCCCTTTCTGCCTCAACCAATCATGGTGTTAGGTTCGGCACACCTGTCAGGTAATCCAGAAATGCAATTTAGATTTCCGAGGCGGTAGAGTCGTTTTTAAAATGAAAACTGAAATTGGGTGATAATGTCTTGCAGCTTTAGTTGTCCTACAATTTAACCGAATTATTAATATCTAATGATAAATAGTCTGTTTATCAGTTGAAATTACCCTTCACTGTAAGGCGTTGGCATTTTGCTATATAAATATAACAAAATATGTTTAATTTTTTAAAAAAAATTGTGTTTGGGCACGTGTTTGAATGTTATTGCAACTGATTTAAACTTTTGTTGAACAATTTTTTTATGTTCCTTTGATTTTGAAGTAGAAATTTTTTTACGTATTTGAAGCAGAATTTTTGAAGTAGAAATTTTTTGAAGTAGAAAAATACATCCACTGATGAGTTAAGTCTATTATTACAAATTTTACAAGCAAAACTTTAAGAAAACTATTTTAGCTTGTAAGGTTTACCTAAGAATCGATTAACAATAATCGATCTTTATAGTCATATAACTCCAAAGAAGCTACAAGTTATGCTAAGTTCAGCTTAGGTGGCTACGATAAATACCGAGTAGCCGAGTTGCCACTTGTGGCGATTAGCTAGTTTTCTTCAAACTTACGCGAGTTCTTATCAACCCGTTAGACGAAGGTTATTTGTGGTTATAGGCCAAAGATTAATGAGCAGCATCACTGGTTTGATTTAAAAATAATTTGTGAATATTTTTGAAATAAAATTCCTTTCATAGTGTTTGTACTCGTGAGTATATCGAACTGTATTTCCTTGCACAGTGTTAATACAGGTTGTACCAGTAGTACGCAGTATTGTTTTGAAATGCAAGTATATGTGTCAAGTAAAGAATAAACTTTGTTATATATATCTATTAAGTGCCGTTTATACTTCGATAAAGGGTCATTTCAATATGCATATACCCTAGTTACGGTAGAAGTTGACCATCTCTATAATTTTAATAGGCAATAATAAGTTTGGTCAAATTAAAGAATTAACTTTGCCAAAAATCTATCTAAATGTATTTTTAAACAAAATGCATGCAGATATTTTTGTCTGGGGTTAATACATCTATCTTAACTATGTTTGTAATCTGAAGTGCACTGAACTTAAAATGCATACTTCCGCCTTCCCTCACAAGAAAGTGGACATTCGTTTTATCTGCCAATTCAAATGCACAGCTTAAGTAAATGTTACATGCCAGTTGATCCTATTTATATGAGACGGATATGTTTCTAAAGCCAAATAGCACACGTAAGATCTCACTGTAGAAAGACGCGCTTTATACTGGAGACTGATAAGAGAGTTTAGTTCACGTATTCCGTTCCATTGAGAGAAATTATCAAAACAGTGAGCAGCCAGGAAAATTTCTGGCTGGAGTCCATCTTCACTTCAATTAGCCCTCTAGTATTCAGTGGCTCTACATGTACCTTAAAGGTCTTTTCAGCCACATGTAACTAACTCCAAGTTACCAGCAAATTGTTTATTTAAAAGTGATACATGAAAATTTTATGAATTAACTGAAACGTAAGTGGAACTGCTTGGTCATGTCTCGTTGGTCAATAATACATTCTAATATAATTGAATCAAAATAAAGCTGGGATACACACTGAGAAAGAGAGGAAAAAATTGAAATTGCTTCTCTGTCGTTTGCCCCAATAAACAAGCATATATTTTCAATACGCTGAATATTTAGTAAACAAGTTATGGCACTAAAACGCTTGAAAGCAGCGAAAAATCTCTAAAGTAGCACGTTAATAATCCAGGATTTAAACAACGAGGGTAGCTCCTATCTGGTTAAATCACTTTGGTTTAAAATGGTTTTTCAGCACTGTTTGTGAATTTTTAATTGCCAAGTAGAATTTTTTACGAGCAGGAGCATGAATTGTATCAAAGGTATCACCCGAGCAAGCTGTCACAACGAACTGCAGCAATTTTTTTTTTTTACATTTATTCATACATCTTTCCCACATCTTTCCCCGTTTATTCATACATACATCTTTCTCTTTTCGACAAATACTTTTTTTAAATTCTGAATGTAATTTTTTTTTCAATTACATTTTTTAAACACTTATTTCGTCTGTATGGTGTTTACATAATAAGGTTAATCAGAAAAAAGGTAATAAAATAGAAAATGCAAGACTATTCCTTTTTTTTGAAATAGTAAATTGACCACACAATTTAGATATCTTTTTATAATCTTTTCCAGTAACTAAAAATACTTAAATTTTTCCTCCTGTATTTTAGGCTAAGAATACTGTCATTTTACTCCTATTTATTTACAGATATGAGGCGGTGAAAGACAAAGTGGTGTAAGTCACATTTTTAACTTTTTTTATTTGAGGGCAAAAATGTAATCTCCATGTTCAATTTATAGTGGCATTGCAAATAATTATTATTTGCAATATTATAATAATTATTATGAATTATAATTTGTTCAATTTATAGTTTAATTTTTGTAGTTTTTGCAGTAAAACGTTTTTGACTTGTTTTACACTTGATTTACTGACTTACAGCACTTTGCTTTCACCGCCTCATATATTGAAGAAAGTACAAACAAACATGTATGAAATGAAAAATTTTTCAAAGATATTCTAGCTCAGTATCGAAAATTTGGGCATAATACAAAAGTAATTAGTAGACAATAAGCCTTATTAATACACATATGAACTACTTTTCTAAATTCTACATTTTGCATGACTGGAGATTGGGGTGTTTTACTGTGTACATCTGCAGTATTTGGATATCAAACTGGAATGCTTTGTTGGGGGAAATTATGAACACAAACGAAAATATTTAAACCCCAATTTTGTTTTATTTATTTAACGCGGGGCACTTGTCCGGAGGCATTCGCACAAACACCGCGATTGATGATTGACTTCTTCTAGGAGGCCCATTTAGAGCCAGCGTAGCTTCACAACTTAGACCGAGCAATCCAAGGTTGACATCTGGGAGGTCAAACCCTCCTCTCCCCTCCACCATTCATCTCAAACCCCTAAACCTTATAGAAGTACTTGGCGACCAACAGATTTAATGGGCGCAGACTTTAAATTTATTTACATTACTTATAAAGGGAAATAAAAGTTCATATATTTGCAATTATATGAACATTTTGGATACTATTGCAAAGTTACTTTAAATTATTTGGTTTGATATCTGAATTTATAAATAGCTTTTGTTTGAAGATACATAACTTATTTTTACCCCATGATTTAAAAAAGGTAGGTTTACAGCTTTTGCTAAATCACCAATCACAAAAGGGATCCGATAAACTTAATTAATTTTGAAGCATTTATTCCCGATCTAATCTATACTATAATAAGCAAATAACTTTTGTACCTTATTTACTGCATCAGCAGAAAAAAAGGTAATACCTGAAAATTTTTAAAAACTTCAAAGGTCTATCGAAAGCTTTACATGAAAAAAAAACTCGTTATTAGGAATTTTTCCCGCTTACTAGAAGATCTCATTTGTAATTATTGATGTAATTTATCCAGGATTTAATCCTCATTTATCTGTTCATGACTTCTATATTTTTCTACTTTGTTTTTTAGTAATATCTCCAACATTTCCTTCATAAGATAACTGTTAACCGTAATCTGAAATGGAATGTGAATTCCTTTCTTTAAAAATAGCTGTTTGCGTCAGAGTCTCTTTCTAATACTCGTCAAATCAAAATATAGCAGTAACAGAAAATCTGTCAAATCAGAAAATATATCAAGATACATTAAATCACATACTTTATAGCACTTTAAATGTTTATTTTTATTTTTTTTTCATTTTATTGCATCATATATGTGCAATATATTATCTTTTTAAATCTATTAGATGCACAAATATAAATATATTCCATGTGTGTTGAATCTCTCATTGCCACTTTCTAATATCAAAATAATATCTTATCACTTTTATATCTGTAACAGTAGAATATTAATATACATTATAAACATAATTCGAAACAACCTTCAGTAATAATTTTAAAAATTGCCTTCACGAGGGATTGTTTATTTATTTTTTTTTTGAAATATTGTAACCTACGTATAATTTGGTTTATATCCATAAAAAATGGCAAAAATACTAAATTAGGTGTCACCTGTTGGATCAACTATGTTTATTCATTGATGATGAATTCAAGCTAATTTAAATATTGTTCAAAATGAAGGTTTTATTCCCAATTTTAGAATTATAATTTAATGTTATAGAAGCTTTAATTTCGTCACAATAGAATGTTGGATGCTCATTTGTGTCCACATAAAAGTAGGATATATTTTCTCTGATTTCGTCACTATAGAAAATTAGGCAATTAATATACATTATACATGTAATTAGGAACTAGCGTTAAGTAATAAAATGGACAACATTCACTTTAAACTGGTTTCTTTTTTTTATATTGTAACCTATGTATAATCTATATATATAAAACAGTTCCGTAACTGACTGACTCACTGACTCATTGACTGACTAACATACAACTCACAGACCAAACCGCTGGACCTAAAGGGATGCAATTTTGCATGGTGATTCTTATTATAGTGTAGGGGTGCACTATAAAAGATTTCTGAAAAATTCTTCAAAGATTTTTTTTAATTAAATTTTTAAGCTGTTCTAGTAACTTTTTTTAAGTTTGCATTTAAAACAATAATTTGAGGGTTATAAAATTTATATCACAAGAAAGGTCTTAAAAATTCCTTTAAAATTAGATCTTTTTCGAATCTTTACCTCTATTTTCTGATTTTTGGTGAATTTTTAAAGATTAATTTTTAGCATTTAATTTATTAAATGCTGATCACGCGATTTCTTTTTCTGTTACTTTAAATAAATTTATCGTCCCGTCCATAACAATGAAATAGACAAAAAATATTTTTTTCCTTGCTAATGCGGCAGACGATTGGATATTATCCAAAAAAATATTAAAATACAGTAAAAGATATGTTCCTCAAACTGTACTATAATAACTGTACTATATTCTTTAGTATGTCCTATTACATTTAATTTGAATATTTTCTTCTACATTATTTTGTCTATAAAAATATCTCTTACGTTTTTTTTATAAATATATTTTTTTATTTTTTTTACATCAATTGCATATATTGATCGTTGTATTTATTTTACACACATATATATATATATATATATATATATATATATATATATATATATTTTGGAATTAATTGCATACATTGACCGTTGTATTTAATTTGAATGTACTCCGTAGCGAAGTACGGGTTTTCAGCTAGTTAAGTATAAAACACTAAAAAATAAACTCATGGCGCAACAGTCCCCTGTGGGTCAAGGCCGGCGGTGCCCATCTCCGCTTTCTTGACCGTGGGCTTGGGGTGCCATACAGCATATGTCTCAGTCAGGTGGTCAACCTGAAATGAGACCCTCAGAGTTTAGTTCCCAAGCATGCTTGGTTCTCATTTTATCGACCCACCCAAAGGATGAAAGGCTGAGCCGATCTTGCCCAGTCGCAGGGTCGAACCCGGGATCTATGGCGTGACGCTTTTAACCACTACGCTACCGGGCGTCTAAAATTCTGTATAATTGCATATAATTATTGCTATTTATAATTATTATGCTATGTATAGTTATTGTTTATATAATTAAAAATTATAAATAATACTAAATTAGCGGTCACCTGTTAGATCATCTACGGTTAATCATTTATGATAAATTCAAGATAACTTAAATATTGCCCCGAAATGAAGCCTGTGTTCATAATTCGAAACTCATAATTAAATGTTCCTAAACATTTTGAGAAGTAGCTTTAATTTATTCACTACAGAATGCTTTTGATGAAAACATATTTCAATAATTTTCATTTCTTCAAAAAAACTTTAAAAATTTTCCTTTATTTCTTCTTGGCTTAAAGCCACAGATAACAACATTAGAGTAACCGCCCTATTTCTCTAAACATAAAATAAATTTTCCCGTAAACAAGATTCATCTTTGCGTCTACAGATGACAGCAATGGAATTAAAAATGAACCCGACATCTTTTTTCTTAACGCGTTCGTGAGTAGCGTGTGGTTCATAACGGGCAGTTATATTTGCTCTCCAAAAATTAAGAAATATGAACAGTTAATACATTAACGATGAATAATACCGCACAATATTATTAAAATACCAATAACTTAGAAACTGTTGAGCTTATTTTAAAGAAACTTCTTTATATATATATATATATATATATATATATATATATATATATATATATATATATATATATATATATATATATATATATATATATATATATATATTTATTTATTTATATATATATATATATTTATATATATATATATATATATATATATATATATATATATATATATATATTTATATATATATATATATTTATATATATATATATATATATATATATATATATATATATATATATATATATATATATAGATTTATTTATATATATATATATATATATATATATATATATATATATATACATGTATATATATATATACATATATATATATATATACATATATATATATATATATATACATATATATATATATATATATATACATATATATATATATATATATATATATATATATATATATATATATATATATATATATATATATATATATATATATATATATATATACATATAATATTAAAAACTAGTAATTTCTTAATTCAACAATCTTAACATTTAAAAACTATTAATTCCTCACTTTACTATTCCAAATTACAAACCCTTTTTTAAAAACCGTTGAGCTTATTTTAAAGAAACTTCTTATATACATATATATATATATATATATATATATATATATATATATATATATATATATATATATATATATATATATATATATATATATATATATTTATATATATATATATATATTTATATATATATATATATATATATATATATATATATATATATATATATATATATATATATTTATTTATTTATATATATATATATATTTATATATATATATATATATATATATATATATATATATATATATATATATACATATATATATATATCTATATATATATATATATATATATATATATATATATATATACATATATATATATATATACATATATATATATATATATATATATATATATATATATATATATATATATATATACATACATATACATACATACATATATATATATATATATATGCATACATATAATATTAAAAACTAGTAATTTCTTAATTCAACAATCTTAACATTTAAAAACTATTAATTCCTCACTTTACTATTCCAAATTACAAACCCTTTTTTAATTCCTTGAAACAGGTAATTCCCTTTGGGCATTCGCGTTAAATTCCATTTTAAAATCTAACATTATTCTAAATTCCCTGCGGCGTTCGAAACTAATTTCGCTTTTGATTCTAAGTTCTAATAACCTCTAGAGAAAAAATTAAATGGCTGCCTGTTAATCGAAAACTAAACTTGCGTGGCGTGGGTAGAAAATTAAACGCTTTAGCGCATTTGTCACGCCTTTCCCTAACTTTTAACCAATTAAACCTTACTATGATCACATGACGAGATAAGTTTATATAAGGTTTGGGATCACGTACATGTAGGCTTTTCGGATTTTGTAACTGTCCCGAGAAGTTGTATGGTGTATTTAAAAAATAAAAGACGTAGTTAAATTAACGTTGTGGTGTTTTATGTGTCCGAGGGTGAGATGAAAAGCGGGAAAGAAAATTATACATATGTGATGCACGGCCGGGCGACAAGTCATCCATCTTTACCTCAAAAAGAAATACCACTCAGGCCTTCCTTCGTCGGCCCGCGCTCGTGCTATTACATACATATATATATATATATATATATATATATATATATATATATATATATATATATATATATATATATATATATATATATATATATATATATATATATATATATATATATATATATAATAGTTTTTTATCTTTTTGGCTAAAGCAGAGGCATTTGTCCTTAGACGTTCGCATAGAACCATTGAAATTGTTGATTACTTGTTAACTGGGAGCACCATACAGATATAGAATAGTAATTTTTTTATAAATTCCGATTTAGTTCCTTGCCCCATAGCAAAAATAAGCTGAACGATAGATATTTATTAAAAAAATATATTGCGTTGTAATATATATTTAATACAAGAACAAGCTAGCATAGGTAGAGAAAATTGCTTTTTAATTTGTTACGAAAAAAAAAACTATACCGGAAAGATATTCAGTACAATTTCAGTTTCATAAATTTATATATTTCATCAGAGGGACGTCAGTACCATAAAAATATCACACGATATTACATTTTACCTTGTTTTATTACAGAGTAATCTGCTATATGAAAGATAAAAAAAGAGGATTGTCATACATTTGGACGGAATTGATTCTGTCTTTCTTAAACTTTCTTACAGTCCGTTGTCCGTCAGACATATTTTTACAATTGTTATAACGTATTTTTCCATTCCTTAATGATCATTTGTCTGATATACATTTTATATTTTTTTATACGGAATCAATAGAAATTTTCACTATTGCATTTTTTATATAAAAAATGTTATGCGATGCAAAATTATTATTTTTTTTTACCTTCTCTAATATATTTTGTTAAAAAAGGGTATACCTTTGCAAGTTTTTGCATGAAATAACACTTTTACTTATTCTTTTACGGGAAAATTCAGTTTCACTGAAATCGGTATAATACCACACTTTTGAACTCGTATCTTTTTCAGTGAAACTTTGTTGATAAACATAAAACCTGAATGTGACGTTTATATTATTAATTTTTAAATTTTTAACTTTCGGGTGTGATGATCTACTGATTTAAATGAGATATTAATAATGCTTGATATGATATTAAAGAGATGATAATAATATATTCCGTCTTTCGTGTTTACCTACTTTGTTGGTGAATTAAAAGAAATCATGCAAAGTAAATATAGTGAAAAGTTCATGATTTTCGTCGAATCAGTTAACCTGGGCTCGATACAAAATAATATTAGATTGCATACTGCATACCTTTATGTAGCAGATATATTTATTTCCGATGATAGGACATCTTATCTGTCCATATAATACACTGATAAATTTTTCTATTATTAAATACAGCTTAAACAGAGCTAAATAGCAACATTATGTAAAAATGCAGTGCACTTTATATAACTAGAGACATATTTAAACAAGTTTCTTAAAATAGGCTCTCAATATAGTTATTGGTATGGTTTCTTAATATAGTTATTGGTATTTTAATCAAATTTTGCGGTATTATTAATCGTTACCATATTAATATGTCTGTTATTAAATACAGCTTGAACAGAGCTAAATCGCAACATTTTTTTTAATAATGCAGTGCGCCTGATACAAGTAGAGGTAGAATTAAATAAGTTTCTTTAAAATACGCTCAACGGTATCTAAGTTATTGGTATTTTAATCATATTTTGAGGTATTATTCATCATTAACATATTAACTGTTCATGGTTTTTTCTCTTTATGGACAGTAAAAATAATTGTTCGTCATGAACCACACGTTTCTCCTGAAAATAGATACATTTCTTTACGGTGATAAGGCATCTTATCTATCCATATAACTGACTCATTATTGTGTCTGTTATTAAATACAGCTTAAACAGAGCTAATTATCATATTTTTTGTGACAATTCAGTGCGCCAGATAAAACCAGTTGCAACTTACTTTATATATGAAGTAATTTAAAAAAAAAATTGATTTAAAGAATTAAATTTTTGAAAACGTGATCTCTGCACTTAAAGATCTATTATAAGATGAAGAAAATATTCTAGAAATACACACTTGCTAATCTGTGATCAGAAAATACCCCATAGCAGAAAAATACCCCATAGCTTAGCGTGCCAACTCAAGATCAATGTCAACTGATGAACCGCTTAAGCTTGAAGCTCTCGGACGGGTGGGTGGTTTCCCAGATGTATCTTGGCCGTTTGTCGAATGAATGAAATATATTCATATTGCAGAAATATCAGTAGAAAAATTAAGTAAAAATATCTATGCATTCCATTATTAGGAATCATTGGTCTGAAAAAGGACCACTGATACGTAATAATGGAAGGATTATGTGAGGAATCGAAATACTGAAGTAAGACATCCTCTCATCTCCGTTTATTTGGGAGAATGCCGGCCCGAATAGGTAAACTCGGGTTCAATCTCGAGTTCTGACGGACTATCGTTATACTATCTAATTTCACATGTATTTACTCAATGTATATTATACACCAGTATTTATATGCCTACACGCAAGTAATAGTTGCGTGTAAGTTCTGATGATCTTGTCTACTCAGCTGTAATAACTATATAACACGAAGTGGTAACCGTTTACATATGGTGAATTTCAACCCTTTTAATATGGCAAGAAGCGTGACAAATTTCTAGACTAACTCATAAAAGGTATTTTTAATTGGAGCAATAAATCGAATTAAGATTAGTAGTTCTTAAAAATGTTAATGAGTTGCTCTTAATAAGTAACTCTACAATTGGTATTCACGTCTTAAAAAATTTTAATTCTTAAAGGATAGCCGTTGATTATAACCTGCAATAAATTGAGGTATGAAAAATAGTAAAGTATATAAATATAATGAAATAATTATAATGAGATAGTAAATAAATATAATTATGTGTGATAACTATATTCTCGTACTTTAAAAATTTTAAATAAATAAAAGTTAAATGTTGGCTACAATTTGCGCATAAGATATTTTAAAATGCTGAGTTAGTTTGGTTTAGAGAGCTACGGTCAATTTTTGTTACACTAGGGCTAATTCGACGGAGACTACTGCTTAAAACCGATTCCAAACGTCTACAAACGTCCATGCCAAGAGTGGGACTCGAACTCACAGACTCTGGTACAGATCGCCAGCGCCCTAGCCATTGGGCCATCGTCCAAATGCTGAGTTGGAACCCTCTCTGTTTCTTTTATAGAATCAAAATATCAGTAGTATGATAAACCATTTGATGTTTTAGTTCAAGAATGCAATTTTCATGAATGAAATGCAGAATGAATTTTCATCAAAATACCTTAAAATTAAATTCACTGTATGAAATTCTTAAACAGTTTTAAAAAGTTCCTTTTTTAATTCCTAAAGAAACACCTCTTTCTCATTTTTCTGTGTACATCTCTTTATTTTTTTTTCATTTTAATAAATTTTACTAAAATTTTGTCAAATTATACATTTATAAATCTTAAATGTGTGATTATACCATTGGCATATTTATTTCGTTTTGTTAAATATTGTCTCCTGCAATTTTTGCGCATTAAATATATCAGTCAGTTTGGGTTTCTATATTAATTATTTTGGGAGGTATTGCCTTATTTTTTTGTTATTAACAACTTTTATTTAAGTAATCCTTCCTTCAGCCGCTTTTTCAACCCTTTCGCAAAGTCTGACTTCCCTCTTATTGCGGAGGGAAATACCAATTGGGTTATGGGCAAATTAGGAGTGGCTGTTCAATATGTTTCTTGAGGATACGAGGTAGTAATTCCAAAATAATTGTTCTTCTATCATAAATGAAGCGAGTTGTGACCTATGGTTAACAATCCTGCGATTGACGCCTCGGAATAAACCAAATCGATTAAGGCAATACGAACTTCATTAAGTTAAATACTTGCTTGGATTAAGATCATAAATCGGGATGTGTCTTCTTTGACTATATCAGTATATTTTACCACGTTTTAAGGCATAATACCGTAAACTCATATCAATTTTTTTTCTTTTAAATTACTTTGGATTAGCTAAAAACGTGTTTTACTTTCACATCTCAACCTTGATAAGATAGAATAGTTAGGTTAGTTTGTTTAAGACAGAATAATTGAATTTCCATCATATTACATAATAATTCACTAGAAAATATGATTATTTCTTTGTGTATTAGATAAGTTTTCAAAACAGTAAATGAACTGAAGAATATTACAATGAAGGGGAATTTTTATAGAACGTAAAGACTAAATCATCGGTTATTATCTGTAAAAAAGTTTCACAGAGAATAATCTAGATATGTTGCTATAAACAGGAAATTGAAACGATACTTAAAGTTGTAAGTGACCGTGGAAAATTAATCATAAATGAATGAAGAGAATATAAGATTTCCATTCATGATGGTTGATAACTGAAGAAATATTAATCTGAATTTGTGCACTAAAGTATTTTTTATGAAGGTTATTTTGTTCTCTTAAGAATTTTTATTATTTTTCTCCATACATTGTTCTATTGAAGCTGAGCATTCGCATATCAACATGGTCACATGTCACACTGCAAACTCACATGTTTAGCACTGAAATATTTTGGCAACATACATTGACTATAAATTTTTACAGATAGTTTATATTTCTCATCACTGAATTTCAAACTTGTAACATCTCAATAGCCTCCATAAAAACAAAGTTATTCTTACATTGTTCAGAATGGAAAAAATATTATGTCATTTTATATCATATTAAAAAAACTCTATTTGCGTATGCAGTCTATTATATATTTTTTGATTAATTACCTTTGTAAAGTCTATAACTACAATTACTTCTAGAAGTAAACGTGATTAAAAAAATTTTAGGAATATGATTTAGACATTTATGAGATTTTAGGGCACACACTACGTGATCTGACATCTTTTAAAAACATCGGAAAGGCACATTTATAATGAGTGTCAAGTAGAGGTATACTTGAAATTTTGTTTCACAAGAATGTATCAAATTCTCTCTACAACAATTATCCTATCTGTGTCAACTTTTCCTATGCATTAATATTATGAAAAATTTGATTATGTGTCACAGTAGTTAACCAGCTTAAAACAATATCATGTTTATTCCTGATTTTAATTCAGCTTCGACTCAACATAGTTAATTTATAAAATACTTTTCGATTTTTTTTAAACTCATGTCATTATTAATTAACTTCAACAGAACTTCAAATGTATGAGTTGTTGACACTTATATTACAACACTCGACCTTTTTGGGCGAAGTTAATTTAATCAAGTGAAAAACATAATTTTTAAATAAATAATGCCAAAAATAGTCAATAATGTAATGAAATAAAAGTTTTATCAATATTTAGATTACCATTAAAAATTCATTTAAGTTAAAAATTCATTGTAAAAATTCAGGATTTTTTAAAGTAGTAAATCAGCCCACTATTATACTATGCATACGCGGTTATTCCTTTTAATATTCAATTGGTTATAAATTCAGTAAAATTAAATATGATGCGTACAATTAAAATAAATTGGAATCAAAAGAAATTATATAAATTAATAGTAGAAATTCAACTGCTAATTTGTATGTCATTTATTTATGGTTTTAACAAATATGATCTTCTTCCATTGTATCTTTTGTTACAACTTATTCAGATAATATTTTAATTCAATGAGATTGTTTCTACATTGTTATAAGTTGTGTTTTCAACGTACATTGAAATTATACTTATGTTGGAAGCTCTACTATTTTTCTGCACCTCAGGATACCGCCGTATAATGCAATTAACTAATGGAGAAATTTTATATATATTTAACTAATTGACTTCGACTGATTGTACTACGCTCTAAAGAATGAAAAGGGCATTTTAATTTTTCACAATACCTCGAATTCAACAGTAAATTAAAACAAAAAGAAAAACTACTTAACCATTTTTTTTTTACAATTTCCATGATCGTCAGTGCGTAACTTTTTTCTCTTAAAAATATTTGTCCCATTATGAAGAAAAAATATTTATTACCAAAGCAAGTTAAAAAAGAGGGCTTTAAAAAATTCTAATTATTCATAATGTGTATTCCCAATAATTATATTTCTACCTAATGAATCGAAGATGACTATTAAATGAGCCCGAGCTTCAGAGTAGATAATTCTAACATAATAATTTTATTTCATTAGAATTCACTACTTATCTTTAAGTTGGTATCATCAGACAAATGGATATTAGAGAGATTTCATCATTTTATTTAATGGCAGAAACATATTAATTTAATTAATTATGAATTTTCCCTTCGCTGGCTCTATATCAGCCCATTTTCCCGCATTTCATTTAATATACGTCATTTTCCAGGACTACATATCTTAGTAAATATTTGGTTGAGGGTCGTTAAACACTTTTCCTGGTCTTTAAAACGGTTCACGAATGCATTTTTCAAAATTCACTCACTACATTTCATTCATTAAACTGGGGCGCAAATGTATTTTTATTTAACTATTTGTAACAGGCAAAATGGAGTTTGGAATTAAGTTCAATAATATTTTGAAGAAAAGGGGAACTTAAATAACTAAATTTTATTTTTTATTTTACGTATTAACTGCCAAAAATATTAAATGTAGGACTGGCGAAATACTGAACAATGTATCACATGCAAATATACTGCCTTGGACAAAATGTATGTTCTATTTGGAAGGATTTTAGCTAAAAACAATCTGGTCATTCTTACCAAAATACACCTTTAAGTAAAACCTTAACCAATCATTAATTTTCTTGTGTTTGTTTCCAAATGAAGCGTATTGTTTATACATTGATAACTGTATTTACTCCTTTATCTATGAAAAATGTTTTAACACAGTAAACCACGTCTCACAATTATGTAAAAATGTGAGAGAGCATTTTGTTTTATCTCTATGCATGTAAAAATGAACCATATTCATTTACATATATTTGATAAAACGTTTAAATTCATAAATAGACTTTGTTAAAACACTATTCATCATTTACATATTTTCCAATTAATTTTTCAGGTGAAAATTTAATCAAAATATTGTTTACCAAAGATCATAAATAAAAAAAATATGTTACTTCTGTAATTAATGATCCAAAATTTTTAATAAGCACATTGTTCACTTTATATAAAACGATGTAGTATTTCAATAACTTTTCCTATTTTGAACTTTCTACACGAAAAAATAATAAAAAATATTTGCGTATAAATTAAAAAACGATAACATTAACTTCCTTCTTTTAAATATTAGAAAACGATATAATTTTAAGGGATGAAATATATATATATATATATATATATATATATATATAAAATACGAAAACTTTTATGATTTTAATTCAATTGCTCTTAATATATTGAGTACATTTCACAAAGAGAGAAATCACCACGCTCCTACTATAAAGATAAAATATTATTCCAAAACAATATATATCGATTCTCAAAATGTAAGCTGGTTCAAGAAAAAAATGCATGTTTTGTTATCAATTTACCTGATACGTGTCTTATTCGAGAAAACTAGTTAAATAGAAGTACATTTTAAAATTTATTGAACAGTTACAATATATCCTGATTTGATATGGTTGTACATAATTTGTATTACGTAGTTATAGACAACAATTTTGCCAAGCAATATACTATTTATTCAAGAAAAATATACTTAAAATCAATTTATCTATTTAAATGCTTTTACTTTAAATGCTTTTAATTTTTTTTCTTAATAAATTTCCATGCAATTTTGTTATTCTTAAATTTTACAAGTTTATAAACAATGTACTTTCATCATTATTTTCAGATTTCAGTAGCATTCCTAACGCTATCTGAATAGAGGCATTTCAAGATTCTTGAGAATGTTGTTGCAAAGATATATATAAACACCTGTATTTATAATAACTGTTTTAAATTAAAATGATGTCCTATTTTTAAATGTTTCGTACTTCTAGTTAAACCTTTAACTTGCATGTCATAAAATAATGATATATTATATTAGTTTATAAACTTTAAATAAACAATATGTTATTACGTCCATTATCTTGTCAACAATTAAGTTATCTGTTTCACACGTGATAAATTGTTAAACAATCCAATTATTGGAAAATATGATAACAACTTTTATAGGAGTCTCTTAATAGAATTTCTGTAGCGCTGTTATCATATAATTAATTATATTAGTTAATTTACTAGACGAAGGCTTTCAATTTCTGTCTGATTCTTGAAATCAACCCAATTAGAAAACTTAAAATATTTCATTTTTTGAAATAGGGTAAAAGTTTACAAAATTTATTTAAACAAAAGATTTTATCTTTACAAATGAACAAAACTTAATGAAATGCAGATGTCTTAATGAATAGCTTAAAAGTGCATTCAAAATATATAATTTCCTTCTTAAATCAATTGAAACGACTTTATTGTCCTTCGTGCCCTTTACAACTCTCAATTACAGTTACTAGAGACATAAAGTTTGCCTATCTCTGCGCTATTTCAAACGTTTAAATTCATAAGTAGAGGATACTTTTATTCTTGTATGAATTGAAATACAAAGTTCTGGAGGAATATAAAGGAACATGCATGTCAGCTGTTGAAATACAAATGTATGCTTTTATGTATATTATATAAAATGTATATTATAAATAATGTCCTTAATTCATTATTTTAAATTCGTTTGTTTATCTTATTGTTAAAAAAGTGGGAGTAGCAGAAACATTTTAACGTTTGTGAAAATACTTGGTGTAGATATATTCAAAGCAATTATTTTCGCCACCTACTAAACTTGTCAAAGTTTCAAAGTTCTAAGACAATGAAACTGATATAACTCTAAAAGCTTACTTTAAAAATCCTTTCATTACGATTTATTCAATAGATACTTACGTATAATATACAATCATGGATTTCTTAACATTTTAATTAAAATCATGCCTATACCTCACATTCAAGATGTTACTTAGACGATACTTTTGACTAGTTTCTTCGTATAGTGGTAAATAAGTTTAATATGTAATTCTTTAATGATTGATAACAAAATAGTAATAAACCTAAATTTCCAGGATCTAGGTTTATAAAATGAAAACTTCATTTCTCTAGATATTTAGATACATTCATAGACAAAAGGATTTACTAAACGCATGATAACACAAAACAAAATTAAATAGGAAACATTCAATTGTGAATATATTTTTCTTCATTAAGAATGAAGAGTAATGATCTACTGATATCTTCTTTTAAAACTTTTAATATAAAAAAGAAGTTTATTTCCTATATTATCTCAACAGTACCTTATGTGCTACTTTATAGAACGTGCCAAATAAAGATATGCTGATGTAAGATATCATGATTATGATGACGAAATATATGATTAAATTATATGGAATATTTTTCAACTATAATAAATTATACAAATCACATTTTAAACATTGTTACTTTTAGGCAAATTATTTTAAAATAATTTCATTTAACTTTAATGAATTTAATTTTAAGATGTCGACTTAAGCCGTTGTTAAATAGAGCTAAATTATTAAATATAATTCTAGGTCAAAATTTAGATTTATAACTCGTTAAACTAAATGTATAAAAATAAATTAAAATATATGAAGGGGATATTATCAAATTATTTCCTGATGCTTAAATTATTTTTATCATTTTATTCATTGCCAAAATACGTTTTTTTCCCCATTACTTTTCAGAAAACAAAGTCTTTGATACAAGAGCCTTAAATTTATATTTAAAAATGTTTATCACAATTTGAATTTCGCATACTTATTTGAATGTGCTTATAATTTGATATCAGGATTTCATATATAACAGTTTCCTATAGATCTTTATGTACAGGAAGAATAGTCACTTAAATCATTTTCGGTTATTACATCTACATTTTCAAACTTAATATGAATTTATTGAATGATCAAAGCAATGTTTGTAAAAATTTCAGACTCACTGCAATATATAAAATTTATAGGTTAAAATTATCAGTAAGACAAAATGTGCATTTGTTCATATGTGTCAATAAAATATATCAACGCGATGAGGATAATCTAACTTCGAAAACGCGACTGAATATATGTATTTTTATTTTCTATAATAATAAATGTTGAATTGCTGAGACATCTTTCACTTATTTGCGATGAAAATAAATAAAAGTACATGCAACTTTCAGAGTTTGGGTTTTAATACATTGTCTAAAATGTATAAAACAATCTTATAACACAAATATGATTTTATGAAACTTTTATTTCCCGCGAGCTTTTGCATGCTATTATTAGTAATTTTAATACATAGTGAGGTTACGTTTTGAGATTTTTATGAATTATTAATTTTTATTAATATCTCATAAATTATTCAAATAGGTAAATGGAAATCATGTAGATAATACTCTGACAAAATTTTGCACTTGGCCCCGTATCAAAAAGTCCTCAACTCTCTTTTATGGAGAAGTTCATGACATCGCACTTTAATGTTACAGTATTTTTTCTCTTTTTTAACTTTCCTGATATTAAACATTGAATGTTTATTCATTATTTACAGTGTAAAATTAATACATATGCTTTAGCATCCTTATGAGGGATATCTATTTACTTATATGCTATGTTTGAACACTTTTATTTCATGCAACAGTTGACAAACGTTACATCAGATTTTTTTGTTGAAAAAAAGCAACAAATAACTTATAGAAAGAGTTTTACAAAAGCTAGCTAACTGTAACAAATTTTATTGTTTAAAGTAAAGCTTTTTAAAACACAGAATTTTTTTTAAATATTGCCTTCTATTTTCTTTTATATAATGATGTAAAAATGTGTAACTTCAGATCTCATTATTTCATATTTTTAATCTAAATATTGAATAATCTCTGTTTATAATTTTACTGATAACTGTGGCATAATTTATTTTCTTCCAATACTTTAATTTTTTTTTTTTGTAACCAATAAATTTTCCTTAAATGCAAATAGTGATTAGGTCTAGATCTCCGGACAAATGTTTGATTGCAAATTATATTCTGAGCTATAAGAATAATTAACCATGTTAGACGTAGAGACCTTAAATTTTCATTTAAACAATTTTCGTCCTTACTAGTAAAAATATTCAATGAGAAGTTCTATGCAAAATACATAACATTGCTGCGTGCAGCAGGCAGTAATTATCGGCCTCTGGTTAAAGCTTTATTGTGAACAAGATTAATGTTTCGAAGAATCATTTGCAAATCATTAACGTATTATAAAATATAAGTTAACATTTTGTAGGCCCATGCGTGAGCAAACCAAAGTCAATTCAAGTTTAAAAAACTAATATCAACAGAAACACGAAAACAAAAGTATCCGTCTATAAGAAAAAGCCTGAAAATGCTCAAAATGTCTTGGTGTTGTTAAACATTATTTGATAATTTTTTCAGTAAAAAAAATATTACATCCAATATTTGCCCAAGTTCATCCAAAATATATAAAAAATCAAATATATTACAAAAAAACCCTGAAGTTAATCTCAAATATATTTTTACCAATCTAAAGTCAATGGAAGATTAGTTTGGGGTAATCCTAGTTTTATTTTAAAAATCGCGTTTACATTTATTTGATAATAGGAGTTTCTTAATTTTCTTTCATCGATGCAATTTTTCTGAAATTAATACAGTTACTAATTTTTTATAAACTTTTTTTCGTTTCGACAGCAACATATGAAAATAAAAATAATTCCTGTGTAAGCGATAATACATATTTCTTCGAATACTAAAGAATTATTTATTCAACTCTTTCACGAAATATAACTGGCTTGCCGATCTATTTTCTTATTGCTTTCCTCTCCATTTAAAACTGGAAAATATACTTGTTTTTTTATGAATGGTAACTTTTCTTATAAAAATTATTCAATTTCTTCGTTCTTAAGTTACAAATTAAATTTTTTTTTCTCTGTTAAGTTTATATTTAGAATCTTACGTTTAAAGTTAAGTTATTTTTTTTCAACATGTATTTCGTTATGGCATTTGTATGCCACTAAGTTAGCATATTAATAAAGGAAAATGTTGATTTAACTGAGTATTTTTCCTGACAATATTATTACAGGAATGAATTCAATAAGAAGTTTCCTGAGAGGAGAGATGCTAGGAAAATCAAAATATTTTTCCTATATTTTAATAAGTTTGAAGAAATACATATTATTTATCAAAAGATATTTGGAATTTATTTCTCTACCAGTTGCCAATAGGTTCTACAAAGGATCTACTATGAAAAAGTTCTGTCCTTGTTCCCAGCTTCTCTGAGTAGAGTAAGAATTTTTTGTTAACTCCTTAGTAAAAATGAATCTCATAATCATAATTGGGATATTTAATTCGTAGCTTTAACAATAAAGCTATAGTTTGATATTAGAATTATTTATGCATTTGAAGCATAAATTGTTGGTTGCGCCTTACTAAGGATTTCAGTAACTTCTCCCTTGTGTAACTGTTGCGCATATCACAGTTGACAAGCTTCAACAAGTGCATCTCATGCTATGGCGAAGCACCTGAACTGATACGAACCCTCGCCAGTACGCGTACTATCAAAATAAAAGCCGCTTACCGTTCGTGTATCGGACGGTGAGGCAGTGATGCTGGGGCGACACAGAGGGGGCCGTGGCCCCTTCAGTCGGGCTCGAGGGCTCCCTGTAGGGCCACCGATTCCCATGGTCCACGGGGTACTTCGCTTTCTTCACCAAAAATGACTTCGGCATGGTGGCCGCATTAGGCTACGGCGAAACGCCCTCCTCCGCTGCGGAAGCCGCCCGGGGGTCTCGCGGCATTGCCGGGGCGCGAATCTTCGGACTCAGGAATTTCGATGGAAGTGGCCCGTGGAGTAGCCTAGTGACGTGCGCAGATGTGAGGCGATCCAGGGGGGTGTGCGAGTGATAACCGCTCTCCGGAGAGAGGGGTAGAACGGGATGAGGGGAGTATCGGGGAAGGGGGAGGATAGGACTGTCCAGTGGCGCCCTCTGCGCTCAGGAATCCGTTAGTGCAGATAGAGGTGATGATGATGACACGAGAAGACAGTCTGACGTCTAAATTCCGGCTGTAAATATATAGGCTCGAAATCTATACGGTGAAGGATATGACTGCTCTTACTTTTTTACTGAACTGTAATTTCATGGAGCAGTATCCTTTAGAATTGGTAATATATAACATAAAAAAATATGAAGTATAGAGATCTATAATGCTAAATTTGCAATGTCATTGATGCTTAAGCACAAGATCATACAGCATTGCTCATTTAAGTATGTGAACATATATCCTTAAAAAATTTTAAATTGTACATTTCAGCTAGAAAGAAATAATGCTTTGTTAGAATGTAGCTTAAATGATAGGTTACGTCCCTTTAAAATGTCATATTCTTTTTCAAAAGTCATGAGAAAAATAGGTTTACATAATAAAGGTTGCGCAGCATTATAAGCTTAATATAAGGCAAACTTTAAGTTAAAATGTGAGCTAATTTCTTTTTAATTAGGATAAAAATAGAAATTTTTACAGAAACTTTTGAAGCTTAGTTGTTTAGGAGTTATTCAAAAACTAAGTAATAAAAATTTAAATACTACTACATAAAAACTACCCTTGATATAAAATATTGGATTATATAAATTATAATTTTCTAAAAAATTATTTTCTTAATATGAAATAAAACTAATAGTTTGTTTTTATTTACCTTTATCACTTAAACAGCAGAATTTCTAGCATAAAAATACTACCTTTAAAATAAAGTTCTTCGTGAATAATATTACTACTATACAGTTATTTATTAAAATTTTTAATTTGTAGGAAAATACCCTTTCTCTATTACCTTAACAAAAATGCACAATGCAATCAGAAGGAATATACTGAATAACTGTTTCAATAACCTATCGACTGAAAAACTAAAAATATGAGAGATAAAAATTTATCAGAAATTTAAATTCATAAAGATGCAGTATCAGAGAATTTCTCCTATTAAGGCTGTAAAATTTTTTAATTTAAAAAGTTATTGCGAAGAGGCAGGGAAAGGTTTTACAGGAAGAAAAAAATTTAAAGTAAATATAATAAAGACGGGTATTTTAAGTATAAATAATTATACGTGTGTAATTTTATTTACACATAATGTGTAGACATATATCCGATTACGAGAACAAAGTGGGCTTATAACAGAGCAATAGCGATGAATGAAATACAATGAAAAATAATATTAATTTTTAATGCAACAAAATTACAACTTGATCTATATTATATTGATCTATATTGATCTATATCTGTATCTTAACTTAGGAAACAGTAAGCTTCATTTTTAATATTTTATGCTTACAGGTGATAAAACCCATGCCTAAATACGTTGACTATTTTGTGCTGAACCTACTTATTCATAATGGTTAAAGTTTCACCTATTATTCATTCATTACTGATATTTGTTCTATTTATGTGTCTCTGTTTTCCTCTCTTGTTAACGTTTGTTTAGTGAAAGGAAGTTATTTCACTGACAACTATTTTTAAAACGAGAGAATGAATTTATAATTCCATGATTCAATCTGTTTCTTTTCCTCAGTTATCTTAATAATACATTTTTAATTATGAGGAAACAAGTTACATTTTCCATTATATATGTAATGTGAATATAGATAGAAGAAAAGTAGGAAGGCATGTGGTTGCATAAAATATATAAATACGAAGACACAGCGATCGGGAATTTTCATGGAAATGGGAAGAAATATTAAGTTTAAGGGATATTTCCTTAGACTAGCAATTTCAAAGAAAGTTTTCAAACGTTTAGGAACTGGAATGAAGTATACTTTGAAGATAAAATTACGTGTTACCAATATGAGTGAACATCAAGTTATGCAATAGATCGATATATTTGCATATAAAAAATGTATTTTGTTGAAAATACTTCAATGAAAGATTCAACTCAGCTTGTACTAAATAACAACTCAGGTGTGTAAGTATATTTTATTAATTAAATTTTAACATTATGTAGTATTTCCGAAATTAATTTTGGATTATATCATATATATATATATATATATATATATATATATATATATTAATTGTTTTGAATAAATAAAATAACAGATCTCATGAGTGATTATTATCCGTCATAGGAGAACTTAACTTATTAATGAATGGGAAACATAATACATAAATAGAAAAAAAAAATTTTAAATAGAGAGTTCATAATATTTTTAAACAATATTTTTTATTATTTTTAAGCTATATTCCCAATAATCCTATTGTCATCTGAAAAAGAAGAGAATTAATTTAAATATTTGCAAATATTACTACACGCATTTATACAGACTACTGCCTTTATAAGTGAATGTATTGGTTTAATGGACTACAAAATATTTCCATTCCCAAATTTTCTTCCTATAAGATAAAGAAAGCAATTAGTAAAAATAATTCAGTAATTAGTTAATTATTATACCGATTTGAAAACTCATAACACGGAACTTTTAAGTCACAAAGAACCGTTTATCAACGAATGGTTTCAAGTTACCATAACCCAAGATGACCTTTGTATTTCTAGGATATATTTTTCACTGCAAAAATTATGTTCCTATGATAAAAATTATATGCATTTAAATATGTTTACATAGTATGCTAAAATAGTTCTGATGCACATGTCCATGATTACACCATTAGTTTTGCGACTGCCTCAGCTTGAAGTTTGACTGTAAAAGTCGTTTTTCTGCATGGATGCTTTTGTAAATGGAAAACATCTTCAGTGCTCTTCCTGAATGAGGGAGAGGATTTTAGTCCTTTTTCTGTCTAAACGTTTAGCTAAAACAAATTCACATGTACATACGTTTGCCTATAATGGCATAGAATTACTTAATTACTATGTTATGTAAGGAGTTTCAGCAAAATAAAATAGTAGAATGAAAAGAAAGATCGTAAATATGTTTTGATTACAAATGGGTATTTTTGTGGTATTTATACATTTTTCACAGATCATCATTCATCATTCTAAGTGATTCACTTAGAATTTTATATATATATATATATATATATATATATATATATATATACTTGAGAGGTGAGAATTTTGCATAATGTATAGATATCAGAAAAAAAAAGAATGCTTGATAACCTCGGTTAAGTTGTTTTCATAAACAATCATAATGTGTGCAAAGAAACAACTTTTACAGGCAAAACACAAAACTTTCAAACTTAGGGAGTGGGAAAAAAAAAAGCTTTTGGGGATGTACCTTCCATTTTTTATCTCTTTCTAACCAATTCTGTAAATATATCACTAGATGAACTTCTGCATCATCTTTTCATAAGCAATTAGGGTTTCATTCTTAATTTGTATCACTGAAAAGAGATTTGTTCATTTAGAGTGATTAACTGCTTCAAAGGCGAGTTATGAGTGGAGGGCCTCCACTTAAATCTACCGTTAATGTTATGCTATTCTCGCGAAGTAATTTTGTAACTAGAAAAATTGTTTAAATGCAATATTTTGAATCTTTTTATTTTATTCCATTCATTTATTCTATCTGTTTTGCTCGTATTTCTAAATATTTCATGTAAGGATTAGAAGATGAAGCTAAATACCTCCAAGATTCCTTTGGTTTGGAATATTTTTTGCGAAAAATGCTCAGTGATTTGTCAAAGATTTAAACTTACTATTTACATTCCCTAAAGGATCTGTCTCTCAGGTTTTAATAAATAAATATGTGATAACAGGTTTCTTATACATTTTTCTTTTGTTTTTCTACATTTTCATATACCTTATTGATTATTTAGGTGTATGAACAGTTCAACACTTATGATTATGAGTTACAGTTAAATAATGCATCATATAGAATGAGGAAACATCTAAACCTAGAAAAGTTATTTATCAGAGCAATAATCTTCTATGTAGAAGGGAACTTGATTGTATCACGAATATAATAACTTCAGATGTATAAACAAACATCTGAATCTGATCTATAAATTAACCTGATAAAAATTTATATATTAAAGTTTTTTTGCTGTTCTGTATTACAAAAACAAAAAGGAACAAGTTCAAGTATAAATTTTTTAACCTTACTAATTGGACCTGCACTCTAAGAACTCTTCATTTTGTTCAAATAATGTTAATGATTCATTGAATTTCAAATACGCTTTTTCCAAGTTATCTGGGCAGTTGAACCCAAGATTTTCTGTCTTCAGAAGAGATGGGTTAGATTTCACCCACAAGCCGTATTATGATTCTTTTGAATTAAATTTATGAAGTATGTATTGTTAACATGTAAATAAGCGTATCACTTAAATTTTATGTATTACATTTCGGAATACACCTATTATTTATGTTGTAATCTGACATTTAATTTTTTCCTCCGGCATAAAAATCGATGAAGAACCATATCTTAGAATACTAGTTATTTTAAAAATTGCTCTTTAAATCCTGAATTCCCTTATTTATTTGCCTCTTAAAATACGAAGTTTTATTTCGAATAGAAATAAACAGATAGTAAAATTTATAGCCTAAACTTCCTATATATTCTATTACCATAGATTGTACGTCATAAAAATCTCTGTAAAATGGTAATTGCTACCATAAAGTGAGTCTCCAGTCAAACTAAGTCTATTTGATTTAAACGCGTTTTCTTTTCATGTCAATGAATCATCTATTTTAGATATATTGTTAAAAACCATTATACTGCATTCGATGTAGCATTTTTTTTAGTTTTTAGCTTTAGAGTAACTTATGAAGTCATTAATTCTGTCATAAGTATGGTGTCATTTATTGGAGTATGTTGTTGTATTTAATAATGCGAGTCGTATTTTATCGTATTCAATGGGCTCAAGACCTGCTTCAAAAGTCTATCTCAGCTAAGTACAAAAATTTTTATTAGTATGTCTATCGAAAACATTTTTTTATAAAACATTTTGATTTTCGTAAATATTTTTTCTTTAAATCAATCTGATAACTCTATTATTTTATGTCATGAAATTTTTTATTGAGCGAGCATATTATGACAAAATTGTTGTGAATATAATATAATTTTGAATAAATAATTTTTAATATAAGAAAATAATTTTATATCCTTAAATTGTCTTTAAATTTCTTTTTATACCACTGAATGCATCGGGTAGTTTCAAAATCTTTTACATATAGCAAATATTGTCTCTCAACCATTTAGAATGATAAAATAATAAACAAAAATATCAAAAACTCTCTCCAGAATATAAGGTATCTTTTTAAAACTTTTTATCTTAGTGTACGTAACATTCGTCTAGACATATCAGTAAATAAAAGAAAAATCAATGAAATAATGAGAAGTAAGTTATTTCATTTTATAATTTCTTTATTTTTCAAGAAAATTCAATTACAATAGTATTATTTATAAGATTTATCACTAAAGCAGTTTAAGCTGATATGGAAACTTTATCTACGCGCTGCAAAAACTTTTAAAAGTATCTCAAAAATTGCAATGACAGGCATTCGATTATATTTCTAGTCACGAAAAAGGAAAAAACAATACCATTAAACAATTATAACATAATGAATAAAGTTGCGTTCCCAGACTCTCAAAGTTTCTTTAAAATTTCAACAATCATTAAAAATTGTCATACTTTTGCCTTAGACATAAAAAGAAGTACTGTTTCTATTTTCATAATGATTATATTTCTTTGCACGCGTTGACCAGAAGTTTATAGTATTCCTAAAAATCACGCATAAGCCTAAAATATTCTCTTTATTTGCTATTTTTTATTCTTTTCCTACAGAACCATATTTATAACTTAAATTTTTTATAGTTTTGGGATAAATATTATTTTAAGTCTCACTTCAAAATTTGAAAGTTGTGTACTTTTTTTAATAATACCTATGACACACAAGCATTCGACGATATTTTTTTCCTAAACAATAATTAGAGCAACACAATGAATTATATTTGGTATAAATACATATTAAACCCCAACCATGCAAAAATATATTATTTCCGATTACTTTTTAATATATTTGCTACATATTTTCAATTAATATCTAGCATTTATGTCTGTAAGTAAAAATATCCTCTATAACCCTAATCAAAACCATTATAGATTTTAAATATAAGTACTTTTATAGTATTTTTTTCAAAAATCAATTTCAGAGTGAATGCAGTTTTACCATCTATTATCAAAAATATCTCTCCACATTGTCCACCTATGTACTATTACAGCTGTGTTTTTTAAATTTTTTAAATGGTGTGACATGTGATGTTTCCAGTGTATTTTTATATATATTCCCATTGATAATGTCAAAAATACCTCTGGATTCTGAAGAAGGCACTTTGATCATTTTTTACACTGTTGACTAAATATTTTGCCCGGAAAAAGTAGCCTACAAATATCTACTAAATGGTTATACATAAAAAAAAGAAGTTGCTGTGGCAAAATACCTTCCATAATCATAGTCAAAATTTTTTAACATTCATTTCAGAATATATGTAGTTTTATGGTATATAATCAAAAATATCACTCCACATTATACGTTTATGTAGTATTACGCCTGTGTTTGTAGTACATCTGTTATATGGTGTGACATATGATACTGTTGATATTCCTATATATATATTCCCATGAATTTGTAAAAATGTACTAATTTTCTATATATTCCCAATCAAAAATATCACTCCACATTATACGCTAATGTAGTATTACACCTATGTTTGTGATACATCATCTGTTATATGGTGTGACACGTGATAATGTTGATATTCCTATATATTCCCATGGATTTTGTATTTTTCTATATATTCCCATGAATAATGTCAAAAATACCCTTAAATTCTGAACAATACACTTAAAAAAATATTCTTTAGTGATGACTAAATATTTTGCCAGAAAAAAGTAACTTACAAACATCTAACAAACTTAAACGTGTATACGTTGATGCGGCAAAATATCTTCTATAACCATAGTCAAAACGAAATTATATATCATTATTTTACGTAAATTTTTTGGTAAATTTTTCTAACTTTCACTTCAGAGTAAATTTAGGTTTATCGTATATAATCAAAAATATCACTCCACATTCTACGCCTGTGTTTGTTATACATCTGTTGTACGCTGAGATATGTGATAGTGCTAATTATTTTTTTATATATACTCCTATAGACAATGTCAAAAAAACTCTGTATTCTAAACCAATACAATTTAAAAAACATTTTTTAGTGCTGACTAAATATTTTACCGATAAAAAGTAACTTACAAACACATACTAAACTTAAACGTTTATACATAAGAAAAACATTGCTTTGGCAAAATACCTTCTGTAACCATAGTCAAAACCATTATCTTACGTTAATTTACGTACTTTTTGGTAAATTTTTCTAACATTCCTTTCAGAGTAAATGTAGGTTTATCGTATATAATCAAGAATATCATTTAACGTTATCCGCCTGTGTTTGTTTTACATCTGTTGTGATAGTGCTAATTGTTGTGATAGTCTGATATGTGATAGTGCTAATATTTTTTTATATATTCTCCTATAGATAATGTCAAAAAAACTCTCGATTCTAAACCAACATAATTTTTTTTATTTCCCGTTGACTAAATATTTTACCAGGAAAAATTAACTTATAAACACATAATAAACGTTTATACATTTAGAAAAAACATTGCTTTGGCAAAATACCTTCTCTAACCATAGTCAAAACCATTATCTTTCGTTAATTTATGTACTTTTTTGGTAAATTTTTCGAACATTCATTTCACAGTAAATGCAATTTTACCATTTTTTGTCAAAAATATCATTCCACCTACTCCCTCTATGTACTACTACACATATTTTTGTTATAAGCCTGTTATATGGTGTGCCATGTAATACTGCTAGTGTATTTCGATATGTAAATTCACATAGATAATGTTAAAAATATCCCTAAATTCTGAACAATCCATTTTGAAAACATTCTTTTTTAGTGCTGACTAAAATCATTAACATACCTAATAAAAGGAATTTTTTATACCTAAGGGAAAATGTTGTTGTGACTTTTATATCATTTTTCCCCCAAAAAAGAGAAAAATAACAACTCGCACACCTTACAAACCCAACCAGTCATTTTCATTACCTCACAGCAGAGTTTCAAAGGGACACTGCGATAGACCCACTCGCACGCAGTTTAAAAACTTTTCCCCCTCTCTCACATCTTCCACCGCATTCCTCCATTACGGATGGAATCCTTGCATTTCTCTTTGTGTCCCAGTTACACAAGCCCCATCCCCCGGTTCATTACCGAAAGCTCCCTCTGTGTGTGCCTCATTGATTGCGCCCCAGTAATGACAAACATCCCCCACCCCGTAATCGTTCCAAAAGGAAAAATCGTCTGGTGAAGAAGGGAAATTCGGCGCGAGACTTTTCATTCGATCGATCGTCTGCCGCACACTCCCACAAGTGTCGAAGAACGCAGGTGTCCCGGACACCTGTTTCACACCTTGCTAATAAAATATAGGGAGGGGCGGAGGAACCCTCTCCACGGCAGATGATGAAAGGGTTGGGAGATGTGGAGTTATTTGCCTGCGAGTTTTGTTAAAATGGGACGATTCGGAAGGAGTGGTTTGTTTTCATGCTATGTTCGGTTGTTGTTTTTTTCTTTATTTCTTTCAGAAAGGCGGCATTCATCTGTAAAGCTCGTATTTGCAGTCTCTGGCATTTGCACTGATTTCAGTCTAATTTCCATTAAGAAAGTTTTAGTTCTCAATAAACAGTTCTAGATGAAGAAAAGAATATCTCGCTTTTTTTAAATAGTTAGAAATACCCTGTTAATCTTTTGAAGGATATAAGTAATGCTCTATTGATACGGAGTTAAAGCTACATTTGAATTTATTATATATATATATATATATATATATATATATATATATATATATATATATATATATATATATATATATATATATATATATATATATATATCTGTGGCTTGGTACAAGCAGTGCCTAAGTCAGTTTACAACAAGATAACTTTGTTTGCTTTTGTCTCTTTAAAAGAAAATGTTTTCAATGTAAGAAGTACTTAAATCTGTCCGATGCTTTAAAAGTGTTTTCTAAACCATCGTACAGACTTGAGTACTTCTTACATTGAAAATAATATTTTATATATATAAGTTACATTGGAATTTATTATATATATGTATATATATATATATATATATATATATATATATATATATATATATATATATATATATAGAGAGAGAGAGAGAGAGAGAGAGAGGATAGATCTCTTAGACCTCTACAAATTTATTTTTACCTTTATAGAACGTTAGAAGGTCTTAAACAAAACAGTGGAAATTACTTTTATTATAACATTGATTTTTGCTTTAAAGTTTTTTTTTTGTAATTGCATGTGTCTTTAAAATGTGAAACAACTATAATCTTCCTTTAGCTGAAGAAAATTAACTTAAAAAGGTTTATAATAGCTTTAGGAAAACTTTATGTATAACTGTTTTAACTATAATAGTTTTCCTGGTTACCTGAAATGTTGTAGCTGAACACATGTGTGTGCGTGAAAAATTACACGTATGTAATACTTTGAGTACAATGAGAAAGGTCAAATTATTAAAATATTTAAACTTTTAAATGGTAATTTATACAAACATTGAAACACAATGAGCACATTCTAAGAAGAATGAGACATATAAAACAGTTCTGTAACTGATTCATTCACTGACTGACATACAACGCACAGACCAAACCGCTGGACCTAAAGGGCTAAAATTTTGCATGTCGATTCTTCTTATACTGTAGGGGTGCACTAAGAGATATTTTTGAAAAATTCTTCTTAGATTTTTTTAAATTAAATTTTTAAGCTGTTTTAGTAACTTTTTTTAAGTTTGCATTTAAAATAATAATTTGGGGGTTATAAAATTTATATCACGAGAAAGATCATAAAAATTCCTTTAAAATGACATCTTTTTCGAATCTTTACCTCCATTTTCTGATTTTTGGTGAACTTTTAAAGATTCATTTTTAGATTTTAATTTATTAAATGCCGATCACGTGATTTCTTTTTCTGGTACTTTAAATAAATTTATCGTCACGTGCGTAACAACTAAATAGACAAAAAATATTTTTTTTTCTTGCTAATGCGGCAGACGATTGGATATTATTTTGTCTATAAAAATAATCCTTACGATTTTTTTATAAATATATTTTTTTTACATCAATTGTATACATTGATCGTCATATTTACTATAAATATATATATAGATATATATTTTTTGGCATCAATTGCATACATTGACCGTTGTATTTAATTTGATTGTACTCCGTAGCGAAGCGCGGGTTTTCAGCTAGTATAAACATAAAACAGAGTTTGGTGAATCAATACAGTTCCAATTTTGTAAATGAATCCGTAAGCAATCGTGTCCTGTCAAATGCCTAAAAACCTTCGAGATACTTGGGGCATCTAGTACAAGCGTTTTCACCCAGAGTTGTCAATATCTCGTCTTTGTATAAGAAATTTAACTGCTTTGTAGTCTTTATTACGTCTAAAATTAGACCAAAGTCTTGACAAACAAAATACCATGTGCTTTAGTGGTATTGGAAGACCAACTTGCCTTTTTTCCATCTAAGATGGGAGCTTTTCTGCTGTTGTCGATTCTGCAATGTTCAGATATCCATTGAAAGAAATTTTGCCCTTAAGTTCTTTTATGACCTGCATTCCTACAACACGGGAATTTTCATTTAGGTGATTACGATTTCGGGCCTATAAATCCGATTTGAAGTTGAAGAGAATAATGGAACTGTCGAAAGTGGATCTAAGATCCGAAAGCTACTAGAAGGCCACGTAAATTACATCAAATGATGTATAATTTCTCATAAGCAGGTAAAAGTTTAAAACATCACAGAACTCCATCCTTGGATATTTTCCAACATGAAACCATCGGTACAGACAGATAGTTAAAATTTTTGGAACATAAAATGTGACAGGATAAGTCTTAACACACATGCAGCATACGTAGGTAAAACGCAAATCCCACAAATTTATGAATATATACATGTTATTTCCTATAATTGTACTTGCGTGCAGCATTTTATGTGGTCTTGGGAATTAGTAGTTCTTCAAACAGTCAGTAATGTTAACAATTAATTTAAGTTTTATTGCCTTTCATAACTGGGTAACAAATGAATATGTATGTATTAAAATCAAGCATATTTCCAAATGGTGACGGCATGCATTGTAGAGTTGAATCTCAATCTCCATAAATCTTCCAGCCAAGGTAACGTGATTCGAGGGGGTGAGTAAAATAGATGAACATGATAATAGGTTACAACACCCTGTCCTGTTAGATACAATTGATAAAAAATGTTCGAACTGGGTTTAAATATTCCATTAGTGAAATTTCTTACATTATTGAAAATTTTAAGGACATAAAAATATGTACTACATTCTAACTTTTAAACAGTAACTTCGCAAACGTGTCCAACAGCACAATAGCTTTCTGGACAAAAGTTACATAAGTTATATTACTACTGTTGCCTTGTTGGGTTATTAAAGGGGATTTATTTTTCATAATAAAGAAACCATGGTTTTATGTGCTAAAAGAGGCATATTTGTATTTTATCAATATTTATCAATACCTTTTCATCATTTTTTCACCAACATATAATAACCATTTTATGATAGCAGTGGAAACCTGTGTGTTACAAAGTGATAAATATGTTATCACATTGTAATACAAAGTAATTTTTGCGAGGAAGTTTATCTTGTCAATCAACTAAAATTTCATTAGTTCTTTGGTTTGGTTTGTCTTTGGATTGCTAGGGTCATGTTTTGCTACATAAGGGCTAATTTGACCGGGACCTACTTCATAAAGCCGATTCCAAACGGCTACAAACCACCATGCCAATTGTGGACTTGAACCCACAGACTCTGGAACCGAAGGCCAGCACCCTAGCAATTAGGCCATCACACGGCTCTTTATTCTTTAAAATATGAAATATTTGCAGTACATGTTTGTATACACAAAAAAAGTACCATCGCTTTAAGCGTTCATACAGCTGTTTGAATTTATTGATTTAAAGCGGTTACCAGTATATAATACTATAACCCCACAAAACCATTTCTTCACAAGTGAGTATGGTTTAAACTCATGTATGTACTGAGATTGTTACCCAACTACATCATATATATTGTTAAAATTTTCAAAAGAGAACTATAGGTAGAAAAAGTTTTTCTTTCAAATGAATAGAGCATTCTTTCTTTCGTGTATAGTCCTCTAAACCTTTTTTTTTTCAAAAGCCAGAATTTTGGTTTTAAAATAAACACCACTATAATTGAATCGCAACTTAATAGTACAATATAAAGGTTTTCGATTTTACCCTTAAAATAAATATGAAAGACAAAAAAAAACTACTATTTTACAGTTTACTTTGCTAGCATAAAATGAACAATCTCATTGGATGTATATTAAGTTAATCTTGATTAAAATGCACCATAATTTATAGTAAACTACTAGTACTATAACTATAGCACTATACTACTAGTACTACTAGTACTACACTTATAGTACACTTCATGTATATAGAAATTTTGAACCTATAATGCTTGCTGTGAAAATTTTTGTTGTTTTTAGTCATCATTTTAATTTTTCATTTAAAAAGTAGAAATTTTTGATACAAGGCTGAAAAAGTAGAAATTTTTGATACAAGGCTGAAAAAGTAGACTATTTTTCGTCTTATATCGAATAATTATATGAATTTAGTCTCCAAAAATGTTTACAAAATTCAGGAGGGAATAATCTTCACGTGTACTTTTGAAGAAATCAGTTTTTCTTTAAGATTTTAGAGCAACGCAACACCTTTAACTGCCAAATTGCTTGTTGAGTGTGTATGTAAAGCATTTTCTACCTCTGTATCCTTAACTTCTAACTTTCAGTTGAGTTAGGGTATTATATATCAGTAATTATAGAATTTAGAACTGTATTTTGTATTTAACCCTTCAGCAAGCGCGTCAATTTTTGGAACACCAAAAGGCGCCCGTGGCACAAAGTGCAACGTCACTTTCAACCTTGATTATTCCTTTTTTAATATACTTTTTTTCAAATTGAAAATAATAATTCTGCGTTTTATGACAAGATATAAAATGTTGATAATATTAAGATATATTTATAATTAAAGGCCAACGAATGCAGGTACAATCACCTTATTTCAAAACTGTCCGGTTTATTGGATCTAAGGACAACTTGCGAATCGATTCCTATTTTGTCCAAAAACCTGAAAAACAATGAGAGAGTCTATCTTCGTGGTATACGGGATATCGTGTAATAGCTACAAATTTGATCGACAGCATCAACTCCTGCTTTTGTCATATTGTAATCCGGTATAATCGCTGGTTTACCACGGTTAAATCGTAACTAACAATGAATGGAAAGGAATACAAGGATCAGGAAATCCGACCTGTATTAGAAAGGGTATAGCTATAAATTGAAACTGCTCAGAACATTCAAACCTTACATGTAAAATCAAACCATTCAAAATTACAAAAATGTTGCACTTTGTACACTGGCGCTCCCACTGAAGGGTTAAACTAAAGTTTATTTATTATTAGAACTAAAAATTGGTTGACAAAAACAAAACAATTTTCCTGGGCTACAGAAATCATTTCTTTACTGAGCTTTAATGAAAATTAAAGGAAAATTTCTTCACTAAGCAGACTTCCACTACCTATTTCTAAGCTTGGCACTAATCCCTTTCTGAAAAACAAACAAATATCTCCCTCCATGATTTCACTAACCTCGTGGAGTTGATGCGACGGTAGTCAGCCTTGGGCAGCTTTAGTTTAGGTATCAGGCTTAATTCCTAAATAAAGCTTGATTTCCACTGTTTGTATGTAAGAGTGAGAAACTCAAATTTACCGTTTGGATTTGTACTTTCTTTTACAAATGGATCATCCTTGTTCTGTAATCACAATACTTATAACAATAATACCTAATTTGAATATGGCTAATTTGTTCCTTGTCGCGTTCCAACAGACCAGCCAGGTGGTGGCCGAATGGCTAGGGTGCTGGCATTCGGTTCAGATCCTGTGGGTTCGAATCCGATTGTTCGCATTGGTGTTAGAAGCCGTTCGGAATCGGCTTTAAACTGTTGGTCCTGGTCTAATTAGCCCTCGTGTAGGAAAAAGTTGACCGTAGCGCTCCAAACCAAACTATCCAACAGACCAGAGTGAAACAAAAACCAAAAGACGAATTCATTTACAGAGAATTTGGCGCTTAGAAAGTAGGCTTAACTTAAGGTAAATCTGCTGCAATCAGAAAATTATACTAGCATGTTCCACACGTATATTGCAGCTATCACAGTTTTCAAATACGAAGGAATGGATAATAATCATAGTAGTAATGGAAATTTTATCAATCAAAACTCTTGTATAGATATTAATTTCGTCATGTAATCCGTAATTTAAAGCAGCAGTTTCCGTAAATTTGCTATATATAGTGTCAGCATAAAATTATGAATAATTTTTTAATATGCAGAAACAAGCCTTATAACACGCATTCTTTCTGAAATTTCAGTTCCGCCTTAAAATTAATACAGGTACTTTAATCAGACTTTCAATTAAATTTTGAGAAAACTGCAGTATCCAGAATGATAAATAAAATTCTAGAAAAAATTTTTGCTTCAATATTTAGATGATAAAAAAAGGCAAAAATCAGAAAGGCTTGTAGTGAAAATTAAAACTTATGTGTGAAAAATGCAAAAACTTGTTCATATCTAGCGCACTCATTTTAAATCCATTTTGAATGATTTATGAAACTTTCTCTGATAACAAGCATTATCCGTACCTAAAGAGAAAAGTGAGATACTTTGCACGATACAACACAAGCGAAGTCATTATATCGATAATAGATCACAGCGAAAATATACCATGGACATGGCATCTAACCGATCGATTAATCGTCATCGGAAGCTACAAGTGACAAAGACGTCGCAAACATCTGTTCGACAAGGCTCCGCTCAGAATACTTATACCCAATAAGATGTCGCACTTGTTAACGTAGAAAGTAAATAGGAAAGGGTTTGGACTTTCGCCTAGAAATTTCTGATTTATGCGACACATGAGGGAAAACTTTTTAAGTCTCAGGCGATATATTTTATGCAATATACATTTAACTAAGTACTATGATAAATTACGAGAGTCTCTTAAGTTATTTATTGCCCATAAAACAAGTGACAAGACGTTTTCGGAAACTTTCTGTAACAAAACTGTATAACTGTTATAAATATACGACTAAATTTGCTTCTATTGATTTCATCTACTAAGTAAACGTTCTGGAACGGAAGAAACCTAAATAAGAAATTTTTATGATGTAGTACAAAGCACTCTAATATTAATATATATATATATATATATATATATATATATGTGTGTGTGTGTGTGTGTGTGTATACATATATAGATATATGTATATGTATATGTATATATATATATATATATATATATATATATATATATATATATATATGTATATGTATATGTATATATATATATATATATATATATATATATATATATATATATATATATATATATATATATATGTATATGTATATGTATATGTATATATATATATATATATATATATATATATATATATATATATTTATATATAGATTGGATGTTCCTGGCTTCATGTAGCTTTAGAGCTATTACTGGTTTTATCTTTCATCTTATTCTTATTTATATATATATATATATATTTATATATATATATATATATATATATATATATATATATATATATATATATATATATATATATATATATATATATGTATATGTATATGTATATATATATATATATATATATATATATATATATATATATATATTTATATATATACATATATATATATATATATATATATATATATATGTATATATATATATATATATATATACATATATATATATATATATGTATGTATATATATATATATATATATATATATATACATATATATATATATATATATATATATATATATATATATATATATATATATATATATATATATATATATATATATATGTGTGTGTGTGTGTGTGTGTGTGTATATGCAGTGCTAGATTTCTAGAAATTGAGGTGCCGGAACGGTAACCTTCCGGGGTGTGTGTGGGGGGGGGGGTATTCCAAATTATTGATAAAGAGAGGTACCTAAAGAGAGGTACTCCGTTCCGGTGCGTTCATGCAAGCACACAAATAACGTACGGTGCGTTGATCCCTTACTGTAAGTTGTGTTTGTCTTTTCATTTTCTTTTGAATAACTGCTTCCTTGTGGAACTCGGGGCCTTGGGATGCCTGTAGGTCTTACCTGCATCCTATTCAGAAAGTTCCCCTTGAGGTAACTGATTTGGTTAGGCTCCCTGATGAAGAGACCTTTCGGTTACCTCTATGTTGTTTTATGGTTCAGTTCCGGCACTTATACAGAATCTTGCCTTTGGTGCGTGGATGTCCTGAGTGCTTGATTTCTGTTTGTTTTTTGTCTATATTCGTTTTATTTTTATCTATCTCTGTTGGATTATTTATTTATTAAAAGTAATTTACAGGTAAATATATAGGTGTAAACAATTAATAATTGGGAGTCAAACAATAGTGATTTGTGATAAAAGGTATCTGAACGTCTTTAAAATCTTTAAATAATAATATTCCACCTCCAGTTTATATGGTAACAATTTCTAAACTGTTATAATTAATTATTTAATCAGGAGTAGCTCACTATAAACATAAAAAATAGCCAAAAAATACACAATGCATAGAACACTTCAAAACATATATGTTGATATCCCATGGTTGGATTAGTTTCATATACACGTGTTTGAAATTGACTTTCAGCTTAAGTTTAGTTTTCACCCTGCGAAAGATAACCGTAGTACTTCAACCACCTTGTGTTTTTGTAAAATAACAAATTAAGTGTTGAAATAAATCAGTATAAATACTGCACACATTCTTCGCACAGATAAATGTGTTACTAAGAACTAATGCTTGATTTAATATAAAAAACTTCAGAAGTGGAACAAGGGCATGCATTTTGTTGATTATTTTGAAGGACGTTATATAAGGTTTTTTTAACTAAAATATTTATTAAGCCAGTCGTATCATGACTGGTGTATTGTATATACGCTAAATACATATACAGTGATTTCCGCTTATAAGAATCACGTTTGTTGTTACTGGTTTTAATTCTTATAAGCGGTTGATTCTTATAGCCGAAATTTAGGTTTTTGGACAGGCACACACACCCATATATATACATATATTAGATAATTTTCCATAAAATAATCTTTAATTTACGTTAATTATCTTTTGTTAAAATTATTTTTTATAATTTTAAAAATACAACTTAATTTCTAGACCTATAAGTAGATACACAAGATTATAGTAAGAGAAGAAAAAAAACCAATATTTGGTACAACATACCTGCTTAACAGTTTAACATTTCAGCTACAGGAAGGGTGCTAGAAAAAGTTTTCTATGGTAGCTTGACGTAATGAAGTTTTCAGGAGGCTGTTTATAACTCTTTCTATACCAATAGTCTCAGACCAAGATTCACCTTCTAGCTTACGTTTCACGGTTTTATAACGTGCTGAATCTACTAATGTCACGTTTGCCTAAGTGAAAGTGGACACTTCGTAGAAGATTTATGTGTTTCAGGGTCCAGGAAGCCGCAACCAGGATGTGGGAGGTGGAAAAAAAGAATACCTGTCTCAGTTTGCCAGTGGAGAAAAGTGAAATTAGATCCGGACGGGTAGGATGTCCCTGGGTCAAGTTAATGGGACAGTGTTTAGCTAAAGCGTTTAAGGGGAAACTATTATGTTATGTATAACAAATAAAGGGATGCATTTTACGACTGTATTCCATCCCATCTTATCACACTTTATTTAAAAAAAAAGACAGAAAGAAATTCGTGCCTTTTGAGGGTTTAAGTGGCTTTTTTGGAAAAATGAAAGGAAAGCGAAGAGTGTAAACTGATTCTTAAAACCGGTGGATTGATTCTTTAAAGCGAAAATTTTAACATGGAAATAATGCATTTGTTTTTGCTTTTGCGATATTGATTCTTATAAATGGTTGATTCTTATAACCACTGATCACTATAAGCGGTGGTTACTATATTTTTAAATATGAGACAATATGTTCATTTAAAAATAAAACTAGCTCCCACTGACCAAACTATTGCAGACATCTATATTTCCGTCAATTATATCTGTTTTAATTTGAAAATTAACCTGTGATAGTTGTATCCTCTAGAAAATAATTGGACTAAAAAAACAACTTGGAAGTAATGTTCTTTAAAAAAAAAAAAAAAAAAAAAAAAAAAAACATGTATCATAAATTACATCTTTTGTCATTTTGAGCATGTATTAAATATCATAAGGAAATAACTGATGAGTATACCTGTGCTCTCCATGTTTCGTGTTATGTATATATATATATATATCAAGAAATTAGTGGAAAAGGAATAATTAAATTAAATTTAAAGGGAGCTTCGGGATTAATTTAGTGTGTGTGTTTAGAAAAATTAGATAAAGTAGAAATTCATAATAATATTTATTAAAATCTACACTTTAAGGGGACACAGTACCCTAAAAATCGTCAAAATATCGATTTTTTTTTTTATTGACTCAAATTATTGTCCCCACATTTCTATATATGATCACCAAATTTCAAAGCTGTATCTTGAATACTTTAAAAGTTATTTAGATTTTTATAAGGTTGTGAGAAAATTAAAGGGACAAGTGACCATTTAAAGTGGGCGTGGCATTTTTTTCCACTAGCCTAAAAACTCAAATTAATAATTAATTAATTATTTTTTTTTGTTCACCAGAGCGAAAGAAGTAACCGTTAAAAGTAACTGTTTGGATTTTTTACACATGGTAATGGTAGTTCTGCACGTAGCTATTTATTTTCGGTTCAAAAATTGTAATCAGCATTTTTTTCTTCCTGAAGTGTATATTTTTAAGCTTTTGCTTGAACTTTACGCTATATTTCTATTCGTTATATTTGTTACCTATAAATCTGGGGATTTTAATTTAGTAAAATAAGTATGTTTTTAAAATTTTCTCAGAAAATGTGGTAGTAAATGGTATGTTTCATGAATAAAAATTACATCGATTTTTCTTATTTTTTTTTAAATTTTCATACTTTTACAACCCTAAAGGAAATTTTTTATGTTAAAACATGATTGAAATGCTTTACATATGCATTACTTTGTACATCAAATCTAGTTCCACATTAATTTTATACAAATTTCAGGTATAACTTTCTCAAGTAGCATGATTTATTTTTTCTTAATGGTATGTTTTCTTAACTGTCATATATTGAGAACGTTATAATTTTTTTAATAATTCAGATAGAGATATAAAAGTTTTTATACATATTCTTTATTATACGCTTAATGAAACTTCGCATGGAATTAACATTAAGATTTATTTGTTGAATTTGAAAAAAAATTTAAACCAAGAGCAGTTGTTGTCGACTCTATTTTCTACAGTTCACTGACATGTTTTTAAAATTGCATAAAATATTTTATATTGAAGTTGGATGGATAAAATGTTTTATATATATATTATATTAATTGACTATTATAAATACCCACAAAATTTGTATATCATTTCATTTCAAGAGACTTTTTTTAACAAATGAAAACTTTAAATGGCTTTTTTTCCATGTTTGTTTTTTCTTGACATTCATGCAGTAAAAGTGCTAAAACTTTTTTTGTATTTAAGACACAAGTATTAAACTTTTTATACAGGTTTTCTATTATGTATAGCATAAAAATTCGCATGGAATTATGCAATAACATGCTTATTTCTCTTTTTATATTCAAAAATATACAACAAAGTGCCAGTTTTCATCGTTTTTCACTGCAAATGATAGAAAAAAATTTATATAAAATGTAATTTTAAAAGTATCTAAAAAAACCATGCCAATTTTTATATAGTAGACATAAATACATTACCTATAAAAAATTGGAGCAAAAATATTAATATTTGAAAAAGTTATAAGGATTTTTAAAAATTGAAAAAAAAAATTTAAAAATTCAAATTTTAATTAAATTTACTGTTAAAATAAATTTTACCTTTCAGAATATGTTTTAAAATGACTGCTAAAATGCAATACAATTACAATGTTTATTGAAATACTTAAAATAAAAAAAAATTTTGACAGGGTACTGTGTCCCCTTAACCCTCGTATATATTGGATATTCATTGGAAATGTCACTACCCATGTATAGTTAAGTATGCAAGAACGTTAAATATGCTTTTTTTACATTAATTCACTTTATTCGTTGATAAAATTGCAGATCTCGCACAAGATAGTATTTACTACAGTTAGTACAGTCTAACGAAAAATCCAGATAGACTTTGCCTCTGCTGTATCGATTACTTGTCATTCCCAGCTACAAGTTTCGTAGGTGTCGGCAACAGCTGTTAAACCCTAGTCTTCTTTCAGAAGGTGTTTATAACACAAATATGTCATCCTTGTTAATAACAGAGCTACGTTTGGGCTATAAAGTTAAGTGTTTGAAGCAACGTATGAGAAAGTAAATCATATAGAAATAAGATAGGGAGATAAGGTTCATAGTATAAACATTGCACTTTGTATTATCAATGAAGGCAATTACTGTTTTTAAAATATATCATTTAAAAGTTGACATACGATATGACATAATATAACTCTTAAAAAATTTCTCTTCAAAAAATATAAAATTATTAGATTGTATGTATGTTGTAAGTTTTCATAACAAACATTATTTGTATAAAAATACAAGAACCTGCTATAATCTTTGAATGCACTCTACACTGTTATATTGATCAAATAGCTTATAAAGAGCAGTAATTAACACAATTCATTTATTCTTTTTCTGAAGTTTTCTGTTTGCAGCACAATGTCTTGGAAATCGTGTAAGCGGATATTACAAAAACTTAACCGAATAAGAGTTTTTTTTTTTAAATTCTAAGCATATGTGTTTAAGTTTAGGCATTTAAAACTTTCAAGTAATCAAAAGACTATATAACAGGTCAAATACGCTAGTTGTAACGCGCTAGAATACGCTTCTGGGAGTTTGTATGTTGATGTTTTACTAAAGGAGGAGCCATTGTTTTCAATATGCAGACTGTCAAGTTATATGAAAAACTAGCTGAAAACCCGCACTTCGCTACTGAGTACATTCAAAGTAAAAACATCGGTCAATGTATGCAATTAATGCCAATATATATATAATAAATACGACGATCAATGTATATAATTGATGTAATATATATATATATATATATATATATATATATATATATATATATATATATATATATATATATATATATATATATATATATTTATAAAAAAATGGTAAGGGATATTTTTATAGACAAAATAATGTAGAAGAAGATATTCAAATTAAATCTAATATAAAGAATACTAAAGAATATAGTGCAGTTAATATAGTACAGTTTCTAGAACATTTCTTTTACTGTGTTTTAATATTTTTTTGGATAATGTCCAATCGTCTGCCGCATTAGCAAGAAAAAAAAATTATTTTTTGTCTATTTAGTTTTTATGCACGTACGTGACGATAAATTTATTTAAAGTACCAGAAAACGAAGTCACGTGATCAGCATTTAATAAATTAAATTCTAAAAATTAATCTTTAAAAATTCACCAAAATTCAGGAAATGGAGGTAAAGATTCGAAAAAGACTTCATTTTAAAGGATTTTTTATTATCTTTCTCGTGATATAAATTTTATAACCCTCAAATTATTATTTTAAATGCAAACTTTAAAAAAAGTAAAAAAAAACAGCTTAAAAAATTAATTTAAAAAAATCTAAGAAGAATTTTTCAAAAATCTCTCTTAGTGCACCCATACAAAATAAGATTAATCGCCATGCAAAATTTCAGCCCTTTAGGTCCAGCGGTTTGGTCTGTGCGTTGTATGTCAGTCAGTCAGTGAATGAATGAATGAGTCAGTTACGGAACTGTTTTATATATATAGATTAATACGTACTTTGTCAGGGGTTGATTTCTGTAGATATACATCTGCAGCTTCTGCAAAATATCATTCTCAGTCAGTCACTGAAGAAAAAGACGCGATGCATTCTACAGGTGTCAGAAACTTCACCAGTACTTGTTAGCGTTGATGCGGAGAATCCATCTAGGGAAATATGAAAGGTCCGGGAGGCATCCGTCATGGGTGTCTTTTTCTGCTATTATACCATGACAGGTGTCAATATGTATGACATAGGATTGAGACTTCCTGAAAAGGCAATAGAGATGCGTCGAAATACCTTATTGGTTCATTCGCTTAATCTCTAACTTCCGTTAGGGACAAGATTGATGATGTTTGGACCTCAAACCTTTTTGGCTGATTAGAATTTTCAGAAGGGGGGAATATATTTTTACAGCAGGGTATAAAATATGATTAACCCCAATTAAATAATTTAAAAAATTCATTTGAGATCAGAGCATTCTAATATCATCTGTACTATCCCTCACCGACAACTAATGGTAACATTTTACCATTAAGGTTATGGTGGACTTTACAAAGCGATTTTTGAAATTCTTACTTCAGACATATGAAATTTTGCATAAATATTCATTTAAGTATAACTATATCAAGCATTTTATAAAATTTTATAAATATATTTAAAAAATATTTATATTTTAAAAATTGAAATTTGTATTATGTTTTTAAAATGTTCCTTGAGATCCAATTTTCAACTTTTCCCCTTAATTTTGCATTTATATTTCTTATAAATGCAATTTGAATAGCGTCATGAATTACTTTTTGCTTTCATTGAATAGTTAATTTCCAGTAAATACTTTTATGTTTGTACTCTGAATTTTCGAGAAATTTTTGTACTTTTCTACACTTAAGTTAAACTTTGATAATCTGAATGATGTCGAGACCTGAAATGGTGGATGCATAACTTTATTTTTATGCATTAGACGTATCTTTATCATAAATTTTATAAAATTTCGTCTAAAATTATGACGCAAAGAGCCTTTCAAAACTTAAAAATCTGGAAATTACGCATTTTGAGAAAAAGCCATTTAAATGATTTTTTTCACCTACCTTTAATATTTACTTTTCTACAGTCACCAAGTTTTCATTTTAATTTTCATTACAAATTTTAAATGCATTTTATTTCAATATTTACATATTTTTTAAATATTAATACACCCCAAATAAATTCCAATTTTTGGTAATTTGAAAGTCCTCCATCCCCTTAAATAATTGCCAGGCATTATTTTTATATATCATAGAGCTCTCCTCTGAACATCTGTCTGTTCTAATGCGACAAATGCTCCATAATTATAAATAATCCTGCAAAAATAATAATTTAGAAATACTCAAACAAATGAAATAATTAAGAGAAAGAAATTCAAACAACCAGGATAATCCTGTCGATACATCCTTATTTTTGTTGACTTAAAGAACCTGGTGTGTCGAAAATTTTACGCCGTGGTACAAAATAAATTGAAATCGAGATGTTTCCGCCATTTAAATGTTTTGCAAATTTAACTTACTTGCGAGTAATTCATACTCAGTTTTGGACTATTTATCATAAACGTGCAACGTAAACAAGTGTAAGGTTGCATAAATATAGTGGCATAATTTTATACAATTAAGATTTCAAATTTATGTGCCTGAAAATAATACATATGTATGGAAAATTTATGCATCTGAAAATAATACATATGGAATTCAAAAACTTATATTGGTTAGTGTAATTCTCTGCAATTTAATTTTACATATCTGTTTTATATTAAATCTATATATTATTATATTCTTAAAGGACATATTACCGGAATTTTTAATTAAGATTTTTTAATCAAAATTTATTTTTAAATGATTAGAAAATATAATTGTATATATAGCCAATTACTCTCGTTTAGAAATCTGTTATAACAAGACGTACTCAAAAACTCTAAATTACCCCCACCGAAACAATAATATAGAAATATTCAAGTAATAAGAATATTTTAGACTGGTACTTAAATAGTAACATCAAAGAAACTGGTGCCACAATACCTTTTATTCCTTTAAAGAATCAGGTGGAGAAATATTTTTACGCAATGACATAAAATACAGTATAGATGAGATAATTCCACCTTTTATGTACTAGAAATACTCACATACTTCCTGTCATTTAGACATTCGTTGTAATAGGACACATGTTCGTAAAAGTATTAGCAAGTTTGGGCAAAGAATGAACATTATTATGAGGAGTATGAGTAAAGTATGAGCAAAGTATGGGCAAATTTTTAGTATTACTATAAGAGATGTTTGAGGAAAAAGAATTTTAGAGTAATATTTGTTTTCGCTATTGAATATCTAAGCCAAATTTATTTAATATCGCAGCATTAATACTGCTTCATAATTGTTTACAGACGTTTTGCCTATTCATATGTTAGATAAGAATTGAGAAAAAATGCGAAATGAAATCTCTTGTGTTTTACGCCTTACTCACGATTCAAAGCCTTCTTTATTGGAAATAATTTGTAGAAATTAAGCCATTTACAATCAATTTTTACCCTCATAATTTGGAGGTAAAATAAAATGGAGAAATTGACAGTATGAATCTCATGTTTTTAAAAAATAAATGACATATCCAATGTTTCTTCCTGCAATCGTCACATTGCAAGTTATAACCAGGTTTTACAGTACCTGATATACTCGTACTTTCAATGTTTGTACCTAGAGAACATTTATAGGTTATTTAAAAGTTGGGATTTAAATTTCAAAGCATTCATTTAAAGTGTACTGCTGTCAAGAAATTTTAAATGTCAAAACCGACAATAACGATTCAACGCTCCGGTTCCCCCACCAGTAGATGAAACTTTAATTCCAATTATTTGTTTAATTATAGAATTTTGGCGACAAATTTCACTGATATCTGTATATTTAAGGGGGTCCAGGACACAAAATTGTTCGAATTTTCGAAAAAAAATTTATTGCATTAAACATTTCTGTGTCCTTTTGCGCTTAAAATGACGTTTAAATCATGTTTCTATCTTAATTAGAACAGGAGAAATTATTATTTTTTTTGCAACATTGTTGTAGCCAAGGGTTATTTAAACCTGTAAGTGCGTTTTTCTGCATGATGGGTTTTCCCCCATTTCTCGTCTTTAAATTGTTATAAGTCAAGAACCGTTAAAGATAAATTTTTGAAACTTGGAACATGTCTTTTTCCATTATTTTACTTTAATTTTGATTCAGCAAATTTGAAAAAAATATTTACATTTGAAAATATGATTTTTTAAAAATATGTTACATCATTTTTTTTGTAATTTTTAATATAAATATTTTTAATTTTTAAAAAAATTAATATTTAAAAAAATACTGAATCAAAATTAAAACTTATATTTTTCTGTTTAATTAAAGGAAAAGTAATTGAAATTCGAGAAATAATATTTCGAGTTATAGCAATTTTAAATTATCCCCCTTTTTAAAATTTTTAATTTTTAATTTTTTTAAAAAACATTTTGAGAAGTTTTATGAAGTGATTTTGTTTACAAATTATATGGTTAACCATCACAAAAAAAAATTCAAAATTTTAACTCAATAAATAAAAAATAAATTTTAAATGTGTCCCAGACCCCCTTAAGTTGCTAAGCCAACTTTTTGGGCAGTCCGTGAGAGAAAACTACTGCATCACTTTGCTTCATTTTCGTCTTAAACGAAAGATTGTAATCTGTAGATTTGTCAAATTTGGTGTTTGTAACCGAAATTTCTATTAATGTGCAATAATTTACAATTAAAAGTTGATTTCTGCGCATGCTCAGTGGCATATTTAAAATCTGCCTTTGGAAACTCTGTTTCTGAGTATTCTCAATGACATGTTTTAATAAGAAACACGTTTATTCCGAGAAGTCTCCCTAGATCTGTGTCTGCCATTTTTATTTTTATTATAATTATGTTTGTGAAATATAAGATTAAGCCTGATGAAAATTTTTATTTCGCTCTGTTTAATTAGCGATAATTTACAATTAAAAAATTTGCTTTCTGCGCATGTTCTGTGACATTTTTAAATCTGGCTTTAAATATTCACTAAGCACGAGGTCGCTTAAACACATTAATTTGTTTCTGCGTATTATTATAATTTTCAACATTTGGCAATGATGTGTTGAGTATAATTTGTGTATTAGTTCATTTATTTAATATCCAGCCGTCATGTTTTGACGGGTACCAAGTAGTTTATAAATAAAGATTTAATAAATATAGATATTATTTGTTCATTGCTTAAAAATTTTGAAACAGTCTTTTACTCGGCTATAAATTTGCAAAACAAGAGCGAACAACCCGGTTGTAAAAAATTCAAATCAAACAAATTAGTTTTTCCTTTTGCGCAGTGCTTCAAAAACTTTTTTTTAGATATTTCCACGCAATTAATTTTGCGTCGTAATTCACCAAGTGGTCTACAGGTGGCTTGGACATTTGTGACACCTGTTCACTTTAACATAAGAGACGCTTGTGACAAACAATGTGACAGATTCTTTTGACGTGACACTAGCAGCTCTGTAAGGTTATTGGGGCTCGGTATGACATCTGTCAGCTGTGACGTAATCATCTCGAGTGTATTGTTCTGGAAACGTGAGGTTTTAATTTTATTGTGATTCTGGATTTGAAAAGGTTTTAACGGATGAAATAATACGAAGTGCATAACCAAGTAAATTATGTCCAAACTGAGATAGAACCTTCTGTTATTTCGAATGATAAAAGTAAAAGACGACATAAATAGAATTTTATAAATGAGGCATTCAAATTTATGTGTATGGAAAATTTATGCATCTGAAAATAATACATAAGGAACGCGAAAATTTATGTTAATTCATGTAATACTCTGCAATTTAATTTTATATTTGTTTTATAGTATACCTCTATATTATTCAGTTCTTAAAAGGCATATTACCGAAATTTTTAATTAAGATATTTACTTCCATATCAAAGATGAAACATTTATGGATAATTCATCAATCTTATCACAATCAAATAGCAATAACACTAAACTTAGTATCCAAATGTTCGTTATATTCGATATATAATCGAATATCTTGAGGTATTTGATTTAACCGTCATTTTGACGGTTTCGGATATAATGTTGAGCGCTATGTCTGTATTTATGTCTTCAGGCTTCTGAAATTTTATGACTTTTCAAATTATACGCGAAATATCGAATATAATTTACAGAATTATATTCGATAGTAAAGAGGGGGAGAAAATGTGCTGTATACCTATAAAAAGACTGAAAGCCGTCAATTTGACGGCAATATAGAAAACAGGTAGAAATCTTTAAAATAATACAGGAAAAATGTTAGTTACTTTTCGTATCTTCCCTCTTTTGCAAATAACAGAAATATTGACTCTTCGGAGTTATTGGTGTTGAAAAATAAGAACTGCACTAACCATGCATATATTTTTACGGATAAACCATACTAAGTTGTCAGCTCGGCATACCTGCAAAAAAATATATGTAAATATATACTAATTTATTATATATTGATATGAAATATTTCAAAATTTAAAGTATTTCACCATTTTAAAAAAAAATATTAAATATTTTAAATTTTTGATTTTATTTTTAACCATCATAATGACGGCGTTCAGTCTTTTTAGTAAAAAAAAAAATTCCCGTCTTTCTAGTGTTAAATAATTATTAGATTATCTTTAAGACTCTTCAGATAGGGCAGGAGGGGTCCAGTTGGCAATGGCAGCGGCCAGGGATCTGAACATTACTGGTTCGGTACCCGTCGCTGACAAATCCACCGCCGTGTTCACTAATGGTGGTCGGTGCACGTAAAATGTGTCGTAGCTACAATATCCTCAAAGTTCTCAAGTTTACCTCTGGAGGTGCGGGGTCAAGTGTTACGGTCTCGTCACATGACTCGGTTCTAAATTACGGGACCCGCTTGCAAGCGGTAATGTTGGCCACCTATAAGGTGCCCCCTTAAATGAATGACCAGCAGTCTCGCTCTTTATCTGAGATCTAATGGCGTCATAGCCAATTTTCTGGGCATTTGTAATAAATAAATAAAGTTTCTGCAGATTGTAACTAAAGCTTATTAAAATCCTTGGTAAAAAAAATGCAATGAAAGACATATAAAAATTAAAATTTATAAAATTTGTTGAAAATCACTAGATAAATCAAAAGTGGCATACATGCAGTGATGAGCTATAATGGAGCAAAAATTATTAAAAAACTTATTGATGTCAGATTATTTGAAGCATATAAAAAAATACTGAACTTGACTCACAAAAAAAGCATAATCTATATATATAAAACAGTTCCGTAACTGACTCATTCATTCATTCATTCATTCATTCATTCACTGACTGACTGACATACAACGCACAGACCAAACCGCTGGACCTAAAGGGCTGAAATTTTGCATGGCGATTCTTCTTATAGTGGAGGGGTGCACTAAGAAAGATTTTTCAAAAATTCTTCTTAGATTTTTTAAAATTAAATTTTTAAGCTGTTTTTTAAACTTTTTTTACGTTTGCATTTAAAATAATAATTTGAGGGTTATAAAATTTATATCACAAGAAAGATCATAAAAATTCCTTTAAAATGAAATTTTTTTCGAATCTTTACCTCCAGTTCCTGATTTTTGGTGAATTTTTAAAGATTAATTTTTAGAATTTAATTTATTAAATGCTGGTCACGTGACTTCCTTTTCTGGTACTTTAAATACATTTATCGTCACGTGCATAAAAACTAAATATACAAAAAATAATTTTTTTTTCTTGCTAATGCGGCAGACGATTGGACATTATCCAAAAAAATATTAAAATACAGTAAAAGAAATGTTCTAGAAACTGTACTATATTAACTGTACTATATTCTTTAGTATTCTTTATATTAAATTTAATTTGAATATCTTCTTCTACATTATTTTGTCTATAAAAATATCCCTTACAGTTTTTTTATAAATATATATATATTTTACATCAATTATATACATTGATCGTCGTATTTATTATATATATATTGGCATTAATTGCATACATTGACCGATGTTTTTACTTTGAATGTACTCCGTAGCGAAGTGCGGGTTTTCAGCTAGTAATGTATATAAATAATGAACATAATATAAATAATGAACATAATGTATATTATGTGAAAACTTAATAACTGGACATTTTGTCTAAATAAAGGAATCACTTGAGGAAAATTGTGGATTATGTCCCACATCACAAAATGGTGTCTACATATTCGGTTTTATGGGTTTAAGTCGTGATTTTTATTTCCCGTCACGTTTGAGGAATCATGTCAGGCGTCAATAATATAAGTTCAGTTTTCACTTCAAAAATAGTTTAATTTATAAATGAAAGCAAAACTTTTTTTTAACCAACTAGGGGCTTCGTCCCTAGGCTCGCTACGCTCGCTCCTCTGTTATGGCTAATAGCGAGATACATAGGGGTGATTCTCGGGCAATGTAAGAGCTTCCATCCATTTACTGTTGTCACCCTTAATGCGAAGGGCGCTTCATCACTGTTGAATTATCAGCTTTAAAATTCAATTAAAAATCGAAAATTTAAGATATAGACTTTAAATGAGGTTTATATGAATAAGAAAGCTTTCAGCTTCCAGATGATTTAAAAATTTTCTTTGTAAGATAAAAACTCGAGGAGCATCGATATTACATCCACATAGGGGACGATATTTCTTGAAAAACTGTGTTTCATATTTTGATGAAAATATTAGTCTGTTTTAAAATATTTTTAAACAAATGAGGTTTATTTTGAAAAGGAAATGTCTGTAGTCTTAGATTGAAAAAAAAGATCAAAATTCTACGATCATTTTTTGGCGAGTTATCGTAATCTGAAGATGAAAAAGTCATTATTTTCCCACAAAAATTTTTAAAAAAACTTAAAGTCCGACGAAGATGAGACATGTCTTACTTTGGTCCCCTCATTTTTCTGCATCCATTGGTATCGCTCTCGACCCCATACCCCCAGTGGTTTCGGAGAGATACCGTGACAAGCTTTTGACAGCGGCAGCGGGAGTTACTTTTTTTTAGAATAGAGAGAAGTGGAGGCACTTGTCGTGTAGACAATTGCCTATAATATACCTCAGTTTTGCTGGCCATTTTATTATGGGGGCACCATATAGGCGGATCAGCATTACCCCCTATGAAGGGACGACACAAACGGAGGCATTTTTTTGGCGTGACTCCGGGATTCGATCCGAGCACCCTCGGCACAGAAAGCCAGCGCGTAGAACCACAAGGCCCCGACAGGCCCTGAAAGGAAAACAAAATGACTTAAAATACTCTCCATATTGTGATCCTAAAAGTCAAATACGATGCAACTTAGTCCTACCCCAGTTTTTTGTCTACAAAATTTATTTAATGCTCTATAAATTTCACGTTTATTTTATTTATATTTCATTTATTCAAATCAAAAAAGATGTTCATCTGCTCTCCGCCAAATACATGCTACTTATTGTATAATTTTAGTGCAGCGTTAGCTTCAACGGATTTTATTTTACATATGCTTATTACTAAACATTCTGAATAATAAATTCCCAATCTGCAAGCATAATGAAAAAATAAAACAATGAACAATCAAAACAAGTAAGCAATAAGAAATACTGTCGAACCCCGATATAACGAACTTTAAGCGACCAAAGGTTTTGTTCACTTCATCCGGGGGTTCGCTATATCTGAACCATTTAGAAAAATGCTAGAGTTCACAAAATGTATAACTCATTAGTTGCAATGTGTATTCAATAATGATGTATTAAAAAATTATAAAAATCTATTAAAAATGATCATTAGTGACTTAAATCGGCTAAAATCGATTACATTAAACTGACACAATACTAATTAAACTACGTACAATAGGAAAATGGCGGGACCAAAATTTTCGTTCGTTATATCCGTGAGTTCGTTATATACCGGCTTCGCTATAACGGGGTTTAACTGTACTCGTTTAGATATACAACTGCGCACAAAGGTGTTATTGATTAAATTAGTTATTTTTCTACCTCTGTTAAATGTTACAAAGGCATTAATATACATATTTTTTCTTTGTTTCTTAAACGTCAACAAGACATTGCTATATTTATGCTTACTTTATTGGAAATACTTGAAAAAAGGGAGAAACGCAAATCTGTCAAAGATATAACAATAGCTCCCTTAGTGCTAATAAAAGAAATTTCACCGCTGAATTTTAATTTCCTGTTTCCAAGTTGATTTTGCGTATTAATTTTATGCTTGCCTTACAGGTGGCACAAGCACCTACTTGTACCACCCGACACAAAAGAGACTTTGCGGAGCGAATGCGATAAGAGTCCCTAACGTGACTGCTAAACACTAGCCTGTACTCGCGGGATTAACTGGGACATCTGTCATCACTGAAGGGGTGTTCGAGTTACTGTAAAGGAATAAGCTGCTTGCGTGTAACGACAGTAAATGCGCAGAAAAAGGATTTAAGCACCTTTTTATGAATCTGAAAAGATTTTTCAAAAGGTGATATATTATTCTACGAAAGTGCATATAACGGTATAGTTTTCAGAGTATCATCAAAGCAACGTGCGTAGTCTAGACTTTTCAACATTAGTCAAAACCACCAGGCTAAACACGTTTCAGATGGAATCGACATAAAAAGAGTTAAAAGTTAACTGACAACTTCACCTGTTGTCTTCTTAAAAGCCTCTGAGGGGTAGACATAACAAATTTTGAAAACTTTGAAGGCCTAGCAAAGAGTGATCTTTTGTGCTTCAACATTTGTTACTACCATGTGTTTGGCGCATCATGTCCTGTCTGGACCTTGCGCCATTAAACCCCAACAAACCAACAACCAGTGTTTGTTACATAGATATGTGTAAAGGGCTTGAGTTGCAGAACTAACGATCTAAAAGGCTACATCTAGAAGACCATAAATGTCTACAAACTACCCCATTATGTCTGGAGTCCTAACTTTAATTAACGGATTTCAGGAGAACGAAATTTAGAAAACACAATATATGGATTGAATTGAATAGGAAGAGATAGAAATTAAATTAAAAATGCCTTGTAAATTTGAACTAAATTGGTTTGCTGATGGCCAGAATTTCCACGGGGAGAACGAAAGCTGTAACTCAAAGAATAAACAAAATTTGGAATAGAAAACCTTAATAATTTCGCTATAATGAACTGATAATTTACTGTTAGCATTATCCTGTTGTGTCGTACTATATAGAGATTCCCTTACTCTTCCCTTGAGAATGAAAGCTGAATTTGCTTTAAAAACCCAAAATGAACTAATTTTAAAATTAATTATAGGGTATTTATAAAGGTTATATATTCTTTGACAAGTTCCATTAGTTTTCACGCGAATTTTCTAATTACAAACTGAATACCTAAGAAATAAAATATCAACTGACAACTTATTTATAAAACTCTCTATTCCCCTCCCTAAGTACTTTAATTCCAATAGCTGCTTCTTTATATGTGCCTTTAAATTTATTTTGTATGATCCCTGAAATCACTGGATTTGGCGATTAGTCGGTATCTTTCGGCTTAAGACGGCTTCTTCGAATCGAATCACGATTCTGCTAGCGAGGGTAAAATCTGTCTGGACATGGCATCTACTTCCATTAAGTAATTTGATTAGGTCACACTATACGATTAGAATATCTGTTACTTCTCTACTCATGTCCTTAAGTAAGGTTTGTACAAGATTTTACGAAATACTGGTGACGATACAATGGTTACTGAAAAGAAATTTCGTTATAAAGAAAAACCTTAATAACAACTTACAAGAGCCTACAAAATTTATATATTAGTACGGATATAATAAATAAAATTACAGATTACTATCGGAGGTAGAGAAGCAATTAAAAGTCAGTTGTGATTCGTTTTGAAAATTCCCAAGGACACTTAAAATAATATGCATATCTATATATAAATATATTGAGTGTATGCGTGTTCTTATATAACTTATTAATTCCCATTTTTGATCCTGCTGCTTAATTCCATAACTAATTTTTCCTGCTATACTATTTTTACCGGTAATAATTCAAAGGAAAAAGGACATGAAAAGAATTATTTAAAGAGATTTTTTTTATTATCATCTTAGGTTAAGATCAATAAATTTTTACCTTGATAACTGAGAAAAGGATTCCGTAAGTTCAATTTTTATTAATTTATATTGTAATAGTTGATTACATATTGTTTTACTTAAGCAATATTGAAGATGGGTCAAACGAAAACTTGAAACTTTAACCACTATAGTGCAATCGACAGCCCGTAGTGTTATCTAGTTGGAAGAAAATTCCTGCCAGTAACTAACATTATACACCTACTCGCTCTAGCAATACTTCCAGAGAACTTCTGAGAGCGGCGTTACAAATTTATTTTGAATTAACTTTTTCTCTGAGATCTGTTAAGGGTGTATATTCAATTGCTCGCTTATCGTCTGTAATCATGGAGACTGCGGCCCGAATTTCTTTTTAAAAAAAGGTTACAGTGATGCAGAATTTAAACAGGGCGCTTGAAAATAAAAGCAAGATTTTGATGAAGACAATGAAGATAAGAATATTGGGAGGGAGTACTCTACCCTGAATCAAAAAACGAGACAAATAGTCACGATTAAGATTATGTAGAAACGGACGAAGAAATCAATAAAAAACCTAGCGAAACAGAAGATAATATTGTTGCCAGTGGGGAAAGTTATGCTAGAAATTACCTGAAAAAGTAGCTTAAGATGGCCAATGTAAAGTTTTTGAACTGAAGGCAGTACTCATTCGTCAAACTCAAAGATGGCCGAAGAAGTTTAATTCTTGGATATTAGACGCAAATGGCAAAAATGTACCCATAACACTATCAAATAAATATGCAAATATTAAAAAAACAGAAATTTGTGGGATTTAGCCGATCGGTTATACTGACACCACAGTTATAAAGAACAGCAAATATTCACAAGTAAAATTGAGATCTCAGATGCATAATCCGAACAGACTGGAGATTAATTGTAAAATTCCTCACAAAATAGACTAGAAAAATGTCGTTTTCTGCATCTCTCAAACATAAAAAAAATAAAACAATCTGTTAACGATGTCCCTGTTTCAAATATAGAATTAAAATTTCAAAGATTGCAAACATTTTAACTTTTCAATTTAGAAGCAGTGTAACTTTAAGATTCTTCCATTAAGAGGGTTCAATTACCCTTCTGAAGAAAATCAGAAATTTGTTTTCTTGGCTTACATACTACAAAGCTTTCAGAACCATGACTAAAACCGCATGTTTCATAGTTGATTGCACTGTAAAACAACAGTAAAAACAGACGTGACTTTACATGTCAGCCGAACGTTGAAAAAAGTTTAAATATCTTCCCCCTCAACCGTATTTAAAATGAGAATTTGCCAATCTCATCACTAGGGTTAGAATTTTTTGATTGTTTATATAAACCATGTGGTCTATACCCGAGTGATTTTCAAGTGATTACATCGTATTGTGCATTAATTCTAACTGGTGGCAAGAGCGAGTTTCAGCGGACTATTAGTGAGTACTTGTTTGAAATACGGGCTTATTTATTATATACAAAGAGGATAATGCTGATGTTTGCTGAATGTTTGCTCTTGGGCGCACACAGTTTTTAGGTTTCTTAACTATAAATGGCAATGTTGCTGTGTTCAGAAATTTCGAGTGCCTACGATGCAATATAGGCATGTGCCGTAAGAGCTAGTATAATTTACAAAACACATTATTACGAGATCGTGCCTTAGATAAGGGTTTTTACATTGTTAAAAAAAGAATTTGGAATACGCATTAGAAGAAATTTTCGAAGATTCATGTTTTGTTACTTACTTACTTACTTACTTACACACACACATACATATATATATATATATATATATATATATATATATATATATATATATATATATATATATATATATATATATATATTTATATATATATATATATATATATATATTTATATATATATATAAATAAATAAATATATATATATATATATATATATATATATATATATATATATATATATATATATATATATATATATATATATGTAAATGTATATGTATGTATGTATGTATGTATAGATGCATGGGCTCGAGGTAGCCTTGTGGCAACGCTCTGTCTTTCGGTGCTGAGGTTGCTCGGATCAAATTCCGACAAGCATCATTAAATACATCCGTATCTAGGCTGGATATGGGAACTTTGAATCCATACACTGGAAAGTTCCTCTGTGAGGTCAGAGAGGGTGGGAGAGGGCACGATTCTATATGGACCTGGTCTGGAACTCCCAGCCGGGGGGCATTAGAAACAGCATATATACACATATATATATATATATATATATATGTACAATGTATATATGTGTGTGTGTGTATGTGTATATATATATATATGTATGTATGCAAGGTAAAATTTCTTCATCACTAAAATTGATCTTTTAAACCCAAGTGTATATTTCGCATTTAAGTAAATATGTAAAAGCATAGAATTTCTATCATGCTTATTAGGTAATTGATGTCGAAAAAATATTTCCCGGAATTAATGAAGAAAAACTACATTTCCTCTATACTTTCACTTCGCGGAGAAAAAAATAATCTCTACAGATTGATTTCTCGTGTCTTTCTTTTTATTTTGACAACCCAGGTGAAAGCAAAAGTAGCACAGAGATGAAGGGTCATTAAATCTAATTGGGAGTAGGCCTGGCAGGTAGCCTTTGGATCAGCTTTGACACCTGTCGCCTCGCCTCTCGCAGGATTAATGCCGGGACGGGTTTACTTCTGCGAGAGAAAGAGAGAGAATAATCTCTTTTCACATCAGAGTTTTTTTTAACAAAGTTGCTGCAACAAAAGAATTGTTAAAAAAAGTTACGATGTATCGTAAATTTTATATAGGATTGTTGATAAAGTTAAGATTATCGAAGGAGCAGTTGAAACGAAAGCTAGATATTCCTATGTAGTTTTTAGATGTTCGCTTTGTTGCAATTAAAGATTTCGAAAATTTTTAAAATGACATGTGTTAGGTGATTATTTTTTAATATTGTTGAGTCTCAAAATAATGAAGTGTCATGTCTCATTCTACTAAAATATTTATTACAGAAGGAAAAAAATTAAAGAGAAATGAAATTCAATTAAACGGAAAAAATCTATTACAACAGACTGGAAAGTATAATTTAATTAAGCCACCATTTATAGAATAAGGTAACATCAGATGTAGAAGTAAATTAATTTTACATTTGAGGTTCGAATGAGTTTATAAATATGAAGACAAAATTGTTATATTGACTAAAGGCCGCTCAGAACTAAATATTATAAAGCAGAAGGTGAAACATTATACTTGTAATTACTCAAAACTCCAAGCTAACTTTCAAAAACATCTTGAATCTTTGTAGATTTTGGAATTTTTGTAGATTATTTTATTTAATTTAACAGCAATTTTAGCATTTTCGTGTTAAGGTGATTTCCATAAAATTCATTGTGTGATGACTTCAGCCACTGACATACCTAGACCTAAATGCCCTCAGTTAAACAGTTTTCTGAGCATGTATTAAAATTGACCAACTGATGTGCCAGAGCTTTTTGCCGGTATTACTCCCCCCCCCCCACAAACACACATATCTGTGGCTTGGTACAAGAAGTGCCTAAGTCAGTTTTCTCCAAGATGACTTTGTATGCTTATGTCTCTTTTAAAAAAAATATTATTTTCAATGTAAGAAGTACCCAAGTCTGTTCAATGGTTTAGAAAACACTTTTAAAGCATCAGACAGATTTAGGAACATCTTACATTGAAAATAATATTTTTTTAAAGAGACATAAACAGACAAAGTCATGTTGGAGAAAAGGATTTAGGCACTTCTTGCACCAAGAAACAGATATATATGTATATATATATATATGTCAAAACATAACTGAACTGTGAAAATATAGTTGAGAAGTACGGGAAAAGGGGGCTTAAAATAATAAGAATCTAATATTTCATTTACAAAGCCCGCGTATTTTGCTGTGGGGAAAGTCATCTTTTAGAGGCGACTTGAGCGCAAAGCGAATAATTCAAGGCTAGAAGATTTATTTTTAGAAATGTAAAGGTTGGGTGCGAAGTCAAAATTACATGTTCAGCAATATTGAAGTTCAGATGACCAAAAGTTTGAAGTCTGCACATGCGCGTACAGCAGGCGCTCGGAGGGAATTGAGTTTTACGCGCCAGATTGGAGGAAAAACTCGTTGAGAGCGGAAGCTCGCGGCAGGCGTGCTTAGGAATTGACAAAATGGCTACGCGAAAAGGATTGACCTGGAGCTTTGTTCGATTAAGGAACGTAATAAAGAAGATTTAAGAGATCATGGACTGTTGATTGAGTCATTGCCTCGCCACTCGCCCAATTACTTAAAGTACGAATTGACTGCATAATATCGAATCAACACAGGAGCAAACACGCTGCCTGTCATATATATATATATATATATATATATATATATATATAACAGGCTTTGGATTTACGCCTGCTATAAAAATATCAATTTATATTCATCATTTCAAGTAATGTCGTTGGCGAGTTGAAGACACGTAGAATAAATAATCAATCCATAAGTTGAATCAGTCAGTTTATTTCTTCTTTAAGAAAACCACGCTCGAAAACTTTATCCCTAGATTGCCATTTTCAAAACTCTGCGACGCCGAACAGAGCGGCCCCAAGCAGCGAGCTCTCAATTTAATCTGCGTAATTCTATATTCTATCAGCGGGTCCTTCTTTATCGCGCATGCCCAAAGTACCACATGGTAATTTCTGGGATTGTCTTCTGCTTACGTAAGCATTAATTTTCGAGCCAAACCCTGTGCATCAAAAATAGATTTCCTCAATGGAACTTCGCGAATCGAGGTCATCTTCCGAAACGGGGAAAACCCTTTTTTCCAACGCGTTTTGCCAATGATTTTAATGTTAAATTTGATTATTCTGAGGTCCCCCTATAAATTCAATTAATGTTTTGACACATATATATATATATATATCTTAAAAATTCATTAAAAATGAAACAAAAACGAAAAGAAACAGAATTTAAATATAAATTACATAATGGAAACCGATACTTTAAATGGTATTTTCTATTTACAAAATTTCAGTCACAATGAATTTTGCATATACAGATTTTTCGCATTTTAAAAAATTCCTTAACTATAATAAAATTCATTATTCTTCATTCCACAATTTTCTATGAAAATAATTTAATTTGCTTGCAATATAAGATTTCTCCCCTTCACCAAGGCAGTCTAGTCCTCAAGAACAACCACATGGGTTTGTTGATCGTGAACTGACAGTAAGGTTATAACTTATAACTTACAGGAATCTTATGGAAGCTGCATATCATACCCCACTGCTTCTTAATACCCACAGTAAAAAAAATAACAGGGTGGCAACTAGTTTCAAACAAATAAATAGTTCGAAATGTCTTTCGTTGCAGATAATAAGATGCTGTCTGCTCTTGTTATGATAGGAAGGTTGTTCAGCAACAAGTTCACTTTTTACAATTAATAATGAATCAAATCAAAACGCAATCGTTATAAATTATACTTACATAATCGTCTATGAAAAAGGTTTTTGCATTTCATATTGCACATCGAAATTTTTTTATATTTCCTTCATGGTTAAAAATATGCATATTTTCTAGTACTTTTTCATTACTCTTTATCATCTTTCAGCACAAAGTGAATTCTTACCATGGATGTTATTTATTTTATTTGCCCTGATAGAAACAAAGGATCCCTTTCCTGTTAATACCTAAGTAGCTAAAGAGACAGGTGTCAAGTCTAACGGAATGATTCTCCGCTGAGCTTCGTGGCAATTAGATTTAATGACCTGTCATATCCTACTCAGCTAAATTTAATCAAACATCTTTCAACCTCTAAGGGGAAAAAAAGAATCTGGTTTTTGGATGGCAAAAGTAGTTTTATCTTCCCTATCTTCCGCTTTTGCTTTAGTTCATCATTTGATATTTTGTGATTTATCGTTAGAATATAATAAAAGCTTTTCCGTCACTAGATGAAAATTTCATAAACTAGGCTGAGATAGGAAAACTGTTACTGTGCAGCAGAGGTTTTTTTTAAAATAAAGTTTGCTTTTTCGTAGAAAAAAGTTTTGTATATTATTAAGATCTTTTGATATGGAGCATAATGTACTTCCCTTAATTTATTAATTACCTATTAAAGAATTGTAAGCATTAATAAAAAACATGGTAATTTTCACTAAAAATTTCTCTTTAGTTTTTTTTCAACGAAAAGTAAATTTCAATAGCAAATTTAGAGCAAAAATCCTGTTACAGTTATGCCTTCTTAATAATTTAGGAATGTTAAAATTTAATAATTTAATTTGTTAAAATTCTTAAATCTGTATCTTTTGAAAACGTAAATCGTTATCCCAAACTGAATTCTTACGTAATTCAGAAACTTTACTGACAACCTTACTTTCACGTGTGAAATATTCACGAAAAAATATATTGGGGTCTGATATCACACATGATCTACGAATCGTGAATCGATAATATGAAACATGTTAATTTATATACCAGTTATTTTTCTACATATAAAGATAAATACGAGTATACATACATACATATATATATATATACACAGTGGAATCTCGATCGACCGTTCCCCGAATTATCGTTCAGTTTAGTCAGTCCTTTGAAAAACGATGGATCGAGACTCCACTGTATGTATATATATATATATATATATATATATATATATATATATATATATATATATATATATATATATATATATATAAGGTAGGTTTGTTTGTGCATTTTGAATATAAAATTCACACATATTGAGATGAATGCTTGCTTTGAACCACTCATTAAAACTCATTAGGAAAGTAATAAACAGTTATATAATCTCATTGGTGTAATGATATTCATTAAAGGTAAGAACCTTGGGTTGTCCGCAAAAAGCAGAATACATTAATTTATCATTTTTACCATTGCAATGGGTCCGAGGTCTAGTACAAGGTCTAGTACGAGGGTAGTACGTTGGGCTTCGGGCTCTGAGAGGGGGGGTGGGGATGCTCAGTTCGGATCCCGACGAACGCCACTGAATACCTTCGTGTTTAGGCCGAATATGAGCACGTGTAATCTGTCAATCGGAAAGTCCTTCTATGAAGCAGTAGATGGGAAAATGTACGAGCCCTGCAGATATCACACTTGAGGATTAGGGTGGAACGAAAAAATTTTTTTTTGAATTTCAATATGTTCTAGTTTTCAAAAGTTGCCTTTTAGCAAAATAAAGACGGAAATTAAATATTAGCGTAATTGGTGCATGTTTTCAGTTCGCGCAAGAAGGGCAAACTTTTGGTTTTTATTAAATTTTTGACAAATTTCGCAATTATTTTGAAATTGAATACACTTGTAGTACAAAAAAGTAGCAAAATATGTAATTTAAACATTCCTTTTAGTCAGGAGACCTTCTAAACTGATTATATAATACGTTTTACTTCATAAAAATAGTACACATAAAGGCACTTAAGGACGAGGCACTTAAAAGACACTCGGACATCACGGTGGAACGAAAGTAAAATAATTTCTGAATTTCAATAGGCTCTAGTTTCCAAAAGTTGTCTTTTAAAATTAAAATTAAGAACTTAGAATCTTTTTGCTCTCCTAAAATACTTTCAAGTGCCGCAAAGGGGTTTCAAAATTGATATTTTTATGAAAAAGTGATTATTTTTGTATTTTTTGTTAATTTGTCTTATAGTATATTAAAATAATGTATATTTTCTGTAAATAAAATATTCAAAATATGATATTTTGACAGAAAACTTACATATTCTAAGTATTTCTAATTTTTAGATGCCATAACAAAACAACTGATTTTGTGGAATTTTGCGATTTTCATCATATTAATTTTACAGTAGCATATTCTTATAATACACATTGAAATAAAAGAAAAACAATTTTTGATTGAGGGACCTTAGTTAAAATAAACAAATCACACTTATTTTAAAAAATATTAATGTAATGTCTATAAAGGCAAAACGTTATTTTGAAAAAAATATTCATGCTTTTCAAAAGTCCATAGTAATCACACATGGATTCCATTATTTATTTCACTGACACATTGAATTGTTTTACTGTTTCAAATTTTGGCATTATCTTTTGAGAATGTATTTTTATTTTTATCAATGCATCTCTTGCAGAAGTACCATGAACGGACAAGGATGGCCCGGTAACTAATTTAACAATCCTTTCTACTACTTGTCTGTGACATGGAATGTTGTTGAAGTCAATGATTTGTTTCTCGTGATCAGATTCTTTTGAATCCTTCATAAACTGTTTTAGTTTGTCATCAGAAACATGACACGTCATAGGAGGTTCTGTTACTTTAACATCATTCCATTCAATCATATCAATATAATCCTTGGCATCAAAGTTTATACGTGGAACTAAATTCTTTCTGATTCCTCCTTCATTTTACGCCCTTGCTTTTAGAATCCGGCGTAATCCAAGCTCTCTTACATGACTGCGATCGTTTAATATCATACAAAGGAGGAGATTTTCAGAAGCTGCAAAGTATACATTTCTTTGAATGACAGGTTCAATTACATTTTTAAGAGTCTGATTGAGGTAACGTGAATATATTACAAGTTTCCACAAGTGCTTCGATCCATGGATACCAGATGGTTTCAGCTTTATGTTAAACCAAATTGGTGCATAAACTTTCAAAACGTACTCAGTCAGAATTCGGAGATTTTTTGAAGGACATTCTATTCCCACATACAAGCGAAGTATTCGGTTTGCTAATGTAAGCCATCGTGAATGACAAAATTTTCCTGGTTTTCTCATGGACAAATCAAAAGAGCACTTTCCAACAGAGATTGCATTACACATTTCTAACAAATATTTTGGGTCCACACTTAAATCATCCTTAATTTCTAGTAATGGAATGTTATTTTCAATAGGTGAAAATTCAATCACTGGAAGTTCATAGCAGTTTTCTAGTTGTATACCTATTTCTCCTCCAAATTCATTTGGACCTTTAGTTTTTCCATCTAGGAAACAAAATAGGTGACATAGGAACAGTTCATTTAAATCATTGACTTCAACAACATTCCATGTCACACACAAGTAGTAGAAACGATTGTTAAATTAGTTACTGGGTCATCCTTGTCCGTTCATGGTACTTCTGTAAGAGATGCATTGATAAAAACAAAAATACATTCTCAAAAGATAATGCCAAAATTTGAAACAGTAAAACAATTCAATGTGTTAGTGAAATAAGTAATGGAAACCATGTGTGATTACTATGGACTTTAGAAAAGCATGAATATTTTTTTCAAAATAACGTTTTGCCTTTATAGACATTACATTAATATTTTTCAAAATGAGTGTGGTTTGTTTATTTTAACTAAGGTCCCTCAATCAAAAATTGTTTTTCTTTTATTTCAATGTGTATTATAAGAATATGCTACTGTAAAATTAATATGATGAAAATCGTGAAATTCCACAAAATCAGTTGTTCTGTTATGGCATCTAAAAATTAGAAATACTTAGAATATGCAAGTTTTCTGTCAAAATATCATATTTTGAATATTTTATTTACAGAAAATATACATTTTTTTAATTTACTATAAGAGAAATTAACAAAAAATACAAAAATAATCACTTTTTCATAAAAATATCCATTTTGAAACCCCTTTGCGGCACTTGAAAATATTTTTGTAGAGCAAAAAGATTTTAAATTCTTAATTTTAATTTTAAAAGACAACTTTTGGAATTTAGAGCATATTGAAATTCAGAAAAATTTTTTTTTCGTTCCACCGTGATGTCCGAGTGTCTTTTAAGTGCCTCGTCCTTAAGTGCCTTTATGTGTACTATTTTTATGAAGTAAAACGTATTATATAATCAGTTTAGCAGTTCTCCTGTCTAAAAGGAATGTTTAAATTTTAATTACATTTAATTTACGTCTTTATTTTGTTAAAAGGCAACTTTTGAAAACTAGAGCATATTGAAATTCAAAAAAAAGTTTTTTTCGTTCCATCCTATTGAGGATGCTTGGGCAAAACTGAAGTTGCACCTTGCATGCTCCAGCCAGGAAGGCATAAGTCAAAACTACAACAGCAAAACAATTACAGTTCAAGTATATTTAAACAAATTTTTAGAAAGACAGGCAACGTATACTTCCCTATTTCAGTCATTATGAATATTTATTAAATTAGGGGTGCGTACTTTATTTCTTGAATATACAGGGTTTTTCAAAAAGAATTACCCGATTGGAAATGAATATATTATGAAAAATATTGAACATAGAAACTTAAAGTTAATTTTATATTACAAGGCTAATCATAAAGTAGTTTTACAAACTAAATTGAAGGTGCTCAATATGCCCACCTTTGGAAGCACGAAATAATTATATCTATATGGTAGGCAAATCGTCCCAAACTTTTTCGAGCATGTCTGCATACACTAACCCGTGTCTTGAAATTGTTTATACCATCGCCTAATGCTCTGACAGCTAAGAACTTCAATCTACCAGGGTTTTGACGACGAAAATCACGGTGAACAGTTGTTACAGACTCACACTTCGCAAAGCGCAGAACACAAAATGATTTCTGTTGTTCAGTCGCCATCTTTACAAACACTGAATTGGCGGGCGAAGGAAGAGCGTTAGCTCTACTTGTTGGCAACTGCGTGAAACTCGAGATTTCGCTCTTTCTGCCTATACATTATTCGATCAAAACGAATTAAAAGATGAATAGTTATGATATTTTTAAGGGGACACGGTACCCTTTCAAAAAAAAATTTTTATTTTAAGTATTTCAATAAACATTGTAATTGTATTGCATTTTAGCAGTCAATTTAAAACATATTCTGAAAAGAGAAATTTATTTTAACAGTAAATTTAATTAAAATTTAAATTTTTCAATTTTTTTTTCAATTTTTAAAAATCCTTATAACTTTTTCAAATATCAATATTTTTGCTCCAATTTTTTATATTAAAAGTTTCTAAGTCTACTACATAAAACTTGGCATGGGTTTTTTAGATAACTTTAAAATTACATTTTATATAAATTATTTTCTATCATTAGCACTGAAAAACGATGAAATCTGCCAGTTTGTTCTATACGTTTGTATATATAAAAAGAAATAAACATTTTACTGCATAATTACATGCGAATTTGTACTCCATACATAATAGGAAACCTGTATAAAAAGTTTAATACTTGTGTCTTAAATACAAAAAAGTTTTAGCACTTTTACTGCATGAATGTCAAGAAAAAAGAAACATGGAGAAAAAGCCATTTAAAGTTTTCATTTGTTGAAAAAGTCCCTTTAAATGAAATGACATACAAATTTTATGTGTATTTATAGTAATCATATAAAATAAAGCTTATATAAAATATTTTATCCATCTAACTTCAATATAAAATATTTTATGCAATTTTAAAAACAAGTCAGTGAACTGTAGAAAATACAATCGACAACAGCTGCTCTTGGATTAAGATTTTTTAAAAATTCAGCAAATAAATCTTAATGTTAATTCCATGCTAAGTTTTATGAAGCATATAATAAAGAATATGTGCAAATTTTTTGAAATCTCTATTTCAAATATTAAAAAAGTTATAACGTTCTCAAAATATAACAGTTAAGAAAAAGATACGATCAAGAATTCATAAATCATGCTACTTGACAAAGTCATACCTGAAATTTGTATAAAATTAATGTGGAACGAGATTTGATATACAAAATAATGCACATGTAATACATTTTAACCATGTTTTAACATAAAAAATTTCTTGTAGGGTTGTAAAAGCATGAAAATAAATTTTTAAAAAAATAAGAAAAATCAAGCTGTAATTTTCATTCATGAAACATACTATTTACTAGGCATATTTTCTGAGAAAATTTCAAAAACATACTTATTTTACTAAATTAAAACCCCCCAGGTTTATAGGCAAGGCCTTCTTTCATGTTATTTGAATATTCTCTACGTCGGCGGGCAAGTTTGATTTTCTTTTGTGCCACCTGAAACGCTGCACTTTGCTTTCTCTTTCTTTGGTATATCCGCCTGTAGTCCCTCCACAAAGCAATGTATTTTGATTGTTTATTTAGCAAAATGTTGTTTTCAGAATAAACACTTTGTAATGATCTGAAAGTGCCTATATTAAATTCTGATACTGCATCCGCCACTGCAATAGTCACACGGCACAATGAAGCAGAAGAATCTTTTGAGCATTTGCTCCATATCAAACTATGGAAACTCTCATTTGAATTTTGGGTAAGACATCTCACACAGCGTTCAAGAAGGTCATTTGAAGCCAGTCGTTGATAAATTGGCGTAATTTTTGGTAAATGCTCACTATTGATGGGAGTTTTTATATTCATTCTGTGTGGACCAGGTGTTTTACCATTTGCTATTGATGCTTGGTAAAAACACCACGAATTTAGTCCAGGAGGGCATTTAGAATGTTGTGGTTTGGCATCAGTGGAAGAATTATGCAGCAACGTTGCATAAATGGCAGTTTTCATGGCATTTACATCACCCTTATTTTTCAAAATAGCGTTTTGATAATACCGTGTGAGTTTTTTAATTGCGTCTTCCTTTAGACTGCCATAACATTTACCACCAAGTGTGACACCTTTAGCACTCCATTCTTGGACAGCCTTTCGTAAAGCTGTTCCAAGTCTTTTGCTAACGTGATTAACACACTCCTCCTTTTTAATAATAAAATCAGTATCATAAACCTTTTTATCATTTAGGTACTTGAACGATTTTGAATCACCGTCTGAGAGCATTGTAGTGTAGCGTAAACCTATTTTTTCGGATCTACACCACATCTTGTGTGCTGCTTCCACATCCATCGCTCCCGATGAACCAGTGTGGTTGATTCTGCATGAAGTTTTGTGACTTTCATACCATATAGTATATTCTGCAGATTTCTCTCCGAGATCTGATTTAGCATATTCGCACTCAGTGCAGTGCTTCGACATCACCTCATAATCTAACACATAACCTGTCAATATATCTATCACACAGCCAACACCGATTTGTGAAGTATGTCCTCGGGTATGCCAGGTACCGTCAAAAGAAACACCAATGTTTGCAATAGTATTATCATCAGAAACACCATACTCCTTTCGAACCTCATGTCTGACTTTACACAGATTTTTTGCTGATGAAACTGTTATTGATTCGTGCAACATTTTCTTATAACGGTTGAAAGTTCTGTTGGACATCAAATGCATGTTTGTGTACATACAGAAAACCTCTAGAGCTGAATAGCCTCGCCTAAAACTCAAAAAAGCCTGAACAATTCTCATATTGATGTCAAATGTTTGCAGTAAGGTACCATCACTCTGAATCAGTCTTTTTGAAGTATATGTATCACTTTCTACTTCTGTACAGCCATTGCAAACAACTTTAAGTTTGTGTGAAAATCCACAGTTCTCCCCTAAAATTACAGCTAATGAATTAGTTTTGCACTTGCTGCACATCAGATTTGTAAATAAAGAAGATAACATATTCACATCTATAATGATATAATTTGGGCTTTCAAAAACATCAATTTTCTGAGGTAAATTGCAAAATTCAGATTCTTGCTTGAAATTTCTGAGATTCTGCTCTTTCACGGTGTTTTCAACATAAGGTAGTTTTTTTCAAAACACCATCACTTTTAGCATCTGATCGCCATCGCTTCATGGCGTTTAGTTTCGCAGTAATGTTCTTCCTTTTCGGTCTCGCCATGTTACTAATGCTTATAGAGGCAATGTAGAATAAATAACAACTGTAAATAATAGATATATAGCGTAAATTTCAAGTCAAAGCATAAAAATACACACTTCAGGAACGAAAGAAACGCTGATTACACTTTTTTTTAAACGAATATAAGTAGCAACGTGAAGAACTACCGCTACCATGTGTAAACAAGCCAATCAGTTACGGTTAACGGTTACTCCTTTCGCTCTGGTGAGCAAAAAAAAATAATTAATTCAATATTAATTTGAGTTTTCAGGCTATTGGGAAAAAATGCCACGCCCACTTTAAACGGTCACTTGTCCCTTTAATTTTCTGACATCATTAGAAAAATCTAAATAACTTTTAAAGTATTGAAGATACAGCTTTGAAATTTTGTGATCATATAGAGTAAGTTGGGGACAATAATTTGAGTCAATAAAAAAAATTGATATTTTGACTGTGTCCCCTTAAGTCGGATTATTGTTTTTTAAACACCCTGTATTATAAAAAGGAGCTACGAGAGTTTTAATTCCTTTTAATTTACAATAAATCCTTTTAAAGGGATTATAGATGTACGAAAAACAAACATGCATTTCTGTGCTATGGTTTGTTGCAAAACCTGTTCTACGGTTTTACATAGCACAAAAACTACCAATTATAACTGGAAATTCTGTAATTTCATATGACCTGCTTTATATTGCAGAGTATTGCATTTCAACCTCTCCGTTAACAAAAGAAATTCTTCTATCTCGGCCTGAGACTCATCAAAAGAATCCCGACAACTCAGGTGGCAAAATGCTGACGGCATTTTTCCCTTTGTTCATCCGATAGACTTGTTCCACAGAACGTTAGGGGACATCGGCCATTTTTCTTGATTTAGTCATCGCCGCCGGGTGACACCGGTTGATGTCAGTTATAAATGACAGGAGACTCCAGGTGCTTTCATTCATGAACTATCAGTTGTTAAGCAGCATCCTGGAGGCGTCGCGTGCCTAAACAAAAGGACTCGTGCCCTTCGCATTTTACCGAAGCGGCCGCTTTAGACCCGGGGAAAATATTTCATTATCGCCCCAGGAAACCCATTTCCGTTGCTCACTTGTTCTAGATCGTTCGACCTTCCGGAGAGTGATGCAATATCCGGTGGAGGCTCTTCTATAAAAGAGAATGGACCCCTCAGTCGTGGCTTGCGTCTTTTTTGTTCCTGACACGTAGCGGATCCAGTTTAAGAGCAGCCGGGTTTGCCGCCCTTAGAGGTTCAAGAGTCCCTTGTGACTGTTTGCAGCGACGATTTAGTTCCTGCAGGAGTAAACATACTCCGCTAATTTGTCGGAGACCAGTCTTCGTGGAAGTAGCTTTGCTACCTTATTTTCCAGTGAGGAGTCCTTTCTCCTTAATTTAATATTTTCATCGCTACCGGGTGCGTGCAGTGGTCACCGCCGTTGATATTATTGGGGAGCCCTTTTCCCATCAGGACGAAGTGCCGTTTCTTCATCATTGAAGCAGAGCCAGTTCTGCTAGCCTAGCGGACTTCTGTGTTCTTACTCCGCCCGACGCCGATTAAATCGAGTGTGATTTCCTAAGTTACGAAGTTCATCTTACATCTGTGCAGTGTACATATCTCATCATCATCAAATTGCTCAATAAATTGCATTTGTTTTGTTTATGTAATGAGTGATGTATACCTGGTGTGTTAGTTCATCTACTGGTTGAAACTACGAACCTCAGTTCGCTACAATATGGTGTAATGATAAAAATTTAAGTCAAAAAAGAATTACAGTGTATTAAAATGAGATAATTTATAATTTTGTATGGTGTTTATTGTATAAAGTGTTGTGCAAATTTATAGTTCCTACGCGCAGTTTATTATGTATTTCGTCATTTATGACACAAAACATCACTTGTTGTATAAACACTATAATTACATTTTACCTATTCTTTACAATCAGAAATAAAACTTTAGAAATTATCTTCTTTTTATGGATTGAACGAGAATTTCCAACTTTGTTAATGCTAAGTTTTCACTTTTTTGTATTTTTATAATTTTCTATTATTAGCAATCAAATGTATGTATGCGGGAGTATATTAGCAAATCGTTTCAAGCAATATAAACTTAAGAGAAACTAGTTGGTATCCGTCAAAACATGACGGCTAGATAGTAAATAAATATACTAATAGACAAATTATACTCAACACATCATTGCCAAATGCTTAAAATCATAATAATGAGCAGAAACAAATTAATTTGTTTAAGCGACCTCGTGCTTAGTGAGTATCTAAAGTCAGATTTAAAAATGTCACTGAGCATGCGCAGAAAGCAAATTTTTTTTTTAAATTGTAAACTGCCACTAATTAAACAGCGCGAAATAAATAATTTCCATCAGGTTTAATCTTATATTTCACAAACACAATTATCATAAAGATAAAAATGGCAGAGAGAGATCTAGAGAGACTCCTCGAAATAAACGTGTTTATCATTAAAACATGTCACTGAACATGCGCAAAAACAGTGAGTTTCTAGAGACAGATTTAAACATGCCACTGAGCATGCGCAGAAATCAACTTTTAATTGTAAATTATCGCGAATTAATAGAAATTGCTGTTACAAAAACCAAATTTGACAATTCTACAATCTTCCGTTTAAGACCAAAATGAAGTAAATTTATGCAGTAGTTTTCTCTCACGGACTACCCAAAAAGTCGGCTTAACAACATAAATATATAGATTGAAGCTCTCAAATATTTCACTTTATTACAAAAAAACTGTCCTACCTTCATTTCTGTAATATGTAATTATCACCAAAATTAAATTACGTAATTTTTAAGGCTAATGTTACTCTTACCTATGACAAATGGATCGTTTCACGTTAAGTAATTGCGCCGAGTCTTACATGGTTGTTTAATTATAATCAGTCTACGGAAAATCTAAACAGGCTCATGAAAAAATCCTTACTGTGGCTAAAAGCCAATCTCTCACAGTTTTGTTCAAACCTTTCGCTTTATCTCACTTCTAGAGATTGCTTATCGACAAACTTAGAATGTCACTCATCATCTTTTTTTTGTGTGTGTGTGCAAAGAAGAAATACAGCAGCTGGTATTCCCTCTTGAATGGGGAAGTTGTTGTCATGTTAAGAAAATAAACTAATCCACTTACACGTCGACCTTATCGGTCCAACAAACGAAAGGCGAAGAAACAGAAGAATAGGAGAGTGAGTTTCTTCATCTTGTTTATTTAGTAGGTTTGTGGGGATTTTTCTGCAGGCGTGGATTTGATTTTAGAAAAAAAAATTGTAATAAGCGACACTTTTACGTTTCTTAAGAGCAAAATTCTGAGTGTAATTTTGTGATTAGTACAATCAACATGCTCATTAGCATTGTTTGAAAACGTGCCCCTTGCACGAATTTAAATATTAGGGAAAGAGTAAAGGGAAGAATCCTAGTGCCCACAATCTCTCTTCAGTCTAGAGACAGAATATTTTTACTGTTATTTTGAACCTCGTTATGACGAACCTCAAGGAACCAAAGGTTTTGTTCGATTTATCCGGTGGTTCGCTGTATGAAAACGTGCACCTTGCACTAATTTAAATATTAGGGAAAGAGTAAAGGGAAAAATCCTAGTGCCCACAATCTCTCTTCAGTCTAAAGATAGAGTATTTATATTGTGATTTTGAATACAGCCAAACCTCGTTATAACGAACTTCAAGGGACCAAAGTTTTTTTCGCTTTATCCAGTGGTTCGCTATATGAAAACGTGCCCCTTGCACTAATTTAAATATTAGGGAAAAAGTAAAGGGAAGAATTCTACTGCCCACAATCTCTCTTCAATCTAGAGACAGAATTTTTATATTGGGATTTTCAATACAGTCAAACCTCGTTATAACAAACCTCACGGAACAAAAGGTTTTGTTCGATTTACCCGGTGGTTTGCTATATGAAAACGTGCCCCTTGCACTAATTTAAATATTAGTGAAAGAGTAAAGGGAAGAATCCTAGTTCCCACAATCTCTCTTCAGTCTAGAGACAGAATGTTTATATTGTGATTTTGAATACAGTCAAACCTCGTTATAACGAACTTCAAGGAACCAAAGGTTTTGTTCGCTTTATCCGGTGGTTCGCTATATCCGAACCGTTAAGAAAAATGCTAGAGTTTAACAAATGTATAACTCATTAGTTGCAATGTGTATTCCATAATAATGTATTAAAAAATTATAAAATCTATTAAAAATGATAATGAATTGAATCGACTAAAATCGATTACATTAAACTGGCACAATACTAATTAAATTACGTACAATAGGAAAACGACGGGACCAAAAATTTCGTTCGTTATATCCGTGAGTTCATTATATACCGGGTTCGCTATAATGGGGTTCGATTGTAAATGGAATTCGTAATGAAATACATATTGTAATTAAAGAGAATGTTATATTTATTAAGTGCTGTGTCACTAATTCTGGGTGTAATTTTGTGATTGGTTCAAGCAATAAGCTCATTTCAATTTTTTTTAAATATGCCACTTATACTAATTTAAATAATAGGATTTAAGTAAAGGGTGGTATCAAAATACTCGCAATCTCTCTTCAGTACAGGAATATATTGTGAGTATTGTGATTTTTCTGACGGCATGGGTTATTTTAAAAAAATATATTGTAATAAACGAGAGTATTATGTTTTTTTTAGAACAGTGCCACTGATTCTGGGTATAATTTTATGATTTGTATAAGCAATATGCTCCATAGCATTGTTTTGAAATGTGCCACTAAATGTGCTTATACTGATTCAAATAATAGAGTTTGGATAAAACGAGGTATCAAAATTTCTCCGACTCTCATCGGTAAAGGGACAGATTATAAGTATTGGGATTTTTCTTAGGACGTGAATTTCATTATATATATATATACACTGAGTCGCCAAATTATTATGACCAATACAATGTTGGACCACCTTTCGCCATTAATACTGCAGGAATTCTTCTAGGCATGGATTCTATGAGATGTTGGTAGGTGATATGAGGAATTTGAGACCATATCCGATAAACTGCGCTTTCCAATTCCTTAAGATTTGATGGTATTGGATCCAGCTGCCTGATTCCCCGTTCGATCTCATCCCACAAATTCTCAATTGGATTGAGATCTGATGATTGTGCAGGCCAACGAAGCAAGGTAACTTCTCCGTCATGCCCTTCGAACCGTTTGAAGACAATGTCAGCTTTATGACAAGGAGCATTGTCCTGCTGGAAGTATCCATCCCCGGCAGGGTACACCATTAACATAACAGGATGTACTTGATCTGCGATAACACTTATATACCCTTGGGCATTCAGACATTGTTTCACAGGAATCAAAGGGCCCATACAATACCAAGAAAACATCCCCCAAATCATAATATTGACTCCATTAGCTTGAAGTGTTGTGGCAATGCAGTTGGGGTACATGCTCTCGTGCTGTTTTCTTCATATTCGCAACCTGCCATCTGCATGGTGTAAGTGAAAACGTGATTTACCGGACCACGTGACCCTTTTCCAGTCATCTTCTGACCAATCCTTGTGCTCATTTGTGAACTGGATACTTCTGCTGTTGTTCAAGGCAGACAGTAGAGGCTTTTGAACAGGTCGTTGGCTTCCATAGCCTATACGGTGCAATGTGCGGTGAACAGTTCATTCAAAGACGTTGTTAGTTGTTCCTTGATTAAGATTCCCCGCTATTTGAAGTACTTCTGCTCGTCTGTTGGACTGGACAACTCTGGCAAGTCTTCTTTCAGACCGAGCATTCATCGGCCTCTGACGACCACAAGCCTGACGTTGAGACACGGTTTTCTGCTTGGTAGTCCACTCTATGTAAACTCTCTGTAAACTGCTGCTCTCGAACACTTCACGAGTGCAGCCGTTTTGCTGATACTGGTTCCTACGCTTCAAGCGCCAACAATCATCCCGCGTTCAAACTCACAGAAATCACGTGTTTTTCCCATTTCTTCACAAGCAGCACAGTGCAATTCGTGGTTCATTTGTCCTGCATTCCCTTTTTATAGATATCTCGCCCTTTAGTGGCAACAGTGTGACGCAATAGCTCATTTGCATAAAACTGTCAGGTGGTCATAATAAAGTGGCCACTCAGTGTATAATATATATATATATATATATATATATATATATATATATATATATAGTATATGTGTGTGTGTGTGTGTGTGTGTGTGTAAGTAAGTAAGTAACCCTCCTATAGGACGGCATCACAGTTTCGCTCTAACACTATAGGATAAACTGCGAAAACCCTCGTATACCATTGCAACCTGTAACACAGTTTCACTCGAACACGATAAAAAAAATTGCTAAAACTTTTCTACAACATTGTACTTCTACAGCACTAGATAACATGATCTTTGTTTAACACATTTAAAAACTAAACTACCTTAAAATAATGACGGGAAGGAATAATGAACTATAGTGATTTTACATGAAAATTTATAAACAAATTATAATGTATTTATTTATAACTCTATTCCGATGTCATAGCCGAAAGCGTCATGCACAGTTTACAATTAAGCAATTTTCAACTAAACACTGCATCGACATTATATCTTTGTCGTTGAAAGAACTAAAAACGTCAACGTTAAATGCATGTTGGAAGAAGATATGGCCATCTTCAGTTGAAACAGAAAACGTGCTTGAATCGTCAGAAAATGAAATTGGAGGCATATTAAAACTTGCTAAATTAATCGGAAGTGAAGGTTTTGTGGATATGGCTATTGAGGACGTTCAAGATTTATTAGTGGAAGAAGTTGACGAAGCGGATTTGATGGAAATGGCATCCGAAGCTGTAAATCTTCAGTTTAAATAGAAAACATACTTGAATCGTCAGAAAATGAAATTGGTGGCATATTAGAACTTGCTAAATCAATCGGAGGTGAAAGTTTTGTGGATATGGCTATTGAGGACATTCAAGATTTATTAGTGAAAGAAGTTGACGAAGCGGATTTGATGGAAATGGCATCCGAAGCTGTAAATCAAATCGATTCTTAGGACAATAGCACTGATGAAGATTGTGAAGTTAATAATTTAAATCTAAAAAAATTACAAGAATCAATAATCGTCATTATCTAAAGAAATTTCTTTCATCTAAGGATGACCTTAGATGAAAGGCTTGAATCATTTTTCTTGAATGCAGACCCTTCCGCTGAAAGAAGCCGAAAATTCAAAAGGGAGCTGCATAATTGCCTATCTGCATACCGTGAAATCTACAATGACTTTGTAAGAACCAGCAAACAACCAAAATTACAGATTTTTTAAAGAGGATAGAAGGTGCAAAAAATCTTAATGAAGGAAAAGGTTCTGAAAGTGAAGGTGATATCGTTCAACTGAAAAAACGTTCTCGTTTGATTGTACTGAGCATTGATGAGGAAGAAATATATTAAATTCAGGTCGCATTAAATGAAAATAATATACTTCTTCGACTTACGAGTGTCTCGAGTTACGAGGTTTTCGAGATACGAGCATTCTCTCGCCAGATATTTTGCTTCGAGTCACGAGTTAAAATTCGAGTTACGAGCAAGCTTCAGATACCCCACCGCTAGTTAGCCCAGCTAGCGCCTTGTTACGTGCTCATCAAATGCGAACACAAGTAATAAAACAAGTTTATTGCAGTACATTTTATTGTATTGTGTTTTTATACAATTTTCGCCATTTATAATCCTATTTTTCTTTTTTAAAATCATGTAAAGAACAATTGCGGTGTTTTGGGGGAGCCCAGAACGAATTAATGGTATTTCTATTCATTTCAATGAGGAAAACTGATTCGAGATACGAGTATTTCGAGTTACGAGCTCCGTCATGGAACGAATTAAATTCGTAAGTCGAGGTACAACTGTATTTTGTTTCTTTTCGTTTTGTATTATACGTACATTTATATTTTTAGCAAAAATTAAGTTTCTTATATGGAATTAAAAAGATTCTTTATCCGTTAAATAACTGAGGCCTAAAAAAGTGAATATTATCATTTCATGAAAATTATTTAACTTCTCAAAAATATTTAGTGGAAAGAAATTGCATGAACTTTGCGAATGCAGAATACTTAAAAGCAGCAGAATATAATTAAAACGATTCTGAAGTACAATGATTTTCCTTAAAAGCATGAAAATAAAAATTTATACATTTCTCTAGCGAAATTTTTCTCTTTTCTGCCTGTTGTGAAGGATCCACAATTTGGACATTCTGTCTCCTTCCAGCATTATCGCCGTTTTCTTTTCCCGTCAACACATTTGTGGTCATAAAACGGCCATATTTCAAAAAAAGGGGCCCGGCCTGCACCTGCACCAAGTTCCAAGAAACATCGCACGCCAAAATTCCTTAGGATGGGAGGAAGAAAATTCCAGTAAAGACTCAAGGGACATCCAATTTTCGCGGAAATAAAAATACCACGTGAATCAACCGTGGGGATGTCGTATCATCCTGCTCACGAATAAAATACTCGGAACGACAGTAAATTTCCGTGAGAGACCAGCCTGGGGAGGTGCCAAAACCAAAAAGGCGTAAATGAACCCCGAGTTTTTAGAGAATCAACGATAAGAGCTGAGGCAGAGGGTCAGAGATTGTGTGGCGAGCTGTGAAGAAAGACCTGGAACTGCTGCTCAATGACCAGGAGAGGAGAGATGCGCCCCCGCTAAAGCCCCGACGAGTGGGAATGCCCGATTTCAACTGTCCGCGCCGTGCCTGCTGCCTTCACCGAAGTGCCCCATCATCTGCATCCATGCCCTCAAAGTTCCCCAGGTTGGTCATTCTCCCCTTTCAAATAGTGCTGGGTTTTTTATCATCAATTTTGATAAATTGAACTTCAGTACGATCGACCCCTAATGATTCTTCCGCATGAAGCGGATACAACATGGCCTCATTCTTATACATAATGTATATTAATCCAAGATCTTCATTTATAATATGTAAACTAACTTTTGTATAATATTGTACAGTAAAAGTTCTTATTTTATTTATAAACGGATCGTTATCTTAGGAGTTTACCTCCCAATTTTACACAACGCAATGGGGAATCTCTGGTACCCCTCATAACACTGCCACTTCATTTTTTTCAATTGCCAAAAAGCAAATATTGAGTATAAACGTTAAAATAGATATATGAAACATGTTTACCTCTCATTTCTGAGTACATTTTTATAATAGTATTTGGTTTGATTAAATAAAAGAAATACACAGGAATTGTCAGTTAATAAAAAAAATAGTAAATATTTATTCACTAGTTTTCACGATGTGTGGGAAGCTGATATGTTAAAATAACAGAAGGATGTTGACACTGAAAAATAAAACATTATCAAAAAATAACTGTTCAGTATATCTCAATCTATAAATTAAACGAGTCTGTCGGATAAAAAATTGTTCTATATATCGTAATTTTGTTTTTGGTGTTGACATAACAGTATTTCAGGGTGAATTATATTCCCTATATTCGTGGCTTTTCGTAATATAACTTTGTGTTTATTATAATGTTATCTTTCTTTAAGTTTCTATAGCAACAGTACATAAATTATTTATTATACATTCTTTTAATAATCTTATTTCCACTTAAATATTGATCTATAGGACTAAGTATTATTGTTCCAGTAAAGTTGGAGAGGAATGAAAATTCGCCGATATCGCACAAGTATGCGATATCGGTAAAATCGGATTCAAAGATGGGAATTTATCATTCTTTTTTCTTATTTTGCCAATTTTATTTTTAAGTTGTTTTTTAAACATTCAAAGATATAGTAAATAAATCAGAGGACGTTCGATCCATTTTAATTCTTAGATAGGTAGCAAACTAACTTACTGATCACCAAATGTTTCGGAAAAACATCGGCTACTTTCCCGGTAACTGGCACTCAGGTCCCCAAAAAATGATAAAAAAAGACCAGAAAAACTGTAAAAATCTCATCCATGCACACGCTGCTTATTGGGGGCGTCACGTGATGTAAGTGGCCACGTGTCAACATCCATTAGCCCCACAATAGTTCCCACGTAGTGCGGGGTCTGTGCCGTGCAGGGGGGGGGGGGAGAGGGACCACGGGTGCTAAAAAGATAGCACCGAGCCCCGCGCCAACTGTTGACTGATGAACCCTAGGGAAGAAAGGGCAGGAATTAAATGTGGACTAGGAATCGAATGACTGCAGTGGTAAGGGAAAGAAGAATAAATTTCGGCTGAGATGTTTTCGAACACCGGTGATCAGGTTTATGTGTTTGTTCCTTGGGATATTTGAGATTGGGATTGCTAGTCATGAACAGAAACAGAATAAATAAAATCAGCAGACGAAAAAGACTCAGAGGCTCCTCAAAATAAGAAAATCACTGATATCTCTAAATGCCAAAACCTTTAGTCTAAGCAATGGATCATATTTAACAATCAAATATGGTACATATGTAAAGTGATTCCCTGTACTACAACAATATATTTTATTAAATTACAATTATATTATTAACTTTGTAAAGACTAAAATAAACACACATGCATATACACACAATAAAAGTGAGAGAGAGACTGATGAGAGCATTTGACTAATGAGGATGTGCAGCATTTTGACAGTTAAAGAATTGGTGCCGTACTGTGTTATACTGCATAATGTCATGGTATAATACAGTTCACTATATCATAATACTGTGTTTCATAATCAGGAAATTTTTAGTCTAGCAGCAAGTTGCAAAACTAAACATAAAGTACGATTTAACATAACATTGTTAATCAACAGCCTGAATGTATTAAAGACAATAATATATTTTTTACTCTTCTGGCTTATTTTTTTAAACTCAGATTAGTTCTAGTTTTTTTTTTAAATTTTAGAGTAAAGGGACTACAATACGAATGACGAATGAGCTGCGATGAAGAACCAGACTTAAAACGACTCGGACGATGTGAGAGAGCTGAAACTGAATCCTGTAGTATGCACAGTCCTGTTATCTTGCTTCCTTTACTCTCCATTTTGGAAAATTGTAATCCAAAATGCCTCGGTATTACACCTACCATGACGGCATTATACGGCATATTTGTTTTTTTCCCAATTACGGTGTAAAATGCCGTATGTTACCGTGGTATGAAATACCACGTATGTTTACATAAATAAGACGTGGTATGTTTACATAAATAAGAAAATTAGCAGACCATACATTACAACAAGTAGCCTATTTGGGGTGGGGGTGGCCATGAGTTTTTTGCCCATATGGCTTGGTCTGTTACAAAGTGTGGTGTCGTGGACCACAACTGCACTTCAGTACTCGAGAGAGGTTGTTTCAGAGAGAGGAAAAGCCGTTTATTGGAGTTAAGCTCTTTTATTATTTTCTTTGGTTGAGAATATGTACAGATTATTTACAACGCAGTTACATGCAGCATCTAACCGATCCCGCCAGACAATCAACATAAATCATCATCACGCAGAATACCGAGTCTCTCGATCATTCCTCTAGCGATAGCCTCCGGCACTCTCTCCGATCAGCTGTTCCTCCGTCCGTCTCTCTGTCGTTCCAAAAAGACTCTGACCCGCCAGGATGTGCTCGACGCTTTTTAAACACCATTTGAATCTTCTAGAACAATCTAAATTCCTGTTCAGAAATTCCAGGCGGTTCCAATAGAGACATTCCTCCGATGCTTAACGACATCTGGTCAGGCTTAATGATCAGGTGGTACGGGAAGGGTTAGCTGCTAATGAAAATCATTCTGCTAATGGGAAAAAATACCGGTATCCACATTCCACTGCGCTTCCAAGAATCGGACCAATGGAAAAAAATAACGTTAAACACATCTAACTGCCGCTTCCGAGAATCGGCCAGGTGGTCAAGACGAGGTTATAGCCACGTTGCTACAAGAGTTTCTTATTTTTTTCTTTGACCGTGATAGTCTTGTGCAGATAAACCACAACAATAAAGAAGATCGGTCTTCATTACAAACGATTTAACCAAGGACAAAAACATATTTAATGACCCACTTATTCTGTCGAGCAAGATCTGGATATCTTATATAACTTGAAGAATTTTGTATTAGCCTTATAAAATGGGGAAAATTTTTTGTTCCTTCGTAAGAGGTTTTCGGATCTTACTGAAGCAAAGATAAAAGGTGTATTATCATCACTTCACACATCTGTAGGATATTCAGACATTAGCATTTTGATGATATCCACATTGATATAAATTTCCTTAGTAATGGTATCCTTTTGATGATATAAGTGATGTTAAAAAATTGGTTTGAATCTCTTTCCAGAGAGTTACCAGGACCCCTGTAGGAAAGGAAAATACTACCAACTTACAGTTAATTCGTCAAAAACCTAATGAATCCCTTCATATACACAATACAGACTTAACATCCTAACAAATTATAGAAAGTTAGTTTTAACTGTTTGCCTGCAAGTTGCTATGGCCATCGTGGAAAAAGGGGTGGCAGGCAACATAATAGTGATACGTTGATAACCTATTATATCTCTATTAGTAACTGATGTGCAATATGTCCCTGAAAACTCACCATCATTACGTTCCATTTTTTATAATCTCAAATGGATTTATTGAGAGATAACGGAGATGTTACTGTCAGTCTTTCGACTAACGGCTTCATCGGAACAACTGTATTCTTCAAAAAAAGTTCCTAGGGAGGCAATGTTCAATAATTCCAGTTATCTATTACAAAACCGTCTATGAGAAGTTCCAGAATAGTACTACAAGTGACAGGTGAAAGGACATCCCGGTTGTAAATATTATCTGTGATGGTAATATAATCAGTGTAAGTACTGAAATGTGTAAAATTTTTTTTTGGCATAAATGTGTAAAATTTATTTTTGGCATAAAATCCTGATATAATATGTTAAACAGCTAACTTTAACAATAAATCTCAGTTCACACAAACAAAAATAAATGCGTAAAAAGATTAAAATATTATACAAGCAAAAAAAAAGAGTTTGCAAGATTAAAATGAGTTATTAGTGTGAGTTTTCTACAATGCGTAATTAATACGTAATTAAAATGAGAAGGTATTTTTTATGAGTAATTACAAGTTGAGTAAAATATTTAAGCGAATTTTAATTTTAATAATTTAAATGAGTTTAATATGAACTTGCACGTGAAAAAAGAGAATAAAATCTTGATTACTAGTATTATTGAGAGAACGCTTGCAAGTTATCAAATCATCAATTACCATGGACTGACTATAAAAATTTAAACATGAATTAAATGAATACAAAGAAGCTTTGCGCATAATCTTTGGTTTACTATGAAGTTATACTCTGAAGCTTACTGTGCAAGGTCTTTCAAGAAACATTTATGCCAAAAAAAGATTGGATTAGATTTCAGAGAAAACTGACCTGGAGCAAAAAATAGTAATGAAATAATTTACAATGAGAAGACATAAAATTCACACAACAGCAAAAAATCTTCTCAAAAGTTTTAAAAATACCTTAAAAGAAGCCAGAACAAAAGCAAACATATAAATATATATAGTTAAGAAAAATAAGAAGTTTATTTGCATAATAATTTATTCAGTCGACTAAATAAGTTCCAGACACATAATATTCATCATCACATAATATTCATCCATTAAGCTGCAGCTTAATGGATTCACCAATGATGGTATTTCAATATCTTGGACTATCTCTATATTTAAGATAAATCCGAACTTAAAAAGGTATGGAGCAGAAAGCAAAGGAATGATAGTTGAAAATATATTTTGGTTATAAATTACAACTAAAATATATTACAATTTGTAATAAAACAATAAGATTTTGTTCCCGATCATAACCTAAACCCTGTAGCTATTATTAGAATTCAATTACTGAATAGTGGGTATACCACTTAATATGACTGAACGATATCGGATGAACTTCCTTTTCCCGTTTGCCTTACCAGTAGCCATAAAGAAACATATTAAAGCAAATCATACACCTTAGTGAAAACGTTGTTTTTGTGTATTGTTACCAACAGTGATAAATGGATAAATAATTTTTTCTTCGTTACAATCCCTCATTTTAGATGTTGGATTTAATGGAGTACTCAATTTTAATATACATACGTACATACTTGAAGTTGTAGTCAAAGGTGCTGCATGCCATAATAACCTCGAAATATGTATTACATTTGGAAATTTTAAGGTGTGCCTCATAGGGAAGCGTTGCCCATGAATGATTTATTAAAAACGAATTTTATCATATGCATGTGGGCAAAAATACTTATTTGCAGACCATCCCAGTCTCATGATAGTTCAACGACGTACGATTTTTCGATTTTACGATCGAGTGTAAGTCAATTCTGTGGTACTAGGATGAATCTTTCATTTGAATTTTTTTCCCTGGTGTACACTGAGAGATAAAAAAACAGTACAATCAAAATTTTATACCTTCTTATAGAAAGATCACTCTATCTGCTACGCCCTCAAACTGTAACGAATGCCCCAGTGCCTTCTTGTAGCTATTTTCACGCGGAATGAAAGAATGAGAAATTGATGACCCTGTCAGTGTAGCATGCCCATCATCCTGCAATTAATTTTAGTTCAATTCATCAAAAAAATTTCGGATATAGGTATTTTCGGCTGCTTAAATTCATGATCTAGTACAGCATGCAACTACTCTGTTTTTTTTCCCCCAGAGAAGGTATCTATAAATGACATGGGATGAATAGCAATTAATCATAAAATATGTTTTATGCTAATTGTTTTTATCTGTTTGACACTCTTTAAAAACTTATTGATACTGTTTGACAAAGAATTAAATTCACAATCACATGTTATTGTTTTGTAAATCGACCCTGTGTAAGGTAAAGTTCAATTTCTACTCGTGACGTTATTAAGTAGGTAAACTTTAGAATGTGTGTCATGACCAGATATCAGTTAATAAGGTAAGTTGGGGTAACTGGACCATAGATTTTCAACTTTTTTATATACCCTGCTTTTAACATATTAAAATTATACTAAAATGTATAATTTTCAAAAATCTTTGTATTACATGCCTTTTAGTAAATCTTAGGGAGTCTGTTTAAGCTATGATATTGATTTTTATTATATATATATTATATATAAATATTGTATATATTTTTAAATACAGGTGGGCCCAATTACCCTGATAAATGAGGTAAGTGAACCACCCAGGTCTATTTCTCATAGGAAACAACAGCATATGTGACTGGATAACTTGGTCCAATGCTAGTGTATATCTAGAAAAAGAAAAAAAATTCTACCCCATTTAAAAATAATTCTTCAAAGCAATTACAAATTGGCTGTTGTTTGGTTGACTTCTGCTTACCAGTGTTGCCATAACAGAGTAAAATTCCCACGTAAAATGTAAAGGAAAAATCTGGGAGGGGATGGCCCAGTTACACCATGGGCTCAGTTATACCAACTTAACTTAAAGGTTAAACATTTTCTTTTATTGCAAGGCTTTTAAAAGATTAAAATGTCTTTGTTGTTTCTAATGCACCCTTACCGGAAGTTCCAGACCTAGTCCATATAGGTTTCGGTCTGAACACTGCGGCTCCGGTTTATGATATCACCTCAAGGGTCGGAGTCCGACTTGGCTAGGTGCCACCACATTTTGGACTGAGTACCCTTAGGGGCGACATCTGTGGGGGATCGTACATTCCCCACCCACTGACCTCATAGAAAGACTTTCTGGTCTATGGATTTAACTTATTCATATCCTGACGAGACACGAAGGTATTCAGCTGTGCTTGTTGGGATTTGATCCAAGCTTCCTCGGTACTGACGGCCGACGCGCTACTGATAGGCTACCTTGGGCCAAAAAGATTAAAATAAACGTTTGACCTTTATTAAACCCAGATCTGATATATAAATAACGTTTTTGCTTGACTCCATTCTATGGTTCTAAACTTGTTTTATTTTGGCTTGTTTTTGGACGGCATTGTTTGTTAAACTAGTCAAGGGGAATGTAGTTAAAGTATTGGGTAAGATGAATTTCGAAATGATAATAAATTTTTTTTTACATATCTTTAACATAAATTTAAACTTACGTTCCTTAAAAAAAAGTCTAATTTAGTTTCTGAATTTGAATTACTGTTTAGTTTTTAAGCAAATAAAATACATAAAAGTTATTAAGTCAGACATAAAAATTGGGTGTAAAGTTTTATTACCAAATGTTTAGCTTACCAAATAAATTAGTTAAAATAATCATGCAACTACTTAAAATATTTTTTACTAAAGTTTTAAATTCTTTGATGGGTGTCACTAAACATTCCTAAAACAACTCTTTAATTTTACTCCCCAAAACCGGATATACACGTAGAACCTGACCCACAGTTATAATAAAATTGTACACCAATATATTTCAGTATTTTCAGTACTTTTTTATTAGTATTTTATTACATGTGCAATTAAATTTCTTTTCTTTATTTTCTTAGCATTTTTTCAGGTTTTGATATTGTGCAAAAGGAATATTTTGTATACTTGCTCATGTATACATTTAATATATATGTGTGTATGTATATATACATGGTTTGTGCGTGTGTGTGTGAGTGTGTGTGTATCTGTATATATATATATATATATATATATATATATATATATATATATATATATATATATATATATATATATATATATATATATATATATATATATATATATATATATATATATATATATATATATATATATATATATATATATATATATATATATATATATATATACACTGCTTGACAATTGCTAAGGAACAATCACATTTTTCGGAATATTTCATAATAGACATTGATTGAAGAAATGAAACTTAGTACATATTTAGTAGAGATACTGTGTATTATTTATTGTGCAAAATGGTACAGATTTCGCCACATGGAAAAAGAAGAAAACGAAAAATAAAAAAGATGCTCTTTGGAGCATTTCCAAACAGCCACGAAAAATGGGTCTTCTTGCCAGAATGAAATAGTTATGAATACCTTTCTAAGGTGTATGACCTCCTCGGACACTATTGCACATTTTGCATCTGTTTTTTATGCTGTCTACTAAAGTATTGAGGAGTCCTTGGGGGATATTGTCCCACTCTTCTCTCAAGGCGATTTTCAGTTCTTGCAAGGTTCGGGGAGGGCGAGTTCTTTGAGAAACACGTCTGCCAAGAGCATCACATGCATGCTCTATAAGATTTAGGCCAGGAGAGTAAGCAGGCCATGTCATATGTTCAATATTTTCACTTTCTAGCGTGTCCGATACTTCAGCGGTCCTGTGTGGGCGCGCATTGTCGTCCATAAACAGAAAATCTGGACCTACCACACCCCTAAAAAAACGAACATAATCCAGAACAATCTCTCTGCAATACCCCTGCGATGAAACGGTCCCTCGCTCAAAGATGTGAAGCGGTGTTTTGCCATTGTGCATAATGCCTGCCCACTCCATCATGCCTTGACCATACCAGTGACGCTCCTGAACATTCTGTGGTGCATAACGTGTTCCCCTCTCTCTCGACACTAACTGTTGGCCAGAATCGCTTGTCACAGTGAAATGGTATTCGTCAGAGAACATCACTCTGGACCACTCTTGCTGACCCCAACCAATATGTTCCTTACACAAACGTAATCTTTCTCGACGATGGCGTGGTTGAAGTAGGATGCATTGATCAGGCTTCCGTGCATACCAACCAACCTGATTTAATCGCCTAGAAATGGTTCTGGATGATACATTTGTACGGGTAGCGGTTGCAAGGTCTGCAGCTATCTGACTAGGAGTGAAATGTATGCTCCTTTTCGCCACTAGGGATACATATCGATCCTCTTGTGGTGTGGTGTTCCTTCCACGACCACCGGCATGCTTTCGCATAGCATTTCCACATTCAGCGGCCTTTTTAAATCACGATATGACACTTTTTGCCACTCACATCACTCTGGTCACAATAGTGGCACTCTGTCCTACTTCGAGCAGTCCAACTGCTCGTCCACGATCGTACACACTCAAATGATGTCTTGCAGACATTTTGCCCTTAATTATTGCCACACCACACTTATTTTCCCTGAAATAACGTCCAACAACCTACGGCGCTATTTTCGTCAAACACCTAACTGCATGAACTTTCGAATGAATAAAGAGTTTTCGTGCACTGCCTTTTGTACAGATAACAGGTCCTGCCCTATTACGCCCTCCATTTTACTGTGATTGGTATGCTGTCGGAAACGCTAGTTTGAACAAACCAGTTGTTCCTTAGCAATTGTCAAGCAGTATATATATATATATAAATATATATATATATATATATATATATATATATATATATATATATATATATATATATATATATATATATATTCAGTGTTCGATTTCTAGAAATAGAGGTGCTGGAAATGTAAACTTCAGGGGGTAGGGTGGGGGGCTATTCCAAATTATATATATATATATATATATATATATATATATATATATATATATATATATATATATATATATATATATATATACATATATATGTGTGTGTGTGTAAGTAATTAATATATAGATAATAGCCGAGGCCCACTCACTAACAACAGAGTAATTATATGTTTAAATAAATGTTTTAACTATCATAATTTTTTTTTCTAAAGAGCCTATATATATATATATATATATATATATATATATATATATATATATATATATATATATATATATATATATATATATATATGTATGTGTGTGTGTGTGTGTGTGTGTGTGTGAGTGAGTGAGTGTGTGTGTGTGTGTGTGTGTGTGTGTGTGTGTGTGTGTGTGTATGTATATGAGCGGCAAAGAATGTAGAGGGGGAAAGTAAATCACACAACCTTGCATTAAAGCCTTTCCCTGAACTTTCTGGCGAGAGATCTTTAGTAAATATCTTCCTCCATTGTCAGGCCCAAGAGAGGCGGTGACTGCCAAAAGAAAAAGGCACAAAAACTCAGACAAAGAGAAGCAAATCCATGCCGAGGAGGCACAGAAAATGAAGTGCCGCGTTCCGTTCAGGTGTCCCTGCTGGACTCTTCTTTCTTCCGCCAAGATATTGGACTCTGATATCGATGAAGAAAGAAAGAGACCGAGGCATCGAAGAAAGTCGATATTGGAGTGGGACTGCTGGTATCAACAGTTCGATGCTGTAAGCCATCAAGTCCCCCTCCTCCAGTTTATTCAAACAACTGCCGCTTTGGCTTTGGGAAAAATCTTTTGCCACGATATTTGGAAGCAAAGATTTCGCAGATATGCGTCGAGATGACTGCAGGAGTGGTGTAAGTTGGGTGGCAGGGATTTGTTCGGGTGTGGGCGAATAATGCATTTTCTTTTCTTTCTGGAAGGGAGTGACTTCTGGCTTCGGCTATCATTTACCTATTTCTACTTAAACGGTTTAATTTATACTATATTTGAAAGAACCTCTCCTTCCAATAGCTTCGAGCTTTCTGACCGTAATATCGTAGGTGCAATAATACATATTTATTCTACTCAATTAAGTCACTTGAATATCTTTCTGTAAGTGGTTATATCTGAAAAGGGAATTTCTTTTCAAGGTAGCGCTTGTTTGTAGTGGGAACTAACACTTTGAATACTCTATTTCTTCAATTTGGCATCATCATGGAAGAACATTTTAAATACTCCTCTAAAGTTTCATCATTATAAAATGTACCATACCACCCCATATTTGTTTGTTATCTCTTGATATCTACTTATGACTTTCGCTCTTAAATTTTCTTTCAAAAATCATAATACTATAAAGAACTGTATATATACATATATATATATATATATATATATATATATATACACTGCTGGCCACCCAAATTGCAACACCAAGAAAGACAAAAGATATCACAATAAAATTTATTTTGTAGATAACATGTGGACCAAGTATCAAATGATTAAATTTATAGACTTCTGTGAAGTGTGGTTCCTGCCAAAATCAGTAGTTAGAGTAGCCGCCATTGTTGGAGATCACCGCTGCCACACGCCTCGGAATTGATTCAAAGAGACTTTGGATGAGTTCTTGGGGTACAGCAGACCAAGCAGCTTCCACACGTTGCCAAAGTTGACCTGCTGTGGCAGCTGGGGATGGAATCTGGGTCAATCGTAGAGCAAACATGGGCCACATGTTTTCTATCGGCGAAAGATCCGGAGAGCGAGGCGGCCAGGGAAGCAATTCAATCTGGCGATTGACGAAGAACCGTTGGACAATGCGTGCCACGTGTGGTCGCGCATTATCCTGTTGAAATATGGCTGTGGGCAAGCCCTGAAGGTAAGGAAGGACAACTGGCTCCAACACCTCGGAGATGTAGCGCTGGCTGTTTAAAGTACCGGCAATGCGTACTAGAGGTGTGCGAGAGTGATATACAATACCGTCCCATACCATAATACCCGGTGCAGGACCAGTGTGGCGGTGCATAACGCAGCTGTTCAGCATCCTCTCTTCACGGTGTCTCCAGACTCGAATGCGACCATCGTGGTGTTGCAGACAGATGCGTGACTCGTCAGTAAAGACAATTTCATTCCATTCTGCCGTCCATATCCTTCTGTCATCGCACCATTGGCGGCGGAGACGTCTGTGGTTCTGCGTCAAGGGTAGACAAAGCAATGGACGTCTTGCGGACAGACCACTCTGTCCGCGCTGTAAACGGCGTCGAATGGTACGCGCAGACACTGGATGATGCGTTACAGACTGCATGTGCTGTGCTATGGTTCGTGAAGTGACTGAGCGACTACCAACACGACTACCGATTTCCCTGAAAGATAATCCACAATCTCGGTAGTCCACTATCCTTCCTCTGTCGAACTCGGATACTTGATCAAAAGATGATCGCTGTTTTCGACGAGGCATAATTGATCGTTTTTTTAAAAAAAAACCACAAGAAAAACACAATTGCCGAACTTGAAATCGTCGAAATCTCCAAGCCTTAAATAGCACTTTGATGTGGCGCCACAGGCGCGCGTGATGTGCGTCTGCGCTGAAATTCTAATCATTTGCATATCTCACCTCCGCTAATGCATGTTGTAAATTTCATGTTATTTACATGTTTCCTTCAGGGTGTTGAATTTACAGTGGCCAGCAGTGTGTGTATATATATATATATATATATATATATATATATATATATATATATATATATATATATATATATATATATATATATATATATATATATATATATATATATATATATATATATATATATATATATATATATATATATATATATATATATATATATATATATATATATATATATATATATATATATATATATATGTTTAGGGATCGTGGCGGCCTTGTTGTACAGCGCGCTGATTTTCGGTGCTGAGGGTGCTTGGATCGAATCCCGGCGTCTCGCCTCGAATGTTTAAAGGGCAAGGCCTCCGCATTGGAAAGAATATATATGTGTGTGTGTGTGTGCTGTCTGAATATTTGGTAGTCATCTTTCGAATTAAAACTGTAATCATATATAAAAGAAATTCACATTTTTTTTTTTTACTAAATATTCTAAATATTTTACCCTTAACCGTAATATACGGGTTGGTAAATATTTTTTTTAAAAAGTCAGGTTCTTTTTTGCGTCTTGTGCAGATTTGTTATTTTGTATACACTATAAAACATTTTGCGCAGCAATTCATGGAAACAAAGAAGCTTCTAGTCAATTTAACCCCAAGGAAAGGCACAAACTGGCGGGAATAAATTTAGCATCCAGGTTATACTTAGAATGATTCCGCTTATGGAATTCCGATTTCCTTTGCATAATCGTTGCCGAGGTTCCTGCGCTAGAAGGGTGGGATGAGCTTATCCTGAACTTACCGACCTCATAGAGACGAGGTTAAAAGAAGAGTAGAACAAACAAACTGGCATTTTAGCAACTTTTACCGCTGTAGTCTTTGCAATTTTATGCGTCTGTTATCTTTCTGCTATTTGCATCCGTTTGTGGAATAAATAAGTTTCATATTTATGATTTGGCAAAATTTAACTGAGAGTCTGTGGACTAGATTGGGAAACACTTTCATATCGTGCTAATATTTTTATGTTTTAATACGGGGGATAATTTTATCATTATTTACAGAGGGTCTTTTGTTATTTTGAAAACTCTCAGAGAAGTAATATTGAATTTGGGATGATATATATTTAGGAAAGTGCTGGTATTTTCTTTTATGATTTGTAAATGGTAATTAAATTTAAATACGACTCAGTTCTAGTGTAAATTACGCTCTAAATCTTGTTGGGCCCTGTAGATTAATTCCTTACATATTAAAGAACCTTATTCCAATGCACAGATTTCATCAGTAATTGTCTCCTGTTTAAAGTTCAAAATAGATTACTCATATAAAAGAAATTTTAGGAGAACTATATAGCTTCAGAAAAATTGCATCTCAACAAGGAAAAAAAACTTATATATGCCTCTGCATGTTAGTAAAGTATTTTTCCCTCATGAAAATTGCTATGTTCACGCTCCTAAAGTTATGAATTATATTTCACGCTTAAATTGCAGATGTATCCTTTTTTTATATACGAGTATTCATCAAAAAATCTTTGCCGATATATGGATCTCTATCGGCTGTTCCGTTCAACAGATCGAGATGAAATTTCAGATACAGTTATTCAGAGGTATGAGTTAGGGATTCTGTGAACGACAACAAAGTGGCGCTGACGGTTACGGTTATAGGTATAGAAACTCGAAATTTTCGAATGGCAACAGACTTTTTTCCCGTCGCAAAATGCTCAGCGCATCCAAAACCCCAAAAAGCATTGGAACTGCACGTGTATCACAAAAAACGGACGCATTATGCACGCACAAAATACAGCTCTGCGAACGGCCTGTGATGGCACCGATGTAGAAAATATGTAATCCAAATAAAAGTTTGGATTTAATAAAAGTTCTTTTGTCCGATCTGTGTTGTCATCAATGATTGGTGTCTTGACTTTGTCATATAAAAATTTCCTCCGTGTATCCCGATCGTGTTTTTGTTGACCTCTCGCAGAGCTGTTTTTTGTGCGCGCATAATGCGTCCGTTTTTTGTGATACGGGTACCGTTCCAACGCTCTTTAGGGTTTTCGGATGAGCATTTTGCGACGAGAAAAAGGCTGTTGCCATTTGAAAATTTCGAGTTTCTATACCTATAACCGTAACCGTGAGCGCCACTTTGTTGCCGTTCACAGAATCCCGAACTCATACCTCTGAATAACTATATCTGAAACCTCATCTCGGTCGGTTGAAAGGAACATCCACCAGAGGTCCATATATATGCAAAGTTTTTTTATGACCACCCTGTACATTTATAACTGCTGTCTGGATACGTAGAAATTGGTATGATTATTCTTACATGTGTATCAAAATAATTTATATCTATTTAATCATCATAAAATAATGGTGTGTATGAAATTTGTAATTGCATGTAATATACATTCATAAGCAAGTATATGATGCAAAAATTTAATACAGCAAACACATGGTTAACATTTGTAAGAATGATACATCCTAAATGAGTAGAAACTGAATAAGACAAATTCCGTTAAAATCGCGTCTTTAATTACTTGGTTAAAGGTGACTTAAATTATATTTCATTGTATAGTCATTAAGTTTAGACTGCCAAGACTTGACATCAGTTCATTCCAGAAATCCTTTCTGCCATCTGTTGCCCTAGTGAGGAATCTATTTTTATAGGAAAACTATCCTATTTTCAGTAAAATGGAGATATATTAATATTATGAATATTATACTTGATATTTCAAATATAAATCCTAATTTTTTTTACAGGGAATACCACAAATTTAGTAATGCATCATTAGCTATTTTTTATTTGATTTTTGGAAAATTTTCAAAGATAGTGAGTTTTCGGAGAATATTGGAGAAATTATTACCTGGGTCAAAATGTTTTTGATTAATGAAAAAGTTAAAATTCTGGAAATGAGTTTAAACCCTACTTTGGTGAAAAGAGGAAATTTTTTATGACTTGTACCAACTATGAATAGTACGTAACATAATGAGCCAGAGATTGTCTGTTTTTTTTTTTTTTTTTTTTTGGGGGGGGGGGGGGGGGTTAACAAACTTTTTATAAATTGCCTTTGAGAGCAGAAAAAGACAGAATTTTTTTTAATCCAGTCAGTGTAGTTAGAGTGTTCGATTAGTAATAATGAAATTATCTAAATAAAAATTTAAATTAGGTTCTTGCTTTGTCTTAGTTTTTAGGGGGAAAATGAATTTTTTTTAAAACCTATTAAAAAATCGAATTTAATCTCAGAGCAGATTAAGGAACAAATATTAAAAAGAAGGTTGGGTAAAAATAATGAAGAGTACCTACAAAAAAGCGCATATCTTGCAGTAATGACATAATCTATAAGTTATATTCTCTTTTTTTCTCCATTTTAGACTATTATGGATAAGAAGGTGCTAAGTTTTAAACCTATATCAGTTTAAAAGTTTTGACGTTAAATTTAACGATAAAGGAAAAATATAGATGTGTGTTTACAAATTAATTTTATAAGTGAGAAATTATTTTGCACTTTTCCTTGAACACCTTTGTTTACATTTGAACCTTAGATCGCATTATTAAAGACTTGCAGCTTTATAAATATTGGTGTAAATTCAAAGTAAGGAAATTTAACCATGATATATTGCCCAGGCAGTTTGCCAGAAGTGTCATAAGAGAATGCATATAACTAACTCATCGGATATAGAGTTCATTATCAGTGATCAATAAATGAGAACTGAAATATTGTTCAACGGACAACGAAGAATATTCTTAGCTGTTAGTATATAATACTTCATCGCTCTCGAAAAATAAAATAAATCCATTACAGATATTAGTGATATATTTTGACATGCCTGTTTAGATGTTACTATGAGATCACGTTAACCTTTAGTTTACGGTGCCCATTTTTTTTATTCCCTCTTTAGAACAGGAAATTTCATACCCCTTTGTAAGAACGGTCATTAAGGGGGTTATATATATATATATATATAAACTCACCGCGCAACAGTCCGATGTGGACCAGGGCCGGAGGTACCCATCTCCGCTTTCTTGGGGTGCCATACAGCATATGTCTCAGTCAGGTGGTCAACCTGACGTGGGACCCCCAGAGTTTAGTTCCCAAGCATGCTTGGCCTCATTTTATCGACTCACTGAAGGGATAAAAGGCTGAGTCGACCTTGCCCAGTCGCAGGGTCGAACCCTGGACCTGTGAGAAGGCAGCTTGACGCTTTTAACCACTATATATATAATTATAATATATATATATATATATATAACATATATTCATGCCCGTATTCTTGTGATACATGTTATCCCACCCGTTAATGATCAAATAAAAGGTGCTACTTTTAATCTTAGGGTAAGATTATTTTGATCTCTAATGATTTCCTCTAAATATTTGTGCAAGCACATAACAATATACACCCATACCTCGCTTTACGGCCTAGATACGTTCCGGAAAACTTGGCCGTAAATCGAAAAGCTGTATAACAAATCAATTATTTTCATACAAACCGAAACAAATATAATTGGATCTGTTCCAAATTTTTTTATAAATAATATAGTTTTCAGTTCATAAATCATTTTATTTTTTTATTTTCTATAAAAATGCTTACATAAAAATAAAAGTACTAAACAATGTAATAATGAACAGAAATGAAAACAATAAACTTATAAACAAAAACTAAAGAAATCATATGCTCATGTGTATACATATAATAAAAAACATAAAATAAAATGTTTAAAAACTGCTTTGATGTTATGACGAACATTAACATGAAGAATCATTAAGCTATAATATGCTGCCATCATCACTTTCCTCTGTTGTGGCCGTATAACGAAACATTGTGGGCCGTAAATCGAAAAAGTGCCATAATTAAAAAAGGCCGTTATAGCGAAATGCCGTATAAAGAGCTGCCGTATATCGAGTTATAGGTGTATATACAGTGAAACTTCTTTTGGCGGCTGCTCTTATTCGACCCCTCTAAACGGGCATATTTTGTTCAGCACCTGCTCAAGACTCCATAGAGACAATGATATGGAAGAAACCTTTTGTAATCAAGTCACAAAGGATTTATTAAACATAGAAATTATTTTATGAAATATAGAATATATTTTACGAAATTCTGTATTAAATATAATATAGCTTATCAGTTGGTTTTTGTGTAACTTATTCTTGGTATTTTAATGCACAACAAAGAAAGCAAATTCAGTGTAATTACATTTTATTTAAGTTCTTAGCATCCGATGTTAAAGAATGTATAAATTTAGTTTAATGATATATATGAACATGAAATGGATGATAAATGATTATAATGTAGCTTATAATTTTGCATTTGAGTAACTTATCCATAGTATCTTAATTGACAACGGTGAAATACATTCAACATACCATATATTTCGGACCATAATACGCATCTGACCATAAGACTCACTTCAAATTTCTGAGAGTATTTTTAGATACGAATATTTTGTATTTTGTGAGGTATGCAAAGATATTTTCAATTTCTTACTTTATAAAGAATAAATATACACACACACATATATATATATATATATATATACATACATATATATATATATATATATATATATATATATATATATATATATATATATATATATATATATATATATACATATATATAATAAATATATATAATATATAGAATAAAATTTTAAATTTTGTTTTAATGTTACCATCAGACCATAAAACTCACCCCAATTTTAAGTTGATTTATTATGTAAAAAGATGCATTTTATGGTCCAAAAAATACTGTAATTACATTTCCTTTAACCTTTAGCTTACGGGGCACATTTTCCCGATTACCTCTTTAGAACGGGAAATTTCATTCTCCCTTTGTAAGAACGGACATTAAAGGGGTTATATATATATATATATATATATATATATATATATATATATAATCACTCTTGGGCCCGAATTCTTGGGATACATGCTATCCCACCTCGAAAGGCAAAGGTTAGCAAGCGGTGTTAAAGTGTATACAAATTTAGTTAAAGAGATTATACGAACATGAAATGGGTGATAAATGATTTTAAGGATATAAAGATTCTCTGCTGACTTGTACATAAACATTTCAACAATTGCTATTCATAGAATTCCTCTACATTTTAGGTACGCGCTTGTGAATGGATGTAAAAATATATAAACGTGTTTGTGCTCGCGCAAAAACGGTGCTGGAATTCAAAATATGACCTCGCGCGGCTGTGTTTTTCAGCTGCCGGCTAGACACATTAAGCCACCGCCCATTTTTTATCAGAAAATAAACTTCACGGAAATTCCTAAATCCAAGACTTATGTTAGCTCGGCCCGGAGATTCCAAGGCGCATGCGCAATTTTCTATTGCCCCGGAATCGTAAAGTTCGGATTTAGAGAATGGGCTCTTTTTTGCGATAAACTGCTGCAGATTATATTTTTTGCCTCCCCTGCTATTGCCGGTGTTATTGGTTTTCTATGGTGATTCGGACAAATCCTAAAGAATTGCTTAAAACCTTCTCCCCCCCCCCCTTTGGAGGAGTCGATTTTTTGAAATGGCAACTGAATGTGGGCGCTAAAAAAGTGCCACTTGCGTTTAGAAGAAACTGCTCTTGAAGATCCGGAGAACGCTATAATCTATTCCTCATAATGTTGCAATGAAGTCATAAGCCATTAAGCCTTAAAGGCATGCGTAATGTAAATTCTAAGTGTGACGTGCAGTCAGGCATGGAATATTTAAGGGATATGAGTCCTTCATGTTGTAAAGTATAAAGAAAAATCTCGTCTTTTTACTTTTCCGTACAATAAGGCAATGCTTTAGGTTCCATAAATATTTCTATTTTACTTTAGAGCGCAACTGATAAAATTTTAACTTCAAATCAGTACTTCCAAGGGAAACTATATTTAAAAAAGTACTATGCAAGTTTTCTGAATGCAAAGAAAAAATTATAAATAAAATATATATCCTGCTTTATAACGCTAAAATTCTCGGATAATTTTTTTTATCTGCAACACAGCCAAAATGGTGAGCTAAAGACCAATACTATCAAGAGTGCAGCATCTTTGAGAAGAACAGAGAGAGAATAAAACAAATTTAGTTGAAATTAAGCATTGTCAGGACTTTGCCTTATATAAACGACTGCCAGCCTTTTTGCATTTTATGCTTTAATTGCATTTCTTGACTAAATACAGGCTATTTGCAATATATATACCGGGTGGCCATAATTAAACTGACAGTGCTCACAGTGTTCTGTAGCGTGATCTATTTGCGAGAATGACGCCACATTTTGTAGGAAGATTAAACAAGACGGGGGACGAAGGATTCCGCGAAAAAATAAATTAGTTCCAAAAGTCACCGCTAGGGGAATATGTGGCGCTGTGTAATAGAAAATAGAGTGTTAACAAATGCAAATTAATACGGAATAAAATTACCTTTTATTATGCACATTTTCTTATTTAGTTCAAGTGCAATATAGCAACACTTTTAAAAAAGCGTAAAATCTACATAAACACCGATAAAGTCTCGTGATCTGCAGTATCACGTACGCTGAGCAGAAGAAGTTCTTTATTCAAATTTCACGTTACATCCATTGGCACAGTGCCAGCTGCTTGGGTTTTAAAAGGCAATGTGTTACGTTTCGAATCAATCGGATTGGAAGTTTATGTGCTATGTCTCCTTCTTTAGTCGAGCGTGCGTTACTGGTCAAATTCTTTTACCTCAACCAGTGCAACGCGTCAGCCGCTCTTCGTGCTTTTAGAACGCACAAAAAAATGCGTAAAGGTAACGGTCCTGTGTCAGTTAATGGGCTAAAAGCAATGGTTGCGACGTTTGAGAAAACAGGTTCTCTGAAGGTTCAGTCAGGCAGAGGACGAAAACCTGTACCACAGGATACAATCGAAGCAGTTGCCACGGCGATTGTCGACAGAGGACCAGACAATATTGCTGCCACCTCTAGCGCTCGTGGATTAACTCGGAATATGGATATGCCTTACAGTACGGTATGGAAAATCTTACGAAAGATTATGAACTTCTATCCGTACAAGATCAGCCGTGTACAGGAGTTACTGTACCCCGACCATGATAAGCGATTGACTTTTGCTCTCACCTTTCTTGCCAGAATGGAGGTGGATGATGCTTGGCCGTGGAAAGTTTTATGGGGAGACGAGGCCCACTTTTACCTGCATGGAACTGTGAATACCCAGAACTGCCGAATTTGGGATGACAAATCACCACATGCAGTCCCAGAAATTCCCTTACATTCACCAAAGGTAACTGTTTGGTGTGGGTTCACAGCGGAATTTATCGTAGGTCCATTCTTCTATGAGAACATTACCCCGACAGGACCGGAAACCTGTTCTGTTACCAGAGAGAAATATCGCCACATGTTGAACAGCTTTGTCATTCCGGCACTTCAGCAAAAACAATGCCTGGGGGAAATCGTTTTTCATGCAAGATGGAGCCCCTCCACACGTTGCTGTACGGTTGCAACAGCTGCTACGACAGAAATTCACAACAGAAAGAGTCATTTGCCGCTACTTTCCAACTGCATGGCCACCTCGGTCGCCTGATCTTACCCCATTCGACTTCTGGCTATGGGGTTACCTTAAGTCCAAGGTCTATCAAGGAGTGGTCCAGGACCTGGCTACGTTGAAGGATAACATATCACGGACTGTACGGGAGATTCCTTCAGACATGTTACTTTCTGCTGTTGTGCATACTGTGCACAGAATGCAATATGTGGTCCACAACAACGGCATCCACATTGAACCTCATTTGAATGAAAAATAAAAGGTAATTTCCGTATTGATTTGCAATTGTTAACACTCTATTTTCTATTACACAGCGCCAAATATTCCCCTAGCGGTGACTTTTGGAACTAATTTTTTATTTCTTTCGTCCCCAATCCTTCGTCCCCCGTCTTGTTTAATCTTCCTACAAAATGTGGCGTTATTCTCGCAAATAGATCGCGCTACAGAACACTGTGAGCACTGTCAGTTTAATTATGGCCAGCCGGTATATATATATATATATATATATATATATATATATATATATATATATATATAATCTAAATCGTGGGTTCACGGCATCGACGAGGATGGTAAGACTTGAGTTGTCACTGCGCTCATTCAAGTCTATCTAGGCCCGACAGTATCTCCTTGTCTCCTGCTCCAGCGTCACTCTGAATAACTTAATCTCTGAATCACTGACTCACAGCAACGAATCCCTGTTCGCCGACTTTATATACCACTGCTGACCGTTCTCGAAAAGTCTGGAAAACGCCGCCTCTGTTTGTTCAGTTATTGTTCCCAGACGACTAGGCGCCTCCGGTCGGAAACTTCCCTTTTGTAGCTGACGAACTGTTCCGGTAGCTGTCGGTAGAACATCCGGTCTTTATGTTGTCAAAACTGTCTGTCTCCAGCCGTCCAAATCATAAACCGCACATTGGTTGGTCTTCCCGGAATTTCCACACCCAAAATATTCGCTATTGTACGGGAGTCGATACAGCATCGGCTCCCGAGTCACATACATTTTCTGTTAAATTTCACAGCAGTTATCTTATAAGGCTTTCATTGTCAAGACAAAAGAATCATTTCAAATTTCCTTTTGGCCCTACGTCGTCTTGTACGGAAACCGAAAGTTGTTGTCGTTGTGACTAAGACCCCTGGACTAGAAAATGATGGACCAGGTCCATGGGACTCTGAGCAAATGGGAGACAGCAGTATCCCTATCCTCTGCAAGCATGCTGGTGGGGATACCAAAACAGTCCACACTGTGGGAAGGATTGCAGGGGCAGCAGAACGGGGACAAGGGGAAAAGACCTTCGTAGAGTTCTCGAAGCGCATGCCTTTTTGTACGGACACTCCGAAGAAGAGCCAGGGCAGACTGTATTTGTCTCGGATCTCAAAAGAGCAAGGCCAGACTAGGACGCTTGGCCATATACCAGTGATGAGCAGAAGGCTCTCTCCAAACACTGCATAGCCTGGTCTTAAAAACGGATTAAGCCTCCCATGCAGTAAGTCGGACTGATCGTTGTTGAACGAACCCACACGCACCTAACAGTCCACAATGCGTATACCTAACTGTGCGTATACCTAAACAGTCCACAATGTGGGAAGGATTGCAGGGGCAGCAGAACGGGGACAAGGGGAAAAGACCTTCGTAGAGTTCTCGAAGCGCATGCCTTTTTGTACGGACACTCCGAAGAAGAGCCAGGGCAGACTGTATTTGTCTCGGATCTCAAAAGAGCAAGGCCAGACTAGGACGCTTGGCCATATACCAGTGATGAGCAGAAGGCTCTCTCCAAACACTGCATAGCCTGGTCTTAAAAACGGATTAAGCCTCCCATGCAGTAAGTCGGCCTGATTGTTGTTGAACAAACCCACACAGAAAAAAATCTAAAGTTTGCGGAAAAACCATTTTTTGTTAAACTTTGTTATGTCGATATTTCTATGATTTTAACTTGAATTAAATAAATTAATCACTATTATTCCTGAAAAATATTACTTGCAGTTGTAGCTTTAAAGAAATAATACTTTTATTTTATTTTAAACACAACTTAAAATAACAGTTATAGGTGGGTTATGTATATTAACAGCATTTAATTACCTTTATAATGTTGTATTTCTAATTCCCTTGGTATAAGAAAGCCTACACCAAGTCCAAAGGACCTAGGTTCTCAAATCCTAGGTCCTTGGCGAAGGGTAGTAAGCAGCTTCACTTTAAGGCGAGGTACCACTAGGGCTGAAATCTGACTTGACCTCGAAGAACATCGGCCCCGTAATTTTGAACCGAGTCAAGTGACGAGACCGGAACACTTGACCCCGTACCTCCAGAGGTAAATTTGAGAACTTGGAGGACATTGCCGCCACGACCTATTTTACGTGCCCCGGCCACCATTAGTGAACACGGCAGTGGATTTGCAGCGACGAGCATCGAACCAGGGATGTTCAGATCACTGGACCACTGTTTTTTCCAACTGGGCCAACCTTTATAATGTTTTTAATACATGCAAAATCTATAAATATTTTCATTCTAATTTTAAAATAAAAAACCCAATAAATATTTCTTGTGTTCTAAGTTATCTAAGGGAAAAGAAACAAAATTATTTACTTGTTGTTGTCATTAGTGAGTATTATTGCAATATGTGCCATTAGAAACATACTTTATTGAACAAAAAGAAGCTGCTCCCCGAAATGATACGGAATAATTAGTTCCAGTTTTCCGATTATTAATAAACATAATGAGGATAAAACCTTTATTCAAAGCACCTCAAAATGCACACTCGTTTTCCTACTTATTCGAAAGTTTTGTCAGTTTTTGGTAGAAATCCTTTAGGCAGTTAGTTTTTCTGTATTTCTCTGAATTATACATTTGCGGCAATCATAAGAATAAAGTTCTTGAAATTTTCAAGAATTCAAATTCAAATAATAGATGAAATGCATAGTTCCTGCTGAAAAGCTCCCAATTCTGCATGGCAAGTACTTTTTTCCGGACACACATGTACATTTGCATCAAGTGATGAATGTTCCGGAAGATTATCTCAAAATTAGACATCACATCAGAATAATGTATAACGCACACCATCTACGAATCTCAAATATATTCGAGGACTGCAATATTTATAGACACAGAAAATTATATTTAAATCTGTTCAGTTTTTTAGACATGGAAGCTTTATTTCAGCTAACAATTCAATTAGGATTTTTGCCACGACTGCAAAGTATTGCTATTACATTATGCTCTGGAAGGATTAAAAAAATGTATATCTGTGAATAATGAATGGCGGAAATTATTTAACATTGTTTGTGCACGAAATCTGGAAGCCAAAATGTGTGTATAATTAATATATCCCTGTCACACAGAAGAAAATAATTTATGGGGTAATATTGGCATTAGCATAGTAAAGTCATTGGGAAACCAAGCATTATGGACCTCGATACCTTTTTATTCATAATAGCCAGAATACCGAATGCCTATCTGTGTTCTTATAATGGTATATTTTTATTCTCAAATGAGTATCAATACTAGTAACACTGCACATACAAGCAAGCAAGCCCACACACACACACACACACACACACACACACACACACACACACACACATATATATATATATATATATATATATATATATATATATATATATATATATATATATATATATATATATACATATATATACGAGGGTTGTAAATAAAGTAGTGGCAACGTCGCCCTGAAAGTCGTAGAACATCGGGCATGCTCAAACAGGATATCAGAGGGGAGAGGTGGAGCTGTAAGTCGATGTGTAGAGTACATAAAACCGTAGATCCAGTAGAAGTAGTTGCTGCGTGACGTTGAAGTGGACAGTGTCGTCTCTACCGCCCTAAATCATGTTTACAAAATGTGATCAGCGGTCAAGAATTAAAATCAAGGTTGCCCGTGGCTACAGCACCATCTGCACCCAGGAGTTGTTGGAACACCCTCCGTACTCCCCTGACACGACCTCTTTCCTAATTTGAAAGAACCTCGTCGAGGCATCAGATTGTCCTGACGAGGTTCGGCTGTCTGTTATCCGAGCATTAGGGCGCTTCGTCGCTGACATCAACACACAACACCTTGCCAACGGTATCCTACGGCTTCCTGACATCTGACAAAAGGTACATGGTTTTGCTGGTGATTATATTGAAGGAATGTAATGAAATTTTGTTTCTAAGTACATTAAAAAAGTTTTCTGGGTATGTTACCATTACTTTATTTACAACCCTCGTATATATATATATATATATATATATATATATATATATATATATGTGTGTGTGTGTGTGTGTGTGTGTGTATGTATGTATGTATGTATGTATCTATATGTATATTGTGACGAATTAATTTAATTCGCCGAATAATTAAAATCCTCCCAGCAGACGAAAAACGAACGCTTACGCCGCTAACGACATGAGGGTGGTATCATCTTTTGTGAAGGCAGCAGGTGGACGCACGGAGATGAAAGACGAGCCTCCATGTCGAATGAGAATATACGTAGGATGGAACTTTAATAATGGCAACTATGTATGTACAAAGTATACAGAAGAGATACAGGGGTAACACTTTTAAAGCCCTTCAAAGTAGTAACCAGCATTGTTTAGCACCCATTGCTAACGTTCTGGAAGCTGAAGGATGCCACTGGCAGCACCTGATCTGTTGACCCTTCGAATGGAGCAGTCTACAGCCTTCAAAATCTCTGGAAGGGTATGGAAGCGAATGCCACGGAGCGGTTCCTTCATTTTGGAGATGAGATCAAAGTCCCAGAGACTTGATTCCGGGGAATATGGGAGATGGTAGAGCACTTCAAAGCCCAATTGAGCAAACACTTCAGCCACGGTGTGCGCACAAGCATTTTTCTTCCATCGGTACGATGCAACAATTTATTTCATACGATAGACCGGTAACTAAAACATGGCTGCGTTCATCCTGTCTCTGTGCAGGCGTGTGATGTTTGTCGGGAGAGCGCGTTTGCTCTGATGTAAGGCAGGTCTGTGACGTAAGTGTGGTATAAGCTGCTCTCCTGGGTTCTGCCGCGTGGGTCTACAGCAGTGTTGCCTCTATTAAAGTTCCATCCCTCGTATTATGTGTTTTGGCTCTTTTTGAGATTTATAATAAAAATTATCCAATGTTTGAAAAGCTTCAGCCTGTTTAGCACAATATATGTACTCAGTTCAATTTGCAATGTTAAAAAAAAAAATCAGCTATGCATAACGAAAGGCTGATTATCTAGTGCAGAAGTGTTAGTTGGGCAGTAACATTTGAAAGATTAATGCTGTTTTAATGGCAATGTCAACATCCTGGTGCAGAACAGCTAGTTATGCAGTTACGTTTGAGCGATCAGAGTTAATACTTTTATAATATGTTTATTTATCCAAAGCATATGTAATAGTTGAACAGTTGCATTTCAGACATGAGTTTTAATGCTTTTTTTTAAATACTAAGGCCAATTATTTCGAGCAGTGGCGTAGCGAGCATAACTGGTGCCCGGGGCACGATACCTTTTTGGCGTTCCTCCTTAGTCTTGGGAACTAAATGGTCCAATGTTCTTGGGGACCATTTGGCGCCCCTCTGCGAGTGGCGTCCGGGGCATGATAGACCCCTTTCTCCCCCCCTCGCTACGCCACTGATTTCGAGAAGAGTTAGTTGTGGAGTTACGTTTCATTGGTTAGGGTTAAAGATTTTAAAAGATTTAGCCACTTTATAGTGTTCAGATGTATTAGTTCTGCAGTTACACTTCAAAGTTTAGAGTTAAAGATTTGGATATTAAGACCATAGTTGAGAAGCAATGGTTTTGAGGTGAGAGTTAATGCTTTAATAATATATTTGTCTATATATACAAAGTTTAAGAATACTTTAGACATAACATACAAATCCTAGAGTTTGACTTGACATAATATACAATACTTGGGTGCCTATATTTTTAAAAATCTTAGAGTTAAAGATTTTGATATTAAGTCCATAGTTGGGAAGCAACGGTTCAGATGTTAGAGTTAATGCTTTAATAACATTTTGTCTATATATCCAAAGATTTAGAATATTTTTGATATAACATACAAATCTTCGAGTTTGACTTGACATAACATACAATACCTGGGTTCCTATATTTTTAAAAAGAAGAGCATGCGTGTTTTCTGCGTTGTTATGGCAGCATATATCTAAAATTATAATTTGGATCTCCAGCAATTCAGTTTCTTTTCGGCGAGTAAAGTTCTGCTGAGCACTTATAGGACCTCATTTTACTTCGGAGGCCAAATTCACCGCTGCAGTCTACTGGAGACTTATACATACCAATCTACGGAACTTTATAAAAGTGTCCTCCACTTCTTCACTTTCTTCTGCCATCAGGGCACCGTATCGAGGCTCCCTTACCCGTACACGCAAGCCTTGATGTCCAATAACGGCGGGAGAAACTTGCGAAATCTCTCCTGCCCCCTAACAAAGGTGTAACTAAAGGCAGCCACTGCCGGTTCCATTGTCGGAAATTGAAACGAGGGGAATGAAAGGCAAGGCGCTGGGAATTAGACATCCTTTTAACAAGATCGGCAATTTATTCGCATAAAGGAAGGGAGGATTCAAGACCATTACGTAAATGGCCCCGCTTTTCATTCTCTTCATTTCCGGCGCGCCGGTCGTCCACTGATCCCCGATGCAAACACTCGCTACGCCTCCAGTGATTAGTTTTAAATGTTTTAAAAGTTACCTTTTGTTTCGGAGATCGTTGCAGGGCAGATCGCTCCAGGACACCAGAGCTTGGCGGGTTATGACCGTCAAGAGAGAGATTTCAAAAGCGCGACTGCTCCAATTGATCCGTGTTTGGATTTTTTTGGCATTTTTTTATGCAGATTTCGCAAGGGTAAGAGAACGAATACGTGGTAGAATCTCCACAGTAATGGACTTGCATTTTACCAAATTTCCCGCAGAACCTTCTATCTGAACGACTTTAATATCCATATCATGGAAAGTAATTCCTATGTAACGATTTTTTTTCCGAGATAAATATTTTATAATTTTTCGAACCATTTATGTGTTTTAGAAATGCTGCTTCAGAGTTTTACTTCAATACGCAGATAGAAAAGATGTGCAAAGGGACAAAATTTTAATATTTTTTTTCTTTTTACATTTTTATGGAACAAAATAGTTTTATTTTAAAGAGACCATTAAAGAGCAGGTTGACAGATATTTTTAGTGTGTTACAGGCAATGTGAGTCTATTAAATCTCATTATGGTGAAAATTTCTTCCAGAATCTTGTATATGTAGGACTTAAAACCCCATGATACGGGAAAAAAAATCACGTGAAATAAGTTTTCTTTGATTAAAAAAAATTCGAGTTTTTAAATCCATTTATGCTTTTCAACAGTTTCGCTTTTCAGTTTTTTTCGCACAACAGTGGACATTGTGTCAATGAAAAGGGGGTTAAATTTATGAAATTTTATTTTTCTATAAAAAATTTTACGTTTTTATAAACAACACAACTTTTTACACATAAAACAACAGTCAAAAAGAAGATTTACTTTCTCATACCTCTAGTCCTACACAATAAAATTATGGTCGAGGTTAGGAAACCCGGGATTAAGTCATGTTACTGCCGGATGGGCTTCACAATGCTGTTCGATTGGAAAGAACAATAATTATCTATTAGGAAGTACTTAACAACCATTCATGGTAGAGAAAAATCAGAAGCACCATAGAAAAGAATCAATTTATTACAAAAATATTTGTACGACAACATTTTATGTCATGGTTGTATCTGTAAAACCATATTACATCATTTACATATGTATAAATGATGTATCATTTTCAGCAATTATGTATGTATCACACAGTAATCATTTAATTGTAGCATAAAAATCATATATATATATATATATATATATATATATATATATATCAGTGGCGTAGCTACATATTCAGCGCCCTGGAGCAAGTAAAATCGGTGCGCCCACTTGCTTCTTGGACGAGTTCTGGCTAAATTTGTTTTCTATCTACTCTTATTTCGATTTAAAACCTTACTTAATGACAATTTATTTGAAATTCAAGACTTTCAACAATAAGAAATTCAATTTAGTAAATATGAATATAATAATAAAACAAATTATAATTCTTTAAGTACGGAGTATCCACTAATATTATTATTATATATTTTACAAACTCTATTGACAAAACGTATTTCAGCATGTTTAGTTTGCACATAAAAAAACCTTCAAAATTGTTGTTTTCTCGCGTTCTTCAATCGCAAGTCGGTGAATCATTTTCTCCAGATCAAGTTCACAAGCTATTCTACCCCCGCTCGTTTCGAATGACATTTGAATGACTCTCGCCATAGGGGGTGAAGATGCTCCAGCCATCTCCCTTTTCCTGATAAGAACACTCAACTGGTAACGTTTAAGAATATCTAGTGTCTAACACCGGGCAAAAATTCAATGCGCGGCCTTGCCTAGTTTTATTTACTTAAATATATTTCATTTATATTTTGTCTATTTTATAGAAAAAATAATCTGACAAATGAATTTAAATAATTTTTTCAATTTAAATCTGACAAATCGAAATTATTTAAACAAAAGTTTTCACAAATTTTTATTTCACTCTTTCAAATTTTGCGAACCCTCATGATTCGTGCGCCTGGAGCAGTTCGCTCCAATTGCTCCACGGTAGCTACGCCCCTGATATATATATATATATATATATATATATATATATATATATATAATATATATATATAATATATATATATATATATATATATATATATATATATATATATATATATATTCTATCGAGTTATTTCCGAGTTATTTCGCTAGGGGTTACTCTAGCCAATAAAACATAATTGTCTTTAATATGTACTCAAAATATATTACGGAAATTGATTTTTTCTCGCATTTCATTGCTCTAGAAAACTTAGAATCTTATTACTTGTAAATACACTCTGAACAGAAACATTAAATAACTTCTTTATAATAGTTTCAGTAGTTTAAATAGCTGTGCGTTAAATAAAAATGTACAAATTTCCTAATAAACCCCGGGTAAACGGTTTTTTAATTTTTTGAATGGCATTTATTGAATATAACATATTTCACATATGATGGGAGAAATAGAATCCCACTATTTCTAAAACTGACAAAATGATTTTATTTTCCCTTTTTGAAATGCATAGAAAAGCAGGGACAAGATTTTTTTCAATTCATAGAGGATTTTTTTAATGAATGCACAACTGAAAGAAAAAATATTATTTATCAATTATAGAATGTTTATTTAAAATTTATATTGCGTAAGGCGGCTGTATACTAACCCTATTGGATTCGCTCACCTCAATGTTAACCTAAGGAGAAAATTTGTCCAATTGATTGCCGACTTGGGTTTTAAGACTTTTTTATTTTAATTGTACTCCATAATAGAGAAAGAAATTTTACACCTTGGGGCGTTTTTAGTTTTAAAAAAATGCAAATGATATTTTTAAATTTAAATTATTCTGGTAAAAAAATCGGATATAGTGTGTTTTTAAACACCCATATATTTCTTTTGTGGATGCAATTTATAAAATGAATCCTGGTGCAAGGTGCAGAAAAGTTCAGGCTATCTGAAAATACCATTTTTATTGTATTATCTGCATTTATGTAGCTGTCAATAGTAGACATCCATGAGTTAACATTGAGGTGAGCGACTCCCATAGAGTTAGTACACAGCAGCCTTAAATTTTAAATCTGATTACTAACTTTTTTAGCCATTGAGAAATTTATGTCACTTCAGTGATTTTGAAGGCACATTTTATGATCTTTAACCGGTCTGATACCATTTTTCGTGAAGACATTACGTTCGTAATGTTTCTAAAATCTACACTTCTTCCATCTCCTACAAATTTATATCATTTTTTATACCTTTTTATAGGTATAAAAAAGTCTTGAGTAAAAATAAATATCTTACATCGATTACTTAGCATATTTTCAATAAATAATTTTAATGCTATTACAACACATTCTGTTTTCTAAAGCAGGTGCTTTTATTAATAAGACAGCATTATTTAAAATATCATTAGCTTTTCTTATTAAAAAATTTTAAATTTTGAAGTAATAAAATTTAAAGTAATATTTTATTCAGCTATTTTTTGACATTGACTGGAAATTGAATTAATATTTCAAAGCTCAAATCCTGTGGGTATAGTTCGTATACAAAGTATATTTATAAAAGCAGGATTTTTATTGCTTGACAATGTATGAATTTGATAGTTACTTTAAAATAAGGCAATAATTAATCATCAGTTCTAAATCCATATCGAGTGAAAAGCAATGCATCAGATTGAAAATCAGAGAAAAAAGTAAAGTATCGCAGTTCCTGAAAGGTAATAATTGTGTGTGCATTAAATGTGCACAAAAAAATTGAAGCATATAATTGTCTTTTAACGATACATACATAGCAATTTACAAATATTTTTTAATATTAAATATTTAAGTACTTTATCTAACTCTACATGTTTAATATGGTTTCGTCAATTACATTTTAGATAGTTTTTATTTAAAAATAATATTGACTAAACAATGTGTTAAAAAATTCTTAATTTAAAAAAAGAAAACCTTTACATAATAGTTCTCAATTGCTTCAACTAATACTCCTTTTTCTTATCTCATAAATTTTTTTTTAATGAATAAAGAACAAATTGATCATTTATAACATATTAGCTACAGTTAATTAAAGAGTGATTTGACGTGCATTATATATTATTGAAATGTCCAAAGTTTAGTTGTAGTTTGTACTGAAATACATTTTGGTTCAGTAAATATTAAACTTTGATAAAAATAACAATATTTGTCAAAAAACATAGATTCTTTTAATAATTTAAATTTCTGGGAAATGCAGTCATGAACTTTTCCAATATACTTTTCCAATATGCAGTCATGAACTTTTCCATATTCCGGTATTTTTCAAAAACATAATTTCATTTAATTTTTGTAAAATATATTAATTTGATGTTGAAAGACGGCTTACTTGAAAATATAATCATATTCCCTTTAACTATTTCCTAAACTCAATTTGCATTGTCTAACAGCACTGAAATTTAAACAAGAAAAGTATCCCCTTGATTCACTATCTCACCAAAGGTGGACATTTAAACATCTAGTCTTAAGATTCGATGAATACCAAGTTTAATCACTATACACAAAACAAACGAGTGTACTCTGATCACGTCGAGCAGCTATTTGCATAATAATTAATCGCTTATACTTTAATTTCATCTATATCTATTTACTCATAAAGAGCTATTTGCCTCTAAATCTTTCTACTTAATTAATTTCTAAATCGATTCGCTGTGTTTTACAGCTGGGAGGAAATCGAATCAATGGAAACATTTCCTAAATCACATAATCTATTCTTCCAATGATTCTGCTGTTGTATTTATCATTAATATCTCTCATCCCCCTCTTCTAATTCGTCCCATTGTCCTGTAATGGAAATTAATGCAAAGTCACCCCACAGCAACACTTCCCCGGCAACTAGTTGCTCTCCTTGGCGACTTTTTCCCCACCGCCAGGACTCGCATTTTCCAAAAGCCCCGAAATTACGGCAGCCCCCCCTCCTTCAGCGCTGATGGTATATTGTGAGCCGGTCTATCCGGCAATTCATGCATAGTAATTAAATAGGGGACTGTTTTTGGCTTCTCGGCTCCGCTTCATTAACGCTAATTGTATTCATTACCAGATCCCTAATCACTGGCCCAAATCACCCACCCCGCGCCAAAAGAGTTAAATAGTCATCACCCGTTCCTGGGGTTGCGCTGCTGAAGAATTAGTCCACAGACGTGCTGCGAAAGCTGATGCTCCACAAAAGTAGTCTGTGGTTTTAAGGCGGAGGATGTGAGGACGAAGCGAAAAGGGAAAGGAAAAAAGAAAAAAGAAAAAACGGGAGCACAGCACATTTTAAACGGTAGTTACAGGAGAGCAGCGTTTTACTTTGAAGTGAGCACTTAAATTCAAATCCACGGATTCGGGGAAGTAAATCTCCAGTAACTGGCTCTTGGAATTAAATTCGGTTCTAGGTGCTGTTTATGTTAATTGGAATTTTATTTTTATTTTCAAAAAATGGTAAATTGTCGAGATTGGAAATTGAGCGGTTTTCCTGAAGAGGGTACGTAGGGGATATATATATATATATATATATATATATATATATATATACCGTAAAATCCCGATTATAATTCGCATGTGTGATTTTGCCGAAATTTTCGGAAAAAAATTTAAATTCGACTATAATATGCACCCATAACTTTTCAATATTTTATTTAAAAATTGCACAAATATTCATTAGCAGAAATAAAATTTGTAATAAAACAAAACGAAAACATTAAATTCAGTAGAAAAAAAACTTAAATTTTTTTTCAAAACAAAAAAAACTGTCAAATTGTCTGTCTTAATCACTTTCACTGGAATATAGCTCATCTATTGTTGTTGCGTCCATGTCATAAGTATTGGTGTCGTCATAATATAAATCCCCATCACCATCCTCATTTGATGAAAACTGCCCATAATATGTCGTTCTCACTGCAGTCTCACATTTAACAATTGATAATTTTTCTGCTGCCGCATAGGACCGTCTTAAAGAAAATTTGAGGAAAATAAATAAAATAAAATAGAAAATTTTTGCACTTGCAACAACCGAGAACTATCACTATTTCAAGGGACCTGTTGTTAAACGGACGCGTGTGCGATACGAACTGTGAGTTCCTATTGTTTAAAAGGAATACCTGCTTAGTAACCGGGTGGATGAAACACGGAGTGCAGATGCGTGCGCATCCGTCTTGCGACAATGTCTTACAGCTGCTGTACGTTCGTTTATCCAATGTTTAAAACTACTTTTTCTTGTATGCGAGTATAATGCGCATCCTCACTTTTGCGGATTAAAATGTGAAAAAAAAGTGCATATTATACTCGAGATTTTTTGGTATTATATATATATATATATATATATATATATTTATTTATTTATTTATTTATTTATTTATTTATTTATTTATATATATATATATATATATATATATATATATATATATATATATATATATATATATATATATATATATATATATATATATATATATATATATATATTGTTGTTGTTGTTTTCCTTCGGTAAATGAATTTTTTTTAAGTACAAAACGCAAAAGAAATGAAGAAAAATTTCTTGGAAGCAACACTGTAGATGGAGTAAAAGGAAAATTTTTAGCATTTTCGAAAATTTAAACAGATGGATGATCTATCAAATAATAACACTAGATTTTCATAAGAAATAGCAATAATAAACTTCAGTCAAATTATTAAATAAGGTTCATTTATGCGTATATATTTTTATCAAAAGAGAAATAAAATTTTAAAAAATTACAGCAGATTATTCCTTTCTTATTAGGTGCAAACTACAGGCTTTTCGAATGGTATCGGGAATTATTTCCCACTAACATCGAAGATGGCGTTTCAGTAAAGTATGCAGTGTAAAAAGGCCTGTTCACATAGAATTCGCCGGAGTCAGCTTTAAAGATTCCGTTGGCGCTGATTGGTTGAATGGGTCAATGATTGGTATATGATTGGTTAAAAAATTTTACGCCGACGCTGACGGATTCTATGTGAACAGGCCCTAGGAATTACTACCAACGTCCTCGTGAGTAAATGAAAAACACACGAGAGATTGAAAGAGTGAGAACGAAACATTTTATCACTGCTAAAGCAACCTAGTTTCAGTGATGTAAATGCCTTTATAATGCAGTGAAGTAGTATTTTAGTAAAGATAAAATTGCTTTAATAGTAAATAAAATTAAGTTCTCTCAATTCATACAAAAAAGTGTTAAAAACAGAAGTAACAAACTGTATTATATGATATAGTCTGTTATTTCTATTTTTAAATATCCAATTTAAAAATAAAGAAGAATCTTTTACATGTACGCAAGAGCCAAAAATAGAAAATTTTAACTTTTGAAAATATTATTTTAGTTCAAATATAAAATATTTGTAAGTAGTAAATATTGGGGGCATATGCTAATTTAGAGAAATATAGAAATTTTCTCTTAATGACTTGGAAAGGGATTCTATTCATGTGCATTAAGCCAAATATTTAATGGGTATGGAAAACAAGTGTGCTAAAATGCAACAATCGTTATAATAATAAGTAACTTTGTATATTGTTTATTTTGAGCGATTTCGCAAGGAAATAAGTATCAATATATTTTGTGGTTGTTCAAGTTTATAATTTATTTTTACCTTATCCTCAGTTAAACTTTTTTCTGGGGAGCCAGCAACAACATAAAAATAACTTATGAAAATACAAGAAAAACTTAATTTTTTATTTATTTAAAGCCTTTTTATAATCCTTAATAATCATAATTTAATTTTCTTCTTTTTGAATTAAAATCTTTACAATTTAAGTCAACACCTTGACAGCCTATTTAATTTTACATGATGCATATAAATATATATATATATATATATATATATACTAATTTTAATTTGCTATTTAGAACATGGCGTTGATTTAAAATTCTTGCCTGCTTAATCTGAAGCTCGTCTAGACACTTCCTCCTGCATGTAGGCCGAATTTTTACTCTGCTAGCACTATAGCAAATCTAAATCTGGTCTTCTCTGCATACTACATTACGCAAGACAGCTCATGCAATAATGAATAGAACACGATTACATCCTGTACATCCATATTTTTTATTTTATATATATATATATATATATACTAATTTTAATTTGCTATTTAGAACATGGCGTTGATTTAAAATTCTTGCCTGCTTAATCTGAAGCTCGTCTAGGCACTTCATCCTGCATGTAGGCCGAATTTTTACTCTGCTAGCACTATAGCGAATCTAAATCTGATCCTCTCTGCATACTACATTACGCAAGACAGCCCATGCAATAATGAATAGAACACGATTACATCCTGTACATCCATTCTTTTTTTATAGTCCAATCGGAACTACTTTAAAATTTCATGCCTTAATTCAGATACCTTTCTTATTTTGAAATGATCCCGTACAAAAAGGACATATAATTGAAACTAATAATTTCCAGAGTAAAAGAAAATATTACACGAGAAACATTGACATTTCTGCGATGGCATGCAATTTTCGCATTCCTGCGACATCGCCCTGCGTGCAGAAATCCATTTTCTGACATCGAAGTCTTTAAAAAAACGGAGAACCTATATCTGAACGACATTTTGTTTCTGATTTGCACCAGAGTGATTGCTTTCATGTACGAACATTAACGAGTCTTTCTGTGTGGTGACAAATGAAGGTTTTTTTTTTTCCGTGCCTGTTGAAAATTTTGTTTTTAATTAGATAGAGGGTTGTAATGTGTAAAATATTTTTGTTCAACCGGGATACATCAAAATAATTAAATGCGATATTTGAAGCTCTTTTCCTATGGAGTATGTAACTGTAGATATGCCAGAGATTATTGAAATCGCACAGATGCCTACTATTTAATCGAGAACTTTCGGGTAGACGAAGATAAAACACAGGCTGTTATTGAAATAGGCCTTTAGTTGAATAAACAAAGTCACTAAATTAAATAATAAAATGTCACTTACCAGCGTAAGATGAACTCTAAAACAAAACTATGTTGACGTATTTTGAATTTTTCGGTTTGGGGAATGACGTCATATACCATTCTACGCTTCATAAAAGCGACTGCGAAATTCTTACACATAAGAGGAAAATATGGGTTAATTTGCAAATGAAAGCGGAGCAAAATTTTTCATTCAACCTTTCTCCTTTGCAACCAGTAGTTCTTCTTTCTTCTGCTTTTTCAGACTGAAGAGAGTTCTCATTTTTTTACAGATTTTTCAAATTTTGATTTACATTTTGTCTCGAAATCGTTTGAAATGGTTGAACTGGAGGTAGATATATAGTCATCGAGCTGGCCACTTATGGCGCTTGAGACATGGGTTGGAAACTTCCTAACTTACATAATAATTTGCCAGTGTAGAATATACTAATGAACAAATCATTTTGTCAGCTTTCAAAGAATAGAACGAAGTAGTAAACAAAAGAAAACTAAAAAATGCTAGGGATTTTTTGGGGAAAAAATCATATTTAATTATTTAATGCTATACCTAAATATTTGTAATATTAAAGGGACACAAAATAATCTGAAGAAACCTACAAAAGGTATTCCAGAATCATATAACGCAAACCATAAGTATCTGAGATGATTACGTTGCTAAATTCAACATTTTTATGAGATGCCGTTCTAAGTGTATCCTCCTGAACTCTAAAAAAGACCTTTTCTAAACCTTATGCAGGAAGAAAAATTTTCAAAATTTGCTAGTTTTTAGAGAATGTAAATTACAAAATTTCCTCTCTAGGTACCTGAATGAATTTTTGTAGACCGTTTCTTGGTTCTCTTCTCCTCTAACTGTCGTCAGAATTTTTGACTTAGTGTTAAAATTTTAAAAGTGATTTCCACAAAACAAAAGTTTCTCTGAAAATAAAATTCCCTTTAAAGAGATTAAATAATTTATAAATATGATATTTATACATCTCGAAGTCATCATTTTTAAATTTTTTCCAATGTGAAAAATAGAAAACATTGTGAAAATACAGCAACTGGTTCGGCAAATGTATCTGAAACTTAAGCATGCTTTCAGTTTTGAATTTCAAACCTTTAAAAAAAATCAATTGTTTTTAGATGCATGACGAATTTTATATAAAAACATATTTGAGGTAAAACTGTTTTTTCAATTGTATGTAAAAGGGTCTCAGGTAAATTTGATACTTTCAATATTACGCAGTTATTTTTTTCTTACAATATAAAGCTATTATATGCTTCTTAGTACTTGTTTTATTTAAATAAAGTAGCTTTTGTTCGAGGAGGTCTAGACTCTGTTCCTGATATTGAAATAGTCATATCTCATAAGCGAGGAGAAAATGTCAAAAATTACAAAACAGGTTAAAAAAGAAATCCTTTCCTATCGCACTCTAACGAGTTTGAATTGACGGAACTGATCAGATTTTATTCAACATACATAAAGAGAAATTGCTATATCTTCACTAACCTCTAATTTTTACGAATTGTTTTAGAAAATATATGCTCATCTTCATTTTGTTTCCCATCTTCATTCAAACAAATATAGTTTAAAAACGTGCGAAAGATTAGAAAAATATTTGTACAAATCTTCACTAACCTCTAATTTTTACGAATAGTTTTAGAAAATATAAGCTCGTCTCCATTTTGTGTCCCATCTTCATTTCAACAAATATCCTTTAAAAATGTGCGAAGCATTAGAAAAACATTTGTACAAATTACGTTTTTTGCATCTGCAAACAGTTTTTGAAAAAAGTCTAAGAATTTATAATGTGATTACCGGCAGCTAGCATATTAGTATTTTTTTTAATGATTTTTAACCTCGACTCCCTTTTAACTCCCTATCATAGACTTTTTTCTTTGATTCAGTCACAGCTTATTCTACGTCTGCTCTTTGTTACAAGTTTATCCATTTCAAAAGACATTGAGAAAACTGAACATAAGACTTCAGTCTACTGACTTCTACAGACAGATGGCAATTACTTTTGAAGTACTTTTTATTACAAAATTTTTTTTTCAATTCTTCCTTTAAAATGAATGCTTATACTTAAGCGAGGTGATTCATATGAATCTGATTTCTTATAAACACTTAGTTTAACTGTTCCAAATAATTATTAAAAAATTTCGAAGGAATGAGCGATCTTGTATTTTTTTAAAAAGAACTCATATTAAAAGACTGTAAAATTTATTCTAAATATCTATACTGTCGCAGAAAATAAACCAAATATGTTAATATTGGGGTATTTGATTTTTTTTTTTTTTGGGGAGGGAGGTTTATTTTAGATCAATGTTTTGTCTAAATTTTTTTTCCTTTCAGTATAATCATAAGAATACGATGTAAGGTTTTACCCTGCCTTTAGAATCATAGAAAGAAAGTAATATATATTTTTAACAGGTTCAATTGAAAAATTATTTTCAATTTCTACTGAAATTAAATTTTTTTTACCCCCCCCCCCAAAAAAAAAAACAAAAACAGTCTCTAAAAAATTCCTTCTAGTTTGTAAAACCTCCTCGATATTACTCAATAAAATACGGAAGTAATAAAATGAAATAATTCTAATCCTCCTACAAGCATCAATATTTTTTTACATACAGAAACAATATGGCGGATACTTGGTTGGCCTGTATTCATCTGGGAGCTCAACAAACATATTTCTAATAATTTCTACGTCACGAAGAGCTTGTTCGGCATAAATCACACGATCACTGCACTCAGGCTACCGCTACGGGAGAACGTGTTATTAAGCGTGAATCTCTATAGCTGTAAACGGCAGAAAAGCATTTTAGTGATTAGCTAGAAATTTTGTTTTTAAATTGCATATCAGGCCGGAAAAAAAATCCCGTTGATCATAATTACTATTTGACGCATAGTTGAATTTAATTAATGGCTTACGATGATATCTTTCAGCCTCGTATTTACAAGGCCTGGACTGAAGCCATAATTAAAGAAAAGAAAGTAAGTCAGGGTTTGTTTTTAAATGAGTATTTTAATTGCATATTAACGTTAATATTTTATTTATGATTCCGCACTTGCTTCTTTGAAATTCATGAGTGTCTTGCACTGATAAGCTTAACTTTTTTTTTCTGTGCATAGTCTGATAACTAGATGCCTGTGTCCAGTTTTTCATGAGAGCTCTATGATTATTATCTTTACATACGTTGATTGCTTTGTCTTCTATCATTTTGAATAATGTTATTGTAATCATAGCAGTTTTTAAACCCTTACTTTGCCATTTTGTTTACATAATTTAGTTTAATGGGATTCACAGTAAATTCTTTGTTTTGGCTTCGTTTCTTAAAAATTACAAATTCAGGTGGATATCCATCGTATCCTGATTCTGCATTTTTTAGTAGAACAAATAAGGCTAAAACTCCCAAATGTGGATAACTTGGCGCCTTTTTTCCTTGGCGACGTTTCAAAAAATGTGTACTATTATTTAACTGTTTTATTATTTGGAACGTCACCAAATGCAGCATGGCGTCATTTTTATATCCAAAGTCATTAGAAAAGAAACAAAAAACCAAAAATGTAATGGATAGAGTACTTACAACTTGTTAGAGCGATTGAATGCAATCAATTTTAAGTTCAAACCATAAAGCATCAATTGAGTCTCAGTTAACTTAAAAACAGATGGCAATGACGATGCAAAACAAAATAGTGCAAAGAATCAAAACATTGCCAATTTGGCTTCAACCCCGTCATGAGTTTTACTATTTAAATTACACAACTCTCTTTATGGTAAGTTTTAAGGGGGAATCCTTTTCTTTTTATGACTTTTCAAAGCCAGAATATTAGATTATAAAATCATCACACTTATTTACTTAAAGCGCATATTTTTCTGCTTTAAATGCTCTTCTAGATGCAATATTTGGATCATAAGCATCATCTGAGAGTCACTGAAATTTTAATATTGTAAAACAGGTTACACAGCTTCTTAAAGTCCACAGTAAAAACAATGGTACGACAACTAGTTTCGAGCTAATTAAGAGTCATCATCAGGCCGTAGATAATGATAATTAGTTGTGATTGTCTTTATGGCTAATTCAAAAAATGCAAAGTTGATTAAAGTAAAGAAGTGGGTACCCCTTGGCGCGGCTTGGCGAAGTTTTCAAAATTTGCCAAAATCACACTAAAAGACAAAGGTAACCGCAACGGCAACGTAGCGGACAACAAAATGACGTGTATATACAGAATATACAGTCAGTTTTAGGTAATTTAAAATAGCATAAATATTTCAGAATGATATTTTTTCCTCATAATTGAAACTATAAAACAGGTTATTCTAATGCAAACAATAGAACATATTACTTTTTGTGGCAGTTCCTATTCTCTTCCATTTACAATTCACCTAACGGGATTAAATGCATCTTTTTCATCGTTAGATTATTCTTTTAAATATAATGTAAAATAAATTATTAAACTAGAATCGTGGCCATCACGACACATGGATTTCAGTACCGCTTTGCAGTTTTTACACTTGTTGGCACCCTGTAATTGCTTTTAAACTTGTTTTCTAACAACAGATATAAGAATTAGATACAATATAGATAAAACTAGCTGAAGTACCCGACGATGCCCGGGATTTTAAGAATGTTTGTTGTTAACCAAAATCAATTTAAAAATTAACACAGTATAAATAACATAAAAAATATATGTGAAATGTTATACACGTTTCAGAATTTCAGCCTTTCATCATTTTAATACTAAAATCTGAAAAGTAAAAATGTCAAATTCTCTAATGTTTGTTAACCAAAATTAATTTAAAACTAAGCACAGTATAAATAACATAGAAAAAAAACCTTGTGAAATCTATAAATATATAAATTTATAATAAACTTCTCAGAATTCAGCTAGAATTAGCCTTTCATCATTGGGGTAAAAAAAAGCTGCAATTACAGGTTCAGCAGAAATTTCCAATAGAACAATGATATGACTGCAGCGTTGCCTCTTAAAAAAATGAAGTGTTTGATTGAGGGCTGCAAACCATTCAACTCCTCTCCACATTTAACTCCTATAAACATCCTCTACATATTAAATTCCTTTTCTCTCCATAATAAACTCCTCAGAATTTTGGTATATTCAGCCTTTCATCATAGTACCACTAAAATCTGAAACATCCTCTCCAGAAATATAAATTCATTAATTTCAATAATTAAACACACACAAATATATAAATTGCGCAAAAGTTTTGTAACCAACATTTGAATAATTCGTAAATGAAAAAGCATATGAAAATAAAGATAAGAACTTCCGGAATCGAAATTAATTACCCTTAATTTTTAATTAATAAAAAACCAACATAATATGAATAACAATGATAGTTGCTTAAAACCATATGAAAATAAAGCTATTATAAAGATGATAATAATAAAAAAAGCATAAGAAAATAATGCTCGCGCATGAAGTTAACGTTACGATATAAAGATAGTAATAATAATATAAACCGCGTGCATAAAATATTTAGCTTTTCAAGCGAAATAAATTGATTTTTAGAAAAAAACTACTTTTAATCGAGAAATTAAAATACATTGCACAAAATTTTAATTTTACCAACTTTCCACCCTACAATTTACACCCTACTTCGTTTAAATAGGATGTAAATATAAAGTTTTAACAGCCAATTGAATGCCAGTTAAAAATAATGTGTGCGCATGAAGTTAACGTTACGATATAGAGATAGTAATAAAAATCTATATATATATAAAACAGTTCCGTAACTGACTAACTGACTGATTGACTGACTGACATACAAAGTACAGACCAAACCGTTGAACCTAAAGGACTGAAATTTTGCATGGCGATTCTTCTTATAATGTAGGGGTGCACTAAGAAAGATTTTTGAAAAATTCTTCTTAGATTTTTTTAAATTAAATTTTTAATCTGTTTTTGTAACTTTTTTCAAGTTTGCATTTAAAATAATAATTTGAGGGTTGTAAAATTTATATCACGAAAAACATTCAAAAAATATTACATTCAAAAAATATCATCTGTAGATAGAAAGGGGAGAGAAAATTTAAAGAAATGTAAATTTATAATGTACTCAGGGAATGTATTATTGTGGTTCTATATCAGAAAAATAATAAAATACATAAATCATAAAATAAAAAATATACATTAGCATATTGGGCACGAAGTTGCGTATCTTTCATGTAACATCAAACTCCCTTATTTTAATTCAAATGTTTAAAAAAATTTTAAAATAATAACATTTGAAAATTTCGCATAAGTTCATTTTGAAAAATTCATGTATTTCATATATATCTTATTTATTCTGCACTTTGTAAAAAAATAGAAATATGCCTGTCAAAAAACAGTAGTCAACTGCCCCAGAGCGCGCGTTGCAACGCTCTCATGTGTACATAGCCTAAAGGACTGAAATTTTGCATGGCGATTCTTCTTATAATGTAGGGGTGCACTAAGAAAGATTTTTTAAAAATTCTTCTTAGATTTTTTTAAATTAAATTTTTAATCTGTTTTTGTAACTTTTTTCAAGTTTGCATTTAAAATAATAATTTGAGGGTTGTAAAATTTATATCACGAAAAAGATCATAAAAATTCCTTTAAAATGAAATTCTTTTCGCATCTTTACCTCCATTTTCTAATTTTTGGTGAATTTTTAAAGATTAATTTTTACAATTTAATTTATTAAACGCTGATCATGTGATTTCTTTATCTGGTACTTTAAATAAATTTATCGTCACATAACAACGAAATAGACACACAAAAATTAAAATAGTGGCGCCATCTACTGTACGCTTGTGAATCGAGAGTTGTTGGTTATTTATTAATTAAAAATATTGGAAAGTTCTTGTGGATCTGTAAATATACATGTGGTAACAGTTTTAAAATTTATAAATTATCAACCTACACAGGTGATAATTTATCCGGCGTTGCCCGGGATTTTAAGAATGTTTGTTAACCAAAATCAATTTAAAAACTAAACACAGTATAAATATCATAGAATAAAAAGCATGTGAAATGTTATGCACATGAATAAAAAGAGAACCCAACATAAAAAACCATAAATTTACAATAATATCTTCAGAATTCAGCTAGATTTAGCGTTTCATCATTGGAGCAAAAAAACCCTGAAAAGTAAAGCATAAAATATATACATTTATAATAAACCACTAAAAGCTGAAAAGGAAAAATGTCAAATTGTCTTTAGGAAAGTAAAGCTGAAAAGTAAAAATGTCAAATTGTCGAATGTTTGTTAACCAAAATCAATTTAAAAACTAAATACAGTATAAATAACATAGAAAAGATTTAGCCTTTATCATTGGAGCAAAAATTCCTGAAAAGTAAAACATAAAATACATAAATTTATAATAAACCTACCAAAATCCATTAAAAAAATAAACACAGTATAAATAACATAGAAAAAAAAGTATACGAAATGTTATACACATTAATAATATGAAAAATAAAATAAAATAAAAATAATAATTTTTAAAAATAATAAAATAAAATAAAAATAATTAAAAAAAATAATAAATAAAAATAATAATAATAATAATTTAAAAAATAATAAAATAAAAGCTGAAACAAAAAAGCCTCCATAAAAAAGCTGAAAATACAGGTTTAGCAAAATCTGTACGATCCGTATTCGAACCCGCGTCATGTTGTATAGTAAATTAACGCTCTTACCGAATGCGCCACAATAACATGCTGGTGTATTGTGTAAATAGGAGAATATTTGTATTAAAATTACTGGAAAGTTGCTATGGGTTGGTGAATATACATGTATTTATGAAGTAAGAGGAGTTTTAAGTTAGAAATAAGTTAGCAGGATAGAAGCTTAGTCTTTAACTCTTCAATAGACACAAAGACATAAGCGAGGGGGGTTGCAGTAGCGATTAAAAATGATCTTGTGACACTTAGCGTGGTTGATTCGAATTTTCCATCGCGTGTGATAGTGTCAATATGCCGTTGGATCCGATTTATTTTAGAGTATAAAATCTGACTTGAAAGATTATTATTTTCATTTATTATTCTGGTTTAATATATAACTTGAAACTTTTTGATTTTATTTATTTTTATCTTTTCGCTCGCTGTTTGCCAGCTAAGCCTAACGTGGACGCCATATTCAGAGTGGTGATTCCACAAAGTGTAACATCTTACATTTAGTTTCAAAATTTTTGATTTTTTATTAATTAAAAATCAACGGTAATTAATTTCGATTTTTGAAGTTCTTCAGACCCTCGGCTGTTTTTAAAGACGCCTGTATGTAAAATTTCACGATCGTTGCTCCTAAACTGTGGATTTCTATACAATTACAGAGATACAAACATTCATTTTTATATATTAGACTAGGGGAATACCCATGCTTCGCTATGGAGTACATTCAAATTAAATAAAACGGTCAATGTATGCAATTAATGCCAACAAAAAATAATGTATTTATAATAAATACAATGGTCAATTTATGCGATTAATGCCAAAAATATATATCTCTTTCATAAAAAAATCGCAACGAATATTTTTATACACAAAAAAATATTGAAGTTAAATACAACGGTCAATGTATGCAACGGTCAATGTTTAATATCCATAAAACATACTAATTTGAATAAAATTCTTAAAAAACTTCCATCTCAATTTGTCTAGTGGTTAAAATTTTTCTTTTACCGTATTTTAATATTTTTTGTCAATCTATTTCGCTGTTATGCACGTGACGCAAAATTAATTTAAAGTATCAGAAAAAGAAAAGAAACCACGTGATCAGTATTTAATAAATTAAATTCTAAAAATTAATATTTAAAATTTTTCCAAAAATCAGAAAATGGAGGTAAAGATTCGAAAAATATTTCATTTTAAAGGAAATTTTATGATCTTTCTCGTGATATAAATTTTATAACCCTAAGTTTATTATTTTAAATGTAAACTTTAAAGAATGTTACAAAAAGAGCTTAAAAATTTAATTTAAAACAATCTAAGAATTTTTCAAAAATATTTCTTAGTGCACCCCTACACTATAAGAAGAATCGCCATGCAAAATTTCAGCCCTTTAGGTCTAGCGGTTTGGTCTGTGCGTTATCTGTCAGTCAGTCAGTCAGTAAGTTATAGAACTGTTTTATATATATAGACTAGCTGAAAACCCGCACTTCGCTACGGAGTACATTCAAATTAAATACAACGGTCAATGTATGCAATTAATGCCAAAACTATGTATAAATATATTTATAATAAAATACAACGATCAATGTATGCAATTGATGTAAAAAAACGAAAAAATATATTTATAAAAAAAATCGTAACGCATATTTTTAAGACAAAAATGATGAAGAAGAATATATTCAAATTAAATCCAATAGAACATACTAAAGAATATAGTACAGTTAAGATAGTACAATTTGAGGAACATATCTTTTACTGTATTTTAATATTTTTTTGGATAATGTCCAATCGTCTGCCACATTATCAAGAAAAAAAATATTTTTTTTAAAAGAAATCACATGATCAACATTTATTATATTAAATTCTAAAAATTAATCTTTAAAAATTCACCAAAAATCAGAAATTGAAGGTAAAGATTCGAAAAAGAATTCATTTTAAAGGAATTTTTATTATCTTTCTCGTGGTATAAACTTTAAAAACCTCAGATTATTATTTTAAATGCAAACTTAAAAAAGTTACAAAAACAGCTTAAAAATTTAATTTTAAAAAATCTAAGAAGAATTTTTAAAAAATCTTTCTTAGTGCACCCCTACACTATAAGAAGAATCTCCATGCAAAATTTCAGCCTTTAGGACCAGCGGTATGGTCTGTGCGCTGTATGTCAGTCAGTCAGTCAGTCAGTTACCGAACTGATTTATATATATATACATTATATTCCTTGGGGTCCAATTTTAAACTTCCCGCCCTCAGATTCGTATGAAATGGAATGAAGATTATACCTCGAGGCTCAAAGAGAAATCTGCGGAAAGGTTCATTGAAGATGAGGTTCCTGTTACACCTTGCACTTGCAAAGATGGAACAACTCGAGACCCCAGTACTGAGGCTAAAATGGAGTGGCCGAGAAGAGGAGCTACCGGAACAAACACTTTGATTAGGGTTTTTGAAACTCCGTCTGTTATGAATTTTCCGACGCCCATCGACAGGAGTATCCTTTACGAAGGTAAGATACGAAACGGAAAGTGTTTGAATTAGTATTAAAAAATATCTAGATGTCTTCTTCAAGCTGCATTCCTGTAAACTCATACATATCAAACATATTTTACGTGGGCTCAAGGTAACCTAGTGGTAGCGCGTCGGCTTTCGGGGCTGAGGGGGATCCGCTCGAATCCTGACAATAGCCATTAAATACCTCCGTATCTAGGACGGATATGGGTACGTTAAATCCGTAGACCGGAAAGTCTCTCTATGAGGTCAGAGAGGGTGGGAGAGGGAACGATCCCCCCAGATGCCGATCCTGGGGTTGCTCAGTCCAACTTGAGGTGGGACCTGACTAAATTGGACTACGACCCTTGTGGTGCCATTATAAACCGGAGATGCACCCGTAAGACAGCTAGCCTACGTGTACTTGGTCTGGAATAGTACCGGCCAGGGGCTATTAGAAACAAAAACCACACGACAGATTTTACGTTTTACTGGTGTTTTAGTTAAATTTTATGTCAGAATTTGAAATCGGTTTCTTATATCCGAATTTATCTACGATATCTCTCGCTTGTTAAAGTTTCAAGAACAGATTATTATTAAATACTTGAATAGGTAAAGCAAAGTTTAAGTGCAAATTTTCTTTTCTTTTTTGATTTTATGAAGGCTTTGTTGCATAACAAATGCTTAAATTCTAAAAAAAAAATTAAAATTCGTTGATGCTGCCAAGCAATTTTGTTACTTAATTTTTTTATTTATTTATTTTTTTTAAGGGATTTCTAAATTGTGACCATTCATGATTTTGATCTTTAGTTGCAGTTTGTTGAACTTTAATGTTAGGTTTAAAAAAATAAATTAAAAATAAAAAAACTCTTCATTGAGTAAATTCACATACTTTTGAAATAAATTTAAAAATTTGATGATACTTAATTGCAAAAAAAAACTGTAAAATTTAATAAACCTCACTTCAAGGTTTTAAATACGCAAGTGTTATTAATTAAATTATTATTAAATACATAAATAGTTAAAGCAAAGTTTAATTCTGCAAATTTTCTTTTATTTTGATTTTTTTAAAGCTTTGTTGCATAACAAATGTTTAAATTCTAAAAAAATGGAAGGCCAAGCAATTGTGTTACTTAACTTTTTTTGAAAACTGTGATTTCTAAAATACGAAATTTCATGATTTTTTGTTCTTTAGTCGCAGTTTGTTGGAAATGTATGTTAGGTTAAAAAAAAACCTTCTTTGACTAAATTCACATACTTTTGGAATAAATTTAAAAATTTGATGATACTTAATTGTAAAAAAAAACAAAAGACTCTAGACTAATAAACCTCACTTCAAGATTTTAAATACACATGTGTTATACCTAAGGTGTTATTAATTAAATTCATTATTTTTTGTAAAATGTATTTATTTATTCTCTGCTAAACGTCGCCAAGGTATCGCTACATTACTTTTTTTATTAGAAATTCTCGCACACTTCAAAAAGACAGAAACCCAAATCTCTGAAAGTTATAACAAAAGCACCGTAGTGCTCGTAAAAGATTTGATACCCTGGAAGTGCTTATCGAACGTTACATGTAAGTCAGATCAATCATAAAAAATAAAATCATCCGAATTTCAGAAAAATGTGCAAAAATTTTATTTTCAGCTGTTGATGTCAAATGAAAACGTTTCTTGTCATAAATGAGATTATATAAAATCTTGAGATATCTCATCTTAATAACTTTTCTGAGCTGTAATCCTTGTTGAACTATTCTGTCAGTTTCCCAAATTATCAAATGTTTTAATGTAATGAAAAATAATATCTGTCTCTTTAATTCTAAAATTTTTATTAAAAATAGCAAAAAGCCACAACAGTACTGCCTTTGTAAGATTACAACATATCACAGAAATCTAGAGGAAAAGAATGATGTTTTGTCAAAATTTGGCCTTGGGTATTATTTAATTATATTTCATAGGGCATTCCTCATCGAGTTTTGATGAGAGATGGGCTGAAATTACATTCCATTGCTACCATCTTTAAGAGGAGTCTACTGTTCGTAGCAAAGATAACCAGCCAATTCAAGATAACCAGCCAAAATCATTGGCATCAAAGATATTCTTTGTTGCGTGCAAAGACGTTACTTCTAAAAATGATAAAAAAAAAATTCAGATTCTTTAATTAAACCGATTCTTTTAGTTCGAAATCACGATTCTGTTGACTTCTCAATCCAAATTATCTAAAAAAAAAATCTTCATTTTGATGCAAATTTCAGCTCAAATTCTTCATAGCTTGTAGAACAGGTGGGGAAAAGTGCACTCTTGAATGAAACAAAAAAAAATTCAGATAGTCTCTTCTAACGAAACTACCGCTGGTTATTAACATAGAATTACTTATCGATGCTTACCTCTTTTGTATGTATGTATGTATTTATATATATATATGTACGTATGTATATATATACATATATGTATGTCAAAATTTTTACGCATCTTGGTACTTTTCCGTTTATCTTGTCCAAGCGATAGACTGGGTTTGGTGCGCTGCCAAAATTATAACTCGCGAAGATGGATGGACGGACAGTTTTAGCGTCTGAAATTTTCCTTTCCGCAGGACCGTTATGGAGGAACGTAATCCTACGTTAAAATAATTTTTATTACGAAACAAAGTTATATATTGTATCCCTATACACTTACATCTGACAATCTATCCAAAAGTTCAGAAAGTCATATATGTATCAGAAAGTTTTTATATAAATTTAAATGATTTTCCGTTTAAAAAAGAAAAGTGTTCAGGATCGTAATTTTTGATGAAATTTCCTTCTGTTCTATCTATACGAATTAAATTTATGAGAGCCGAAAACTAATAAGTATCAGAAATTTAATTAATCGACGTAGGAAAATTAGAAAATATCACATATTTAATGAACATCCATTGGTTGTACCATTATACTTTCTTTTCATTTTTCGAAGATACAATGAAATCAGATTTATCACTGACACAGAATTTCGCATTAAGCTAATTCCTCCCTGCATTTCGAGGTATTCGCTGCACGTGTTTTCCAGTCCATAAGTTGGATTTCATGCTTTCGAGTGAGTTGGCGCTAAAATATTTATGGAGGTTTATTCTCGGATACAATCTTTCAATCTGTCATGCGCTCGCCTCCCTGGGGTGCTTTACAACGTGTGCATTTCCTGCAACAGAAGTTCTTTATTAGGTTGTAGTTGTGTGTTTGCATCTGATTATGGACATTAGACGTGTCAGCTACATTTGCCACGCGTTTTACAACGGAATAGAAAAATGGACTTTGCCCGTTTCATGTTGCAAGTCAAGTCAGCGGCGTTTTACTTGGCAAAAATTTATGAGGATTCAGATCATTAGCGATGGGGATTTCCGTAGAAAGACATAACATTACTGAAAGTTCTGCTGCAATTTCCCGAAAGTGGTTTATTTAGTAATAATCTTAATCAGCTTTACTTGTGACAGGTATACGAAATTGAATGTCCAGACTTTTGAAATCTAACTTTTGACCACTGCCGTACCACATCCAGGTATGAAATGTAACTGCCCATTTCATGTTAACCAATACATATTAATTTCCTATTTTCAAGTAAATACGAATAAACAGGGTACTTTTAGGCAAGAACAGGATACATGAATATTTAAAAATCTGTCATAAATAAAACCTTCTGGGTGTGTTTTGGAAAAAGAACAATATTTTTATGCATTGAAGTTCGATGTAAAAAAAAAAGCAGTTTTTACATCGAATTTCAGCATCATTCGAATTTTTGGTTTACACGCAAGGTTATGGGAAATGTCAGACTAACGCCTGACATTCTTAATTAGGACAGATCGACTAAGTTAGGTTTGATCGACAGGATCATTAATAAACTCACACTCTAAGCCCACACAGGTGGTGAGGTTTGAATGAGCTTTTAAAATGACCATTGCTAAGCGACACATCATTTAGAATAGTTAAGCAGAAGTCCGTTAGCGCAGGAAGGGAGACGAGGCAAGAATGGGAGAGCCTAGATGACGCAGCCAACAAAAGACTGTGAATATTTAACCTCAGAAAAAGGGTAGGCCGACAAAGGATGAAAAAGGTGACTCCCGGAAAGCGTGAAGAATAATACACGCGGTGCGGTAGAACGACATCAATTTACTTCATTTTGATCTTAAAAGAAAGATTGTAATCTGTAGATTTGTCAAAATTGGTTTTTGTAACCGCAATTTCTATTAATTAGAGATAATTTACAATTAAAAATTGATTTCTGCGTATGCTCAGTGGCATGTTTAAATCTGTCTTTAGAAGCTCACTGTTTCTGTGCATGCTCAATGATGATAAACACGTTTTAATGATAAACACGTTTAATCCGAGAAGTCTCTAGATCTCTCTGCTATTTTTATTTTTATGATAATTATGTTTGTGAAATATAAGATTAAACCTGATGGAAATTTTTATTTCGCGCTGTTTAATTAGCGATAATTTACAATTTAAAAAAATTGCTTTCTGCGCATGCTCGGTGGCATTTTTAAATCTGGCTTTAGATACTCACTAAGCACGAGGCCGCTTAAACAAATTAATTTGTTTCTGCGCATTGTTATGATTTTCAACATTTGGAAATGATTTGTTGAGTATAATTTGTGTATTAGTACATTTATTTACTATCTAGCCGTCATGTTTTGACTGGTACCAACCAGTTAAGTATAAACATTAAGATATTAAATATAAACAAAGATATTAAATATAAACGTTAATTCAAACAAATTATTATAAAAATCCTCGTATTATAAAAATTCGTATATCGACTCCGTTATACGAATAGGAATAAATTATTCCAAAGGAAAAAAAAATAAAGAGGTATAAAATAAAATAATTAATCTTCTTTTTCCCTCCAGGCATCAGTCGAGACGGAAAAGGCAGAGCAGGGTACCTGAAGAGACGTTGGATGTCGGATCCCGAAGAGAGGTACCGCAGCCAAATCTGCACGTCTTGGATGTGCGGCTGGAATCATGGGAAAGAAAATGAGCTGAGTTGCAGAAATGCTGACCATTGCAACATAAGGGATATCGCCTTTGGATTCGAGTGATTCTTGTGATTTATCATTTTGGATTACTACGAGCCATTTCAAATGGTAGAAATGTAGCAATAATAAATGCAATAGTTATGCTAGAAAATACTTTTATGCACGAAGAACTTATTAATAATTCTAAGCAATCTATCCTTGTTATATAATAAAATTCATTTGGCTCCGCAATACTTCTAAAACTTTCCTTAAATGGAAAAAAAATTTTCAGTATATATATATATATATATATATATATATTAGTATATACATATATATAAGTATATACATATATATATATATATATATATATATATATATATATATATATATATATATATATATATATATATCTTATATATATATATTTCTTCTGTCCGTGTGTATGTAACTGAACTCCTCCTAAACGACTGGACTGATTTTTATGAAATTTTGTGTGTGCGATTAAGTTGATTCGAGAATGGTTTAGATTCACAATTTGATCCGATAGAAAATGTTTTTATATTTTTAATTAATTAATAAAAATCCAACAATTTATAAGGGGGTGCGTCCGGTAAATGGAAACTGTTACAGTTTGTGGAATCACCCTTCTGGATAATGGCGTCCACGTTAGGTTTAGTTAGTAAACAGCGAGCGAAAAGATAAAAATAAAGAAAATCAAAAAGTTTCAAGTCATATATTAAACCAGAATAATAAATGAAAATAATAATCTTTGAAGTCAGATTTTATACTCTAAAATAGATCAGATCCAACGGCATATTGATATTCTCGACACGGGATGGAAAATTCGAATCAACCACGCTAAGTGACACGAGATCTTTTTTAATCGCTACTGCAGTCCCCCTCGCCTATATCTTTCTGCCTATTGAAGAGCTAAAGACTTAGATTCTATCTTGCTAACTTATTTCTGAGTAAAAACTCCTCTGACATTTATAATCACCAGCCCACAACAACTTTCCAATAGCGAATATGTTTCACTTTACTCAGTAGAACGCCGTGTAATCGTGGCGCATTCAGAAGGTCGCCCATTCGGAAAGTAACGTGCTTTCAACCCGTGTTCGAATCTAGAGTTGTGTAACTTTTGCTAGACCTGTTATTTCAGCTTTTTTTTTTTAAAGGCTTTTTTATTTCAGCTTTTTTTTATAATTTTTTTAATTATTATTTTATTTTATTTTATTATTTTTTAATTTTAATTTTAATTTTATTTTATGATTTTTTAAAATTATTATTTTTATTTATTTTTATTTTTTTCAGCTTTTTTATGATGAAATACCGAATATAGCTGAAATCTGAGGAGTTTATTATGCATTTATACATTTTTAATTGGGTTTTCATATTATTAATATGTATAACATTTCGTATGGTTTTTTTCTATGTTATTTATACTGCGTTTAGTTTTTTAATGGATTTTTATAGGTTTATTATAAATTTATATATTTTATGTTTTACTTTTCAGAATTTTTTGCTCCAATGATAAAGGGTAAATCTTTTCTATGTTACTTATACTGTGTTTAGTTTTTACATTGATTTTGGTTAACAAATATTCTTAAAATTCCGGGCATCGCCGGGTACTTCAGCTAGAATTACAACGTTTGAACAGGACAACGTCTGTCGGGTCCGCTAGTATATATATAAATATATAAATATATATATGTGTGTGTGTGTGTGTGTGTGTCTCTAATATACCAACTCTAAAAAGCTCGGCTGGCTTAAGAAAAAGTTTTACTTCTTTACATTTTTGAATTTTCGTATCGAATCTGTTCTGTATTTGACTAGTTTTGTACAATTACATTAAATTTTCTACTTTAAATACTTTTTTTATAATTTTACTTCAATACCGTTGTGATATAAAACATTTACTTGAAACTTCGCAAATGTATACACATCTGAATAATTATTTAATTTACTGCTTTTGCCATTATCATAAATTATTAGTTAGTCATACAGAAAAGATAGATGCACGGGTATAGTAGATAGCTTAGGAAATTTTTACAAAAGTGGAATGATTTATTTAAAATTTTCATATTTAGTTGTGTAACAAACGGAAGTTGAGGGAATATACGGACAGGCAGGTTGAGAAGTGTTAGTCGTTCCAAGGCAATTTTTACTTTTAATATCTTGAAAAGTAAACGTTATCTCTTACGCATCTGGTTAATTATGTTCTACAAAACGGAGTGTTATGTAATATTCCAACAAAACTTACTTGAATATTTTTAATGTACCTTTGTTACTCATATATATGTATGTATAGTATTTAATGTATTGATTAAAAAAAGATTTGATAGTCATGTGTGCTAATATTCCTATTTCTTTCAGATTCATTTTATGCATTAACTCTGATGTCAATAATGAAAAATAACCTTATTTAATATTTTAATGATACTTTAACATAATTAAAGAACGTGTGATAGTCGGATGAAGGAGATGATCATTACAAATAAGTAAATGAAATTCCAGATATAGAAACAAAAAGATGAGTGAAATTACAGATGACTTTCTCTATACCATGCCAGATGTCGTTTGATGAATTGACTCATTTCAATCTTTTAAATTTAAAATTACTTCTTTAAGCTCGTAACAAAGGAATGGGACCGAATATAGTTAGAGCTTATATTTAAAAGTAGGTTTGTCTATATAGATGGCACTGCGCTGTCTGAAATTTTGAACACAACTCTCGCCGTTAGTGTTATCTTTTACACCAGGGGTTCCCAACCTTTTCCCTACATCGACCCCTTTTAAAAGAATGATTTTCTTCATAGACCCCCCCCCTCACATTTTTCTCTATAATATACAGCATACAACATAATTATAATACTAATAATTGCACATAAAACACTTAAAGATAACAATTCGACAAAGAATATCAACAAAAAATTAGATAAAGTGGTTCATTAGGTTTATGTTTTATTATTTTTGTACTATTTTCATTTTTAATTTCACGAGTATAATCAAAATTTCAGAAACTCAGATTGTAGTCGCACAAATATCGCCAAGATAAAAACGAAAATGCATCTGATTGGTTGCATCGGTTGGACCCATGTGCTGTCTAAGGTCCAGGGGATTTCCCCAGTTCTGCCTAGTGATGGTACACAAATAAAAGCCGAAGGTGGCATTCGAGGCATATACAAAAGCGTCATGACATTCGATTTTAGATGCGCAGATCACTCCGCCCTATGCAAATCTGTATTTATACATATTAAAACGGATATTATTATTTAATAATTGCATTCCTAAAAAATTAAATTAAATTTTAAAACAAAAAAATTATCATAGACCCCCAATAGACCCCTGGAATACTAAAGATCCTTTTTAAACTTCCATCGACCCTCCAAGGGGTCCACCTGGACCCTGTTAGGAATCCCTGTTTTACAACGAACTGAAACGTTTGATAGGGCTACAAGCCCTCCCTTTTTCGATTTGAGTATATGTTCATCCTTTAGTACTTTTGGGGGTTATTACGTTTCTTGTCTTGACCATTAATTTCAAATATACGAACTTCGATGTACAGTTTTTTCTTCATGTATGTGGACAAATATCTAAACAAGGAATAATGAAGTCAAAAATTCAAATAAGCTCTAAAAAAGACCATTTTCCTTCGGATTGAAAACGCTGAGGAAAAGGATAGAGTGAAAAATGTTCACTCTATATGTAACTTAATCCATCGTTACTCTTATTCGTGAAAACTTCATAATGTATTACTCCAACGTTTTACATTCCATCTTGATAAGAAATTTAAATGCAACGAGTCTCTAAATTATTCATTCATTTACGTGTTAGTTTATATATCTTTGAAGGAGAATAAAGAAAAAAAAATTGATTCCAAATTAGAATTGATTTTGAATACATAGGATACGATGAATACAAAAATAAACACGTTTCTAACAGACAGATGGCACTTTTGAAATCATGGATTGTACCTTCCTGACTTTAAAGCTTTAGTCAGATAATTAGCTTATCATAAAAGCTACAATTTCTGCAGTGAATGGGTACACTATTGAGGATAACCGCTTACTTGTAATATTGTTGTATACGAGTTGTGTATTTTTCTGTTTCATAAAGTACTTTGTATATTTCTACTGAGTACAATTTTTAGCAATTCATTTAAGTAATGCGTGGTAAGTTTATGAATTTATTGTTGTGGCCAGTGTTAGCTCACAGTCCTTGTGACGTGGTCCTGAATCCCGAAAGATGGGAAACACCTAATCTAAAAAACTTAATGAAACTTTACGTAGTTCATAATTGCTAAATATAAAATGAAAGGTTTGTGTTTCATTATATGTTACAAACCTGTCTTGTCTTCATTTTTATGCATAAAATTTCCTCTCCAATATAAAAATTGCATTGCTTTTAGATATTGTCACGTAGAAGTGTAAGACATACCGAATGAATCAACACTCTGTTACGGTCAAAGAAGTTTATTAGCAGGGTGCAATCACACTAATGAACTGCCCTCAGCCTGTGAGAGAAGTCTCTTATATACAACTCAAGAACTTTCTAGAAATAAGGTAAATTAGAATAGCAAATTAACAAAAGATTAATTAACATAGACATGAGCTTTCTCGAAATTTTGAGAAAGGTAACATAAATTAGAATGAAAGTTTGGTTTTGGTTGGAGCGCTACAGTCAACTTTTTGCTACACGAGGGCTAATTAGACTGGAATGAAAGTAAAACAAGAAAATACTGACTGGATTCGAATCGACGACCTGTCAGTCTTCAACCATTTGGCCATGTAATGACTTGGTGCCTCTTTTCACACCCGGAATTTCTGAGAAGGCCTGGCGGCAAGACGGCCATTATCCCCTACCGTATTCATCGGTGACAGTCGTTTTGTCACCGAGTTGTGGCAGACGCCGCGTCGCCATCGGACAATTAGGAAGCCGTCTTCTGTAAGAAATCCCCCCCCTCTTTGCAGACAAAGCCTGTCCGGAGGAAAATCGATTAGCCTTTAGCGGAAGACGCGGAATAGTTTGAAGACAGTTTACCGAAAGGAAATCAAAGAGAGCCGCTTCAACCACCCACAGGCGTTTGTGAGGGTATATAGTCGCCACCTCGACGTAAATGGGGAGATGACCCTTTTTTTTACAGGTGTGAACAACCTCCATCGTCGGACGTGTGCCAGAGACGGAGAGCCTGCAGTAACCCTCTCGGGATATCCTGATCCCACGCATTATCCTTAATCATGTTTACTTTGTAATTATTGTATAGAGCCGATTTATAGTCAAGAATGCCAATAAAGCATTTTGTAAATATTAAAGGCTGTCAGTCTTAGTTTTAGGCAAAGTCCTTACAGACTGTTATTAAATGGTGTCAGAAGAGTCATAGGATATCAGTGATGAACGAAAGGATTACAGGTAGGCCGATTCCTTTTATCAGATTCTGGCTTTGATTTAAAAACTAAATAATGGTTTTGTATAAATGCAATAAGTAAAAATTATTTTATTGTTTTTTTAAATGGTATATTTATAAGTAGCCATTTAGAGTTCGCATTAAGAACTAATATTTTAGAAATTTTGATGAATTAAATCAATTTCTGTGTTTTTTTAAATGGTATATGTACAAGTTAGCCATTTAGAGTTCGTATTAAGAACTGATATTTTATTTTAGAAATTTGGATGAATTAAATCAATTTCTGTGGGTTTTTTAAATGGTATATGTACAAGTTAACCATTTAGTGTTCGTATTAAGAACTGATATTTTAGAAATTTTGATGAATTAAATCAATTTCTGTGTTTTTTAGATGGTATATGTATAAATAGCCATTTAGAGTTCGTATTAAGAACTGATATTTTATATTAGAAATTTGGATGATTTAAATCAATTTCTGTGTTTTAATGGTGTATGAGTTAACCATTTGAAGTTCTAAGTAGGAACTATTGTGTTAGGAATTGTGATAAGTAAAACCAATTTCTGTGTGTTTTTATGGTATATGAATGAGTAACCAGTTAGTGTTCAAGTAAAGAACCAATATTTTGTTTGTTAGGAATTGCAATAAGTTTAGCCAATTTCTGTGTGTTTTTATGGTATATGAATGAGTAACCAGTTAGTGTTCAAGTAAAGAACCAATATTTCGTTTGTTAGGAATTGCAATAAGTTTAGCCAATTTCTGTGTTTTGTTAATTGCAAATACTGTATGTTTTTCTCTATTTTTAAAGAAAGTGAATTTTTTTCGCTTTTGATAATAACAGTGTTTATTTAGTATTTTTTTCTTTTAATAGTAACAGATATATTTAAGTTTCTTATGCTTTGATATTAACAGTGATAATTTAGTATTTGTGTATTACTGTGTTGGAAATCTATATAGAGCGTTGATTAATTTGAGAATTCTGTTTATGTGTATTCTGTATAAGAGTTCGGTATTTTGATTTGATAGGTATTGAGTAAATTGTGAATGTTTATATTGTGCGGTGCTAGTTTGGTGTTCATAAGGGCTAAAATTATAGTTCGGTATAAAATTGAGCAGTTTTGAACTTGTTAGTTCCGGTTAGGACACATACCGTCGGAAGGTATTGCTAGTAGCTGAGGAAAATTTTATTGTTTATCATAAATAATTAATAATAACCCTAAATTAGAAACCCTAAACTTGGAAAAATGTCCTTTTTAAATAAGGGTAAGAAAGGGGACCTTTTAGAACTTTTAGAAGAGTTAGGAGGACAAGCTGACGATACGCTTAGGGTCTTCGAAATTAAGAAGATCGTTACAGAAAACGAAAATTACGTCGAAGAAGACGCTAGACTCGCACTAGAGCGTATTATTGAAGATAGAAAGGAACGTGAAGAGAGAGAAAGAGAAGCGAAACGAGAAGAGAGAGAGAGAGAAAGAGAAGACAAAGTTCGTCAAGACCAACTTACTCTCGAAATAAGGAGACTGGAATTAGGAATTAATGGAGACAATAGAGCCCGAAATGGGAGGGACAGAGATGCAGACGCAACTCAGAACATTCAGCTCCTTAAAACCATACAGAAATTTGACGAGAAACGGGACGAAATGGGCCTGTACCTAATAAATTTCGAGAGGAGAGCAGAGATGGCGGGAGTCCCTAAAGAAGATTGGGTGCCATATTTGTTAGGGGTACTAACCCCAGAAATTTCTAACATGATGGCCAGAGAATCGCCAGAACAGGCAAAAGATTATGACTACGTAAAAGAGATGATTCTCCAGAGATTTAGGATGAATACAGAAAAATTAAAACAACTGTTTTATCGCCATCCTAAACTCGCAGACAAGTCATGGAGGAATTATGCCCATGAGCTTAGTGGCTATTATGATGAATGGATAGCAGATTTAGAAATCACTACATTTAAGAAACTGAGAGACCTACACATAACGGAACAGATGAAGAGACGGGTACCTGCCGATATAAAAGATCATTTTTTGGAGCAGTGGATGCAGATTAATACTCCTTTGGAATTAGCGGAAAAAATAGATAAGTATGAAAGCTTGCAAGACAGTTTCCGAACAAGAGAATTCCCAAAGAATCAAAAGTCCACAGATAAAATTAATAAGCCATTTAAAAATAACCATAATTTTAAGGAAGAGAAGAAAGAAAAAAAAGATGTGGAAAAAGAAGCTTCTAGTGGACAAAACAAGGAAAGAATTTTTGAGAAAAGAAAACAGCTCCGTTGCTACGAATGTGGTTCTTATGACCACCTGAGACCACAGTGCCCTAAGATTAAAAAACCAGAAATTATTGCGGCAACAGAAACCAATGGAGGAGATTCTGGCAGCGTGATGACTCCGTATATCAGTCAAGGAGTCGTAAATGGAAAAGCTACGTCCGTTCTGAGAGATACAGGAGCGAGCATTGATTTAGTTTCTAATAATTTGGTACAACCCCATATGTACACGGGAGAGCATGTTTGGATCGGCTCACCTTTAATGGATTCACCCATTTGTTTACCTGTAGCAGAGATCGACTTAGAATGCGAATGGGGTCATACTATAACTAAAGCAGCCGTCAGAAATACAGTTTTCGAACAGAAACACTATTTACTAGGAAACAAAACTGCGGCCTTGCTTGACGAGATGAAAATCAACAGGGATGTAGAAGTTCCGGTGAAAAATACTGTGCAAACTCGGGCCGAAAAACTAAAATTTGATAGAGAAAGACTAGACACGGGAGATGAAAAAACGAAAATAGAGCAAGTGATCCCCGGAGCAGAAGCGGTAGAAGAAATCCCTGCTGAAGAGAGCGCGACTATCTTGTCTCTCCAGGAGAAACGAATAATTACTCCCGACTTATTAAAGACTTCGCCCGAAGAATTTAGAGTTGCACAAAGTGAGGACGAAGAATTAAAAGTAATTTTTGATAGGGCGAAAAAGAAGACGCCCGAAGAAAATAAGTACGTGGTGGTAAACGAGATGTTATTTTACCAGAAAAAAAATAACGATGGAACCACTAGAAAACTGCTTATTGTGCCTCGAAAGTATCGAGAGAAATTAAAAAGACTCTGCCACGAACAAACTAATGTTCATTTAGGCGTTGCTAAGATGAAAGACTCATTAACTCAGTATTTTTACTGGCCATATTGTCACTTAGATATAAATGATTACGTGTCGGCTTGTGACAAATGTCAAAATGGGAAATGCCCTAATGTTAAGAATAATAAGAAACGTCTTAACACTGTTAATTCCCGCCGAACACCAGACTAAGCCGAAGTTTAGTCCTAAAAGTTTAAATGTATATTATAAGTATGTTGATTAATTGTAGTTTCAGTGTAAAAATGTGACCAGAAATTAATGTGTATTCGTTTGAGTAATGTATTTTATGAATTGTAACATGTAATTGTTTGTAAATTTGAACGACTCGACCATAGAAGTTGAGTTTTGCTTTAAAGGAAAATTCAGGTGAAATTCCTTTGACGTTGTCATAATATAACGGTTTTGTAGTGGCAAACGCCATATGACGGTTTTATGTATGCCGTGTTGGAATGCCTCAGATAGGCTTTAATTAATGTTCAATTGTAACATTTTATGTTCTGTTTTGTTTGTTGCATAAGCCAGTAGAATGCCTCAGAAAGGTATGGGCTAACTTTTAAATGCAAATGTGTATGTTTTGTGTATACCTAAGAAGGTAGTAATTGGAGTCAAAATACACTCCGTACGGTGTTTGAATACCGCAATTGGATGATTTATTGTGAAATCGATAAGTTTTGTCTGAAGAGTTGTTACGACAACAGATAAATGTAAGTGTTGTCAAAGAATCCAAGTGATTACAAGGAATGTGAAGTTTGTGAGTTTTTTTTGATAAGGAATGAGCCAATGAGCTATTTTGTTATAATTTTATGTCAGTCAGTACTGAAAAAATTAGACCCTAAATCGATTGTGAATCCTATAGTAGGATAAAATGAATATTTAAATTTAGGTCACTGATGACTGTCCACTTAAATGGAAAAGTTTGGATCACAGGTAATCGTGAACGAATTAAGTTCCCTGATCCAGGATCTACGGAAAGCCGAGTATTAAATTGTTTTATGACGATAAGTGTTAAATGTATTAAAAGATAAGTAAGAAATTTAAAATTTTCATGTGTATTAGTAACCGTGATGATATGTTCTGTATGAAGTTAGGTATCCATTTTGGATTTGTGTTTAATTTTATTTGTGTAAAGTTGTTTCATGGTAACTGTGTTTAATATCAATTTGAGAATTTATTTGTGTCATGTGATCACAATTAAGGTAAATTATGGGATCCCAGTTGAGTGATTTACTAGTTATAATGTTTATATGTAGTGTCATGTGTATGTACTAGTGTTCTATGAATTTAATTTCTTTCTGATTGACATGTATTAGTATACTGTTTTATTTAAATTTTTGCCAGGACGTGTTATATTATTGTGTAATTTTATAATTTCTTTGCTACGGCATGTTCTCTTATTAGAGATTTTAAAGTGCGTAAATTTTAGGTATAAATTCCTTTTGTTGTGCTTTTAAAAATAATACTTGGAAGTACAGTTAAAAATTTTCTTTCATGAAGGTAAAGCCAGAGTTTGATCAAAATTAACGGTCTACTCGTAATGTCAATTGGGTGTGCATTTGCCTTCGGGAAAAGTTTTTATAATTGAAATTGTCCTGAGAAGGACCATGTTTTTGTTCTGTTTTTTGCAGGTGAAACTCTCTGCAGAAAAACATCTGGGGAGGGGAGGAATTTAGTCTGTAATGACTTGGTGCCTCTTTTCACACCCGGAATTTCTGAGAAGGCCTGGCGGCAAGACGGCCATTATCCCCTACCGTATTCATCGGTGACAGTCGTTTTGTCACCGAGTTGTGGCAGACGCCGCGTCGCCATCGGACAATTAGGAAGCCGTCTTCTGTAAGAAATCCCCCCCCCTCTTTGCAGACAAAGCCTGTCCGGAGGAAAATCGATTAGCCTTTAGCGGAAGACGCGGAATAGTTTGAAGACAGTTTACCGAAAGGAAATCAAAGAGAGCCGCTTCAACCACCCACAGGCGTTTGTGAGGGTATATAGTCGCCACCTCGACGTAAATGGGGAGATGACCCTTTTTTTTACAGGTGTGAACAACCTCCATCGTCGGACGTGTGCCAGAGACGGAGAGCCTGCAGTAACCCTCTCGGGATATCCTGATCCCACGCATTATCCTTAATCATGTTTACTTTGTAATTATTGTATAGAGCCGATTTATAGTCAAGAATGCCAATAAAGCATTTTGTAAATATTAAAGGCTGTCAGTCTTAGTTTTAGGCAAAGTCCTTACAGCCAGTTACCTTCGAAATGTGGCAATATTATCAAATACAGTCGAACCCTGTTATAACAAACTTCAAGGGACCAAAGGTTTTGTTCGCTTTATCCGGTGGTTCGCTACATCCGAAACGTTAAGAAAAATGCTAGATTTTACAAAATGTATAACTTATTAGTTGCATTGTGTATTCAATAACGATGTATTAAAAAAATTATAAAATCTATTAAAAATTATCATAATGAATTAAATCGACTAAAATTGATTACATTAAACTGACACAATTCTCATTAAATTACGTACAATAGGAAAACGGCGGAACCAAAATTTTTGTTCGTTATATCCGTGAGTTCGTTGTATGCCGGGTTCACTATAACGGGGTTCTACGGTACAGATTTCCATCTCGATAAATATGTAAGAAACATGAATGATATCCTGTCAGTAACCTGAAAATTGCAAAAATATTGGAGGGGGGGGGGGAGAATTAATCAGAAATACGATTTTGGTGGGAGGAAAAGAAATGACCAAATCTTCCCGAGTATTCTAAAAAAGATTTTTTTTTTTAAATCTTCTCATTTTTGAAAATTTTTCTCATTTGGCTCATAACCAATACACCCGGAAAGGTAAACATTGTTTCAACAAACTCACCATCACGCGAGAAGTATCCCAGTCCACCCTCTTAAAACCACGCCGGTCGTCCCTATTCCCTTATGTATGCGGCACCCAGAACCTGCATCGCCTCGCAATCTATCTAAACGCAGTGTAGTACACTGATTACACCCCCCAATCGCAGACACTAATCTCTCATCCACGATTGGCGTTAACTAGCTCGCGTGCAGACGATTTCCTGGCACGCCTCCCCCCCTTTCGCAAATTCGTCTCCCCCCCTCCCCGTAACCCTGGGTGGGGTGGTTGGAAACGTTTTCCGGGGAAGATGACGCACGGGGGATGAGGAAAAGGGGGCGTCTGAGTCACGCGGAAATTTTCGTATCAGCTCTCCCTCATGCGGTCTCTGCGATCAACACGTTGGCAACAGCTGGATGGGAATGGAACGGGTGGTGCTCACCCCCCACCCCCTCAAACAGCACGGAAACCTGAGGCTCGAGTTTCATACCGTAAAAGTGTGGGATTTTGCTTTTTTTTCCCGCCCCAATAATAAATTGGATTGCGCGAAATACGAGAGAGAAAAAAATATGAGTGTACATGTGCTGTTTTATTCAGAAATATTACGTTTTTCCCCGATATTTTGAAAATTGAATATTGTCCATGTTTTCTATTAGAAATAACATGACTGATGTACAGTGATGTAGGCGAGTGGTCTCCTGTCTTTTCTCCTCTCCCACGCTAACGCTGGTATTGGTCACACGATGGTTACTGGGTATCAGATATGTACATAATAAAATTTCAGTCTGTCTATGATTCAAAGCAGCGAAATAAGTACTATATAACTCCATATTAAGAAAAATGCAGTAAAATGAGTAGGGTTGGAGAACTGTGAGTAATTTTTTAAAGTTATAGTTCCCATTCACTACCATTTGTTAATTATTTAGTTTAATTTACTTTCAGATTTTTGTCACTTTTACCGTAAATTTGTCAGCTTGCGAACTGATTAAATCATATTCTATATTAATATTTAAAGCAGCGAATAAGTTAAAAAATAATAAAGTAAGTTGGTGTAACTGGGCCCATGGAGTAACTTGTCCATCCCCTCCCAAATTTTTCCTTTACATATTAGGTGGGAATTCAACTTTGTGTGTTACAGTCGAACCCCGTTATAACGTACTTTAAGGGACCAAAGGTTTTGTTCGCTATATCCGGTTGTTCGCTATATCCGAACCTTTAAGAAAAAATGTTAGAGTTCACAAAATGTATAATTCATTAGTTGCTATGTGTATTCAATAATGATGTATTTAAAAAAATGATAAAATCTATTAAAAATGATCATTAATGAATTAAATTGACTAAAATCGATTACATTAAACTGACACAATACTAATTAAATTAACTAAAAATGAAGACAAATGGAAATAAATTCATTTTACCTTTAATTGTTGCTTACTGTTTTGATACAGAAATAATTGGTATTCTTCTGCTGACGTGATTTCGATTTCAAAAACATTTTGTGAATTTCCTTGTCCAAATTCATCAAATGACTCAACACTCTTTCTTCGTATGTTTATGTAGACAAATTACACCCATCCCGGCTGTAGTATCTGAGATGGTGGGAATTTTGTCATTTATATGCTCCTCTTCAGTAGCATCAGATGCAGAATCTTCGATTTCAGAATGATTCATTTTAATTTCTTCCACAAAATATTCATCAGTCGTGTTTTCACATGTAATGACTTCATCATCACATGTTTTGAACAATTGCCAGTCACAATCTGAGAATGATGAAATTTTCTGCTTTTCTATCTACATCGCAATAGGTAAACCTTCATCATCTTCTTCTTCTTCATTCGTTGTAACTTCAACATTCTTTAAAAGTTTAAAAATAAAAAAAAATTCAGTAGTCGACAGAAAAAAAGTTCGTTATAGCCGATTTTTAAGATTTCGAAGGTTCGCTATAAAAGGATAAATTAGCATTAAATACAAAAGGAAAACAGCGGGACCAAAATTTTCGTTCGTTATATCTGGGAGTTCGTTATATACTGGGTTCGCTATAACGGGGTTCGACTGTATTTTCTTTCCGGTGTTCGCAACAACCTATCTTAAGACATTGGTAAGTGCTTTGATAAATTATTTTTAAATGGGGGTAGAACTTTTTTTTTTCTCTTTTCTTGATATACAAGCATTGAACCCAGTTACCCAGTCACAGATTCTGTTGTTTCTTACGAGAAACAGACCTGAATGGTCCACTTACCCCATTTATCAGGGGAACTGGGCTCACCTGTATTTAAAAATATATACAATATTTATTTATAATATATACATAATAAAAATCAATATCATAGCTTAAACAAACTCTCTAAGACTTACTAAAATGCATGCAATACAAAGATTTTTGAAAATTATACATGTTAGTATAATTTTAATGTGTTAAAAGTATAGTATATAAAAAAGTTGAAAATCTATGGCCCAGTTACCCCAACTTACCTTATGCTGTGGGATCTTCCGTCTTCACTTCGTAACTATGTCTGTGCGCGAACAGGTTATATGATAATTATATGTTGTATTAATTTAAAATAAGCATGCTATATAATTTTTCGTTGCTTATTTCGCAACAGATGTGCTCGCGTGACTACAGATTAAATGATTTTAATATTCCGCTATTAAGGCTTTTGTATACTAACCCTATTGGATTCTCTCACCTCAGTTTAAACCCATGGAGAAAAATTTGTCCAAGGATCGCAGACTTGGATTGAAAGATTTTTTCTTTTTAAATTGTACTCCGTAATAGAGAAAGAGATTTTAAACCTTGGAGTATTTTTCATTAAAAAAAAATGCAAATAATATTTTTAAATTTAAATTATTTTTGGGGAAAAAATTTGGTAGAGTGTGTTTTAAACGCTCCTAAATTCCTTTGGTTCACGAAATTTATAAAATTAATCCCGTTGCAAATGCAGAAATGTACAGGCTATCTGAAAACACCATTTTTATTTGATTATCAGCATTTATGTAGCCGTAAATAGTAGACACATGTTCTTCACAGGTTAACATTGAGGTGAGCGAATCCAATAGGGTCGCTCACCTCAGCACAGCAGTCTTAACTGCAAATATGATATAGTATCTGATTTTCATTACATATACCAATGATTCCCATCGAGTGTGCCGAGGCACATTAGGGCACCTCGAAATTTTTTTTTAGGGTTAAACAAAACCATATTAGTTGGGGCCTCTTAAAATGAATATCAAGTTGATATCAAACATTTGTTTTCTCAGTACTAATCGCAAGTCTTTCATTAACAAAACAAAACCATTCTTAGGGATTTCCAATTTTATTCCCCTGTAATACGTACTGCTCTGAATCCCATGGATATTATTGAAACTGCATTAATATATTATATTTAGGGGTATGTAAATTTCTCATAAAAAATATCGAAATTTCTCAAAAAAAGAAATTACAATATATAAAATTTCGCATTTATTCGCAAATATACGAGTATATATATATATATATATATATATATATATATATATATATATATATATATATATATATATATATATATATATGTGTGTGTGTGTGTGTGTGTGTGTATATACATATATATATATATATATATATATATATATATATATATATATATATATATATATACATATAAATTTAAAAATTTCGCATTTATTAAACAAAAATCACAATATTACTTACTTGGTTAGGTGTAAGTATCAACTTCCTTAGTTACTTACTTAGTTCATAGCTATCATTGTAGTAGTCTCAACATTCTCTTCCTAAAATCTTCAGCAATTAGTAATAAGCAAATTTCGAGAGATCTCTCAGTTAAAGACCGTGGATGGTCTTAGATAAGCAATTATGTTAATAAATTATCACTACTTTAATCTAATTTCGCTTTAAAAGCCGTTTATCATCGAGTTTTTACTGAAAAGTAGCCAAAAAAAATTTTTTTTTCGCATTTATTCGCTCATATCGGCAAATTTCGCATTTACTCGCATCTATTTCGTAAATACGAAAATTACGTATACCTAATTATATTCTAGTGTTGGTTACTGATTATCTTTCAATAAATAAATAAAAATTAGCAGTAGAGTAAGTATTTATTTGAACGTAAAATCGACATTTTCCTGATATAAAATACACTTTGATTTAATATTTAAAAAATTTAAATCACTAAAACTCTAATAAGGATACCCCAAGTCTCTAATCTCATTGCCAAATAGCCAAGGGTGCCGTAAACGTAAAAAAGGGTGGGAAATCCATGGCTTAAACCTTCATTGTATCAACGAGCGGACATATTAAGTCATATTTTGTACTGATTGTGAAAACTGATATACTGTTGGATTTCACTTCTTATCTGTAATTTTGTCAGTTGAAAGAATGATTAATGCTACTTTGTATTAACCTCATGAAATACCAAGACATCTGGTAAATGTCATTTGTTTATAATGTAATTGTAAATATTGACTTTTCTGAGAAGATAAAAATTTTACGCCGATCGAATACGCTTTTAGAGCGCCTGTAAAACATATATATTACAGATACACAACTATATATACTATGTGTTAAAGTCTGAATTACATCTAACAATTCAAATTATCTGTTTTAAAGCAGCTAATATAACTGTTAAGTTGACATATATTGTAAAATATATATTGAACACTTCAAGTTTCAAAAAATGCATAAAGAAGGCCTAAGTAGCAGATCTAAAACCAAAAATATGCATCTCCAGCGTACAGATAGCTTTGGACCTGGGGTATTGCCCTTTCATATGGGCTTTTCAGCACTGTTTAACCTTTGAGTAAACTTATAAGTAACCTGCCGGGAAAGGAATTCCTAAACTTTTACAAGTGACTGACAAAGTGCAGTCAACCAGCTCACTTCGGAAAAAACCCTCGTCTATCATGAGTTATGGTACAAAATTTACATCGCAAGACGATGAGAAAATGCGTAAAGCCTGGCAAAGAGACGGTTCTGAAAGCAAATATATACATCTCTAAAGTACAGGTAGCCTGGGTATGAATTGTGGTACAAAGTTTACAGCGCAAGAAGATGAGAAAATGCTTAAAGCATGACAATAAGACGATGCAAAAAGCAAAAATATGTATCTCTAATGTACAGGTAGCCTGGGTATGAATTGTGGTACAAAGTTTACAGTGCAAGATGAGAAAATGCGTAAAGCATGACAAAAAACTGGTGCTAAAAGCAAAATATGCATCTCTAATGTACAGGTAGCCTGGGTATGAACTGTGGTACAAAGTTTACAGTGCAAGAAGATGAGAAAATGCGTAAAGCATGACAAAAAACTGGTGCTAAAAGCAAAAATATACATCTCCAGTGTACAGGTAGCCTGGGTATGAATTGTGGTACAAAATTTACAGCACAAAGAAGATGAGAAAATGTGTAAAGCCTGACAAAGAGACGATGCTAAAAGCAAAAATATACATCTCTAATGTGAAGGTAGTCTGGGTATGAATTATGGTACAAAGTTTACAGCACAAGGAGATGAGAGAATGCGTAAAGCCTGACAAAGAGACGGTGCTAATTGCTAAAATATACATCTCCAGTGTACAGGTAGCCTGGAACCTGGGTATCGACATTGTTCTACCCAAGTTTTGCCCTAGATTTCGCCACATCGAGTTTCATTACTTAAGAGTTCAAAAATTTCCCGATTTTTGCTGCTTGCTCCAGTACTGCGTCAGCGTACGTGCAGATTGAATACTATTCTGTATTTGACTGCAACAGAACAACTTAAGCTGTCTTTACAGATTATTTTTTCTTTGGAGGGGTGCGGGGGTTGGGGGTTGGATTATCATTAAGAATTTCAACAAATTTTGTATTCATAGCGCACATATCATTTACCCGTTATCACTCCCAGAATCGGTTGTGCAAATCTCGAAATAACAAGCAAACGGCGTGCGATCACTCCGGAAACTTCGAAACCACTTTGTCCTCCGCACGTGCAGCACAGTGCTCATTTCGCACGCTTTTGTATTTATCCATGAGACTGTATCGCACGTCCTTAAAAAAAAATGTAATCACACGTCCGCGCCATGTGCAAAAGAGAGAAGACAGACAGAGAGAAAAAAAGGGGGGAGGGACATTTAAGGGGGAGAAGAGAGGAGAGGACGAGCTGCGAGGGGGATTTTTTGAGATTTCTGCGAAAGTGCGATTGAAGGATTAAAACTGACAGACACGAGTTTCGCTGATGAATGAGCCTGCAACAAAGCTGCGAACGACAACTGATAATTATCTAATAGGAGCAGGGGAATGATGATACGTGGGGATAGGAGCAATTGGTTACGGTTACAGCATCGCGTTGTAAAGAGTGGGATTTGTGAAACTGAGGAGATATTTTTTTGGGTACAATTTTTATTTCGGAAAGCGATCTAACTTGACATGGGGGGGGGGGGGGGGGGATTGTTTCCGAGTGACAGAAAACTTTGGTTTTGCCAGCATTATTTTTTTTCCCGCCGGTTTATATCTAATTACGGCACGGTGACGGGAACTTATCGGATTATATATAAAATGCTACGGATTTACAGGAACACAATTGCAGATGCTCTGATTTTATTTATTTCATTCATTAGATGTTTCATTCATATTTCTTACTGTCTCTCTTATGGCCGTAGAAACACAATTATAAATGCACGCGGAGTAATACAGTTGTTCAGAAAAAAAACCTCATTTTTTAGTCCTTTTTTTGCTGCATAATAAAACAATACTAAAGCGCGGAACTTCCAACAGCTTGCGTAAAATTTCGAGTCTAGCTTTTGGATTAAAACAGACGTTTTGAGAGATGATCCTAAAAGCCCCTAAAGGTAAACGCTGTCTTTCCATTAATTAGATATTCGGTCTGCAATTTCATTAAAAAAACTGTATTTTTTTCCGCGGAGTAATAAAAGGGTTATAAAAAGAGCCATTTAAGTCAAAATATATTTGAAAGGAAAGCGTAGTAAGCTATGTTTAAAGACGGTATACCACAATTAAGCAGGTTCACGAGTGTTTGAATAATGATTTTATGGACTACGCAGTTCAATGGAAAGTTAGAATAAGCAATGTTAAATAAAAGGGTATAGCAGAGTCTCTTATTGGACGTTGATCAGCTTTCTAGTTAAAATTTTAAATCACTTGGCTTTTGAAAGAGATTTATATAGCACTAAAATTGTTCTGTTGTTGTAGTTTCTAATGCCCCCTGGCCGGAACCTATTCCAGACAGTGGCAGCTCCAGTCCAGGGATTTGGAGGAGGGGGGGGGGGGCAACGTCGGGTCTTAGGGTTATATATATATATATACACATATAACATATAAAACCCAAAAAACCTTATAAAACTCCAAATTTCATTCAAAAATGCTTGGGCGTATCGCGGTGAAAATTAATTGCGTAGTACAGTTTCAAGAACAAAGAAATTGACTTAAATTAAACACATCCTATACAACCCCTGTTCTTCCTCAATCTTTCAGAGCCCAGATTCCCGGGCGCGAACCAATTGTTGCACGAGTTTTAGGTCACGTGGCAAGACTTCTATAAAGTTATAAATAGGCGCGCCACAGTGTACTGGTGGGATTTGTGGAATTGTCGTTGCTGAACTAACATGTAGAAGTGGAGAGAATAAAAAAAAATTGTGTTCTTAGTGCGACGTAATTTCCTCTGTGTCCGGGGTTGGAGGGGGCCAGAGAAATAATTTTAAGGGGGCCTTCGAGTGCCAAAAACCGACAGCTAGCTTTACCGGCCAACACGACTTCCAGCGCGGAACCTGAATTATGTTGACTATGTAGAACGGATTTCTGTGATGCATCGGCTGCCATCAACACCTATCTCTCTCCCCCGTGTGCTGATGCTATATCATATATATGTATATATATATATATATATATATATATATATATATATATATATATATATATATATATATATATATATATATATATATATATACACTCATGGACAAAAAAATTAGTGCACCAAGAAATAATTGCGGGATCGTAACGAAACTTGCAATGAAGGTACATGTCGGGGAGATATGCAAATGATTAGAAATGCAGCGTGACTGCGCATTACGTATAGCCGGTAGAGGGCGTTGAACATCGTACTCTGTGGAGTATAAAACAGGTAACCAAAGCTTGTTTGAGTGTGCTGAATCATTTACAAAGGAATAGCTGAGATAGACATGCCATTACGTCGTGGTCGAAGACAATATAAGCAGTTGTCGCAGTTTGAGAGGGGGATAATCGTCGGGATGATGGAAGCTGGGTGGTCAGCTAGGCGAGTAGCTCGTCAATTAGGCCGCTCTGATTGTGTTGTGAGGAGGTGTTGGGACCAGTGGACCCGAGAGATGTCATGTACACGAAGACCAGGCTCAGGACGCCCTCGACAGACCAGTCGTCGAGAAGACCGCCACATCGTAAGAAATGCACGCGTACAGCCAACTGCTTCATCGGCCCCCATCCAGGCACAGGTAGCACCTTCACTAGGGGCCTCTGTGTCTTCTCGAACCATACGAAGGCACCTGGCTGAAGGACAGTTGGTATCGCGGCGCCCATTACGTGTGCTGCCCTTGACGCCCACCCATCGACGCCTCCGTTTGGAGTTTTGCCTCGCACGAGGAAACTGGACTGCAGCGGAATGGAACCAGGTCGTCTTTAGCGACGAATCCAGATTCAATCTCGGCAGTGATGACAATCATGTTCGTGTGTGGAGAGCCCGTGGTGAACGCTTCAATCCTGCCTTTGCTGTACAGCGACACATCGCTCCTACAGCTGGTGTGATGGTATGGGGTGCCATTGTCTACAATACACGATCACCCCTAGTATTGTTCCGTGGCACCATGACAGCCCAGCGATATGTTCATGAAATCCTGCAACCACATGTGTTGCCACTTATGCAACGGCTCCCAGGAGCCATTTTTCAACAAGGCAATGCTCAGCCTCATACGGCAAGGGTGTCACAAGACTGTCTCCGCACTGTTACTACCCTTCCTTGGCCTGCCCGATCCCCAGATTTGTCTCCAATCAAGCATATCTGGGATCATTTGGGACGACGAGTTGGCCATCCCACGAGTTTGAACGAACTAGAGGCAAGGTTACAGCAAATATGGAACGAAATGTCTCAAGACATCATACAGAACTTGTATGACTCAATGCCCGATCGTATCGCATCGTGCATTCGTGCTAGAGGGGGTCCAACGGAGTATTAACTCCTCCGTTCTTTTGCCTTTTTCTCTGAAATAAATTATCCTTTTTCTTTGATTTTCTTATCATTTACTTATATCAAAGTAGTCATTACGTATGTAAAATTTCGTTTCATTTTGACGACTCCTTTTTGGTGCGCTAATTTTTTTGTTCATGAGTGTATATATGTGTGTGTGTGTGTGTGTGTGTGTGTGTGTGTAAGAAATAAACAACCTATCGTTTTAAATTTAAACTCATTTAGTAGTGGGTCTAGGATTATATAATTTTAGGCTATGAAAAAAAAATCGCCGGGCTTTTATTTTGTGGGGTGGGGTGGCAATTGCCCCTACTGCCCTCCCCCCTGAAGCCGCCGTTGATTCCAGACCGGGTCCATATAGGTTATCGGACTGAGGGATGCGGTTCCGGTTTATAATGGCACCACAATGGTCGGAGTCCGATTTATCCAGGTGCCACCTCAATTTCGACTGAGCACCACCAGGGAGGACATCTGGGGGATCTTACCCTCTCTGACCTCATAGATGGACTTTCCGGTCTACGGATTTAACGTGCCCATATCCTGCCTAGACACTGAGGTTATTATCGGCGCTTGTCGGGATTCGATCCGAGCACCCTCAGCACCGAAAGCCGACGAGCTACCACTAGGCTACCTATAGCCTAAAATTGTTCGAAAAGAGAACATCGTTGTTGTTTATACGACGTTCATTACCTGGAACTTCTTTCTGAATTGAAACTTTCAATAGATTTCGAGATAAGTATATTGAATATTTGATCAACTTATAAGGTGAAAGTATAAGATATTTGCTCTTGTATAGCTGACAACTTACTGAAATTTCTGAGCCAAATGCCAAAATATAACTCCAATTTCTTATTGTATTTGAAGTTTTAAATTGTTTACGAGAAAGCCAGACTGTGAGTATTAATAAATGGAGGTTTTAAAGCGTTGTGCTTACTTCACACTTTGCTTTCAAATACGATGTTCAAAAAAAGTATATCTGTCAGTCATAGGAGGTTTATTCGCTTATTAGCAAAAATATTAGAATACTATATGTAAGGATGGAAAGCAGAGAAATAGCAAGTTTCAAAAAGGAATGTACCAGATCATATCAAAGAGTATTAGAGAAGGTTGACTGGCTTATGAATGAAGGTTTCAAAGCGCCATGTACTTAAAAGGAAAGCAAAGAAAATGCGATGCTAAAAATAAATAAATAAAAATTATAGCAACACCATTCATAGGGCTTTGATTAATTTATGACTAAAGGCAATAAAAAACTACGCATTTGAAACTGAAGCAGAGAATAAGCAATGTTCAAAGGACCGTATCAGTGTCACTTTACAGGTTGTAGGATTTTGATGAAGATATAAAGCACCGTGTATTTAAAATGGAAGCTGGGAATAAACAATGTACAGAAAACAGTGTAGTGTCAGTTATAGAACGTTGAATAGCTTATGCATGAAGATATTAAAGCTTCATCTGCTTGAAGGGAAACGTAGAATAAATAGTGCTAAAATAGAGCACACCTGTGTCACTGAAAGATATTTAGAAATATATTAAAGTATAAAAATAGGCGATGCATCATATAAATAGTGATTGAAACTTCATGAATATAGCTTGAACAGATAGGATGATAATCACAACTTTATTTTCCTGTCAAATAGTGCATCTTCAATCTTTTACGATTGATTAGATTTTTTGATTTTTTTTTTACCGAATTCAATCTTCACTATTCGCCAGAAGGAAATTTTTTTTACGTCATTCATATGTAAGATTATATTTAAAAGTATCATTTATCATGGGAAAATTCTGTATGTATTCAGTTATATAAAATTGGATTTAAGTCATTTGTTCTTACATTTAGCGATTTTTGTCACGACAAATTTTCCTAATTTATGGGGCTACGTCATGCCATCGAATTCCTTTGCTCAAAAAAAAAATATATATACAGAATATCTACAATACTTTTCGTTTTCGTTTTCCGGCATTATCTCCCAATTTTCATTTTTTTTTTCATTCATTACCGGCTACTTTGTTTCAAAGACACGAGCACACCTTATGATTCCATTCGCCCTAGCACTTAAAAAAAAACAGAAAGCAACAAAGTCATCTAATGCCGCAGGAATCCTCGTAATACAAAAAGATCAACTGGTGCTACAGGCATAGACTTATAAATCGAGACTAATCCTCCTCTATGACCAAGAATAACACATATTCAGCAAAAGAAAGCTATTGGGGGATTAGCCGAGGGAGAAGCCGCCCTCAGAAAGGCAGGCCTGATTATGTGATGAAATAAGTTTTCCATCTACCCCCTTTTCCACTTCTTATTTTGACAATAACGGTTTTGTCTAGGCAATGTATCGAAAGGATTTACTCTCTTGGTGGGTTTTTATTTGTTTGCTTTTCAGCACAAAATTGTTGGTTTATTTATTATTTTTTTTTCCGGGTGGGAATGAAATAGGCAATGGTAGATATCTGTATTAGTAGTCCCACGTTTATACTTTTGTGGCTAGCGTAGAATTGGAAATCATTTGAATTATAAGTTAGTCCGATCTAGATTGCAAGTTGTTATGTGTCAAAAGCTGTTACGGGTGTTGTTATGAAGATAATGGAAGATGAAAGGGAGATTAGGCAACGCATTTTTGCAGCAAAAAAATAAATAAGTTTTAGCTCTTAGTGAGTATTATACTTCCTAAAAGACCAGAAAAATTATCAGTATACTCTGTAAGCACTATAGAGCAACCATACATACATTTCCTTATATGAGAGAAGGGATTTATTTATACGTTTTGATGTCAGTTGAAAGTTCTATATTATTTGAAAATAATGTATTATTGAAACACTATAACTAGGGATACGTAAATTTCGCATAAAAAATATCGAAATTCGCAACAAAAAAAAATACAATATATAAAATTTCGCAATTATTCGTAAAAAAATATAAATTTAAAAAATTTCACATTTATTTTTAAAAAATTACAATTTTACTTACTTGGATAGGTAAGTATCAAAAATCTTAGTTAAAAGCTAAAACAGTAGTAGTCTCCACATTTTGTTCCTTAAGTCTTTGCCTTCTGTCATTAGTTACTATGATGTACATACTAAAATATCTCAGCATCTACTCTGTTAACGGTACTATAGAGGCTTTGTATAGTTGCCTTTGCAAAGTTAAGGTAGCGGCATTTCGTTGCGATTAAAATCTGTGTAACATCACCAGGAGTTTCTTGGTTGACTTCTGTAAGTAGCTGAAATACCTTTAATTTTGGTGCTCAAGAGACCTTCTTAAATCTTCTAAACTGTTCCACAAAACTTGATAGTTGACTTTTACAGTTAGATTTTTAGGTTCGACTCCGGTACGGACAATCTGTCCGGGTGAAATTCGGAGCAAATCCGAAGGAGAGTGAGATTTCTCGGTTAAAGACCGCTGATGGTCTTAGTTAAGCAATTATGTTAATAAATTAATACTATTATTACCCAGTTTCACTTAAAAAGCCGTTTATCACCAAGTTTTCACCAAAAAGTAGTAAAAAAATAATTTTCGCATTTATTCGCTCATATTGGCAAATTTCGCATTTTCTCGCATCTATTTCGTAAATACGAAAATCACGTATCCTTAACTATAACTAATTGTAAGGGAACAAAAATTTGTATGAAACGTTTTGTATGTGGTTAGGTACTGTCAGAGAAAGAACAATAAATATAACATATACGAGAGTTACATTACTTACACATATGTATGTATTGTATTCAGTTTACAGAATTTTAAAAAAAAATAAATAACAGATAACATCCCATAAGACACATTTGACCTCGCCGCCGGTAGCTAAGTGGTTACGGCATCATCCTGCCAAGCCGGAGGCACCGATTCGATTCATTCATAAGGCTTGGATGCAATCTGTTGTACTAGTCAGTACAAAAGGTACAGTAGCCGTCTGGAAAGAGGAGCTGCACTCTACAGTCCATCGCCGGTATCATCGTCAGCAAATAAAAAAATTCTGTGTGTGTTTGTTTCTGTTTCCTGTCTTATATTCTTATGTACACCGGATTAGGGTCTCAGAAACCAGGGACCTTATAAACAACAAAATATTTAACAGTAGAAGAGAAAACATTATCTTAATTGCTTGGAATATGATGACAGATTATTTATTTCTCTCCCTCAAATTATGCAAAATTTTGGGTTACGACAATATATTTTATTTGACAACATTTTTGTTCGTGTACCTTTTGTTAAACTGAATGAGTATATTGCTTGAATCCTTGTTGTTTTTACTGTAAAAATGTTATGTTTTTAAACACTTTTGCATTTTAAAATAAATGTTTATCCTTTCTAAAAAATTTAATATTAATAACATTCAAAATTAAACATTAGACAGGTTTGATTATCAGTTGGATTAGTTGAAATACCTGAAATGTCTTGTTGTTTCGATTGAATCTTTAAATAGTTTAGTAGAATGGCAGACTGAGAATTTAATTAACTTATAAAGTAAAAAATTCCTATTTCTAAGCTGAACTCATTATTGAAATCCTCTTTAAACGTATTCTTGTTATAGGTGGAATTCCAAATTCCTTGCGAGAACAGTAAATTCTAAGTATTCATTCGACTTATAAAGTGAAACCATTATATTAATGTACCTACCTTATTATTGGACATTTCCTGATAACTATTAGGCTTTAAAATATACTAAAACATCTTAGCTCATTGCTGAAAAATTCCCTCACAATATTCTTATATTGAACCCAAGAGTTTCATTAGTTTCTCAAAAAGGTAGAGTCAGTAATGAATCAAATTACTAATGAAAATATTATATTTTCTACTTCACTTACCACTAATAACTGCCTAAAAGGCCTTAGATAATTATTGAAAAATTTCTGTTATGTCTTGTTGTTGCAACCGATTACGACTTTTAACAGTCGTATGACGTTTGAAGTTGTTTTCAAGAATAACAGACTGCGAGTATTTTATTTACTAAGCTAAAGTATTATGTTTCAGTACTTGGCTAAAGTTTGAAAGTTTTCTCATGTCTTCATACCTTTTTTTTTTTAATGCAGAGGCACTTGTCGCGAAGACATTCGCCTATAATTTACCGCAGTTTTTATTATGGGGGCGCCATATAGGCGGACCAGCATTGCCCCCTATGAAATGACGATACAAACGGAGTCATTTTAGTGACGCTTCGCCAGGATCCGATCCGAGCACCCTCAGCACCGAAAACCAGCGCGCTGTACCACAAGGCCGCCACGGCCTGTCTTCATACCGAATGAAACCTAAAATTTCTTAGCTTATAATTGAAAATTTTTTTAACTGTCTCGTTGTTGTACCTTGTTGTGACTTTAATTGAATCGGTCATTTTGAAAGGGAGTCATCTCCACTTTTTTCCAACTTCTCTGCCCCCCCCCCCACCAAATAAAAAAAAATATTAACAAATTATATTTTTGCATCAGGATTGGTGCCTTAATAAATATTAAATTTAGTCTAACTAAGAATGCATGAAGGCGAGTTATAGTTTTTTGGTTCTCATGAAACATTATAAAAAATGGAGATGACTCCTTTTCAAATTGACACTGATTCAATTATATTCGAGAAGGACATGCTACGAATTTCAAAGGCTTTTAAAATGAAAGTGTATTTTGGAGCTAAGTCCATTGACTAAAATGCTTGGATACTACGTAATTAAAAATCAAGATACACTTACGATACTTACATTGTTTATAATATGAATAATGTGATAATAATACAACGACAATTTCCAATTATTATCTTATAAAATCCACGTGTATTTCATGAATAATACACGAATTGTCATATTTTTCAGTGTAAAACATACAGCGAACTTGGTCATGCCGTTATTTTTTGTTTGTTTGTTTGTATACGATTTTCAAAAACAGTAAAGAAACAAAATATCATCTCTAACGGTCGGTCATAAGCCGAGTTTTCAAACCTATTTTATTTCATTATGTACATTTAGAAATGCTTCGGCGTAGGAAAACATTTTCTAAGGTCAGGAAAATCTCGAAAAGGAAATTTCCGCCCATTCTCTCTACGGGCGAAACCTCCATTTTCACACTTCCTAACATTCCCTCTCTCTCGAAGTATCGAGAGTTCTATATTTCTAAATATCATCCGCGCTGACTTATACCTCGCGACATTTGGCTCTGTCTTTCTTTTTCTTCCTTATGATGAGACATTGTCGAAAAATAGGGAAAAATAGAAGGATGAGGCTCTATAGAAATCCCCAGGATCAGAAGGCAATATCGTGTTTTCTTTTTCTCCCGGCTAAAGTCCCTATCTATGCAAGACGTGTCTGGTGAGAAATAGGGTTGGTTGCTTTGCTTGATCTGCGTTCTAAAAACAATAATATATGCGCAACTTTACTTTGTAATGCAAGAAAAGGACGTAAGTCTGAATATTTGTTAGGGTATGAGTCTATTTATTTACAGCGAAATGAATAAACAAATACTAAATTTATATGTTGTGCGTAGATAAGTTTTGATGAAAAGTTTCACGTGTAAAATGTTTTATAAGAATTTGTGAGACAAGATTGAACCTACCATTTGAAAATGAAAGAATATTTCTATGAAATAAGGAGCGAACGTTCTTGCTTTAAATGGATTTATCAGACAATGGAAAAATATATAATATTGGAAGGCTAAAAACAGGTTGAGCACGTTCTGATCGTAAAATTAAGTAAAAATAATGCAAAAATATATTCTAAGTATCCAGATACTGAATTATAATAAAAACTACAAAGTTAAAAACTCGAATAGATATTTGTATATGCACGCAATTATTAACATCATAAAAAAAAAATTTACGATCACCTGACAGCCACAGCAATTTAATCTGTGCCTCTGGACTTCGAAGCCGGTTTCCTGGTCACTAGATCTTCCAGGCAGATTCAGGAAGACTCATATTGTAAATTTTCTGCTATTGTTTTCTAATATTTATTCATTTCTTCTGCTAATTAGACAATTTCTCGAAAATTTCTGGCAAATGATTACGAATAGGACCACTCATTTTTTAAAAACGCGCACATACTGTAAAAAAGTACGCATGAGCGTATACAAACATCTATGATTTAATAATTTATTAAAACAATAACAATTAGAGTAAAAAATTAAGAATTGGAGTTTAATATATACAGCTACATTAAGACCCACATCGCAACACTTCCCTAAGTAAGAAGAAAGATGCATAAGAGTTGAAATTGAAAACCAACACATGAAGACAAACTGAATCGACCTGACCAGAAGTAAAAGAGGTTAATGATACTATATCTTTGTCAAGAGTTATGATTGTCATAACACGTCTAAATAGGAAAAAAAAAACCTGTTATTAATAAATCATGAGGAGATATTGTCGTCATAATATATCGCATCTCTGCTAGAAAAGTGTTACATCTCCGAAATTTTCGATTTTGAGATAATTTCACAGCAATACTCTATAAGAAGTGCTTCTCATTCTCGAATAATGTTATAAGACTAGTACCAACACAATCTCCTAGATGGCGCTTATCTAGTTGTGGTCTTCTAGTCAACCCGTCCTAGTTGTGGTCCTCTTCCACAACTAGGAGGGGAAACTTGCTCATGCGCGGAGAATGAAAATAAGAATTTTGTCAGAGCCTAATGTTGTTGTACTAAAAAGCTCCTGTAATAAAAATGTTCATTAAATTTTATTTGGAAAATAAAGTTGTATTTTTTTCTAACCTGCTGTTCATGTTATCAAGGTTTTTTTTCTTTGTATTGTGAAAAGTTTAGATAGATTGTGCATTAGCATAGAGAATGACAGTATTCCCTCAAGATTTTCAGTCCATGTTGACAAAATGAGGTTACTAGAAGAGGGTTATATCTTGTAATTTAAACTAAAAATCATGCTTTAAAAACTGAAAACAACTTTAATAGTATATAGTTTTGCCTTCTGAAGGGATTCGAACAATAAGTTTTCCCAGAATTATCATAGGAATTAATAAAATAAGAAATGGAATTTCGACATATATCTTCTCTAGGTCTTTCTGAAAATATAGCTATTTTGAGATGTAACACTCTTCTAGTAGAGGTGCGATAAGCGTGAGTGGCCCGTAGTGCAAGAGAAATGCAGAAAAACAGAATACCCATTCACAAACTGTTGCCACCATATTAAAAGCAATATAATGATAAATGATAAGGATTGAGAACATCTAGGGCGCAATATTGCCGAAAGTTCAGTGAGCTAAGCCTTACTAATTTTGCTAATTTTTTTTTCAAGTGCAGAATAACTAGTTTAAATATATTGTTCAGTTTAAATATTTCAGTTTAAATATATTGATAAAAAATTTACACTTTAAAAGCAGGTATACATAGATTCCTTTCATAAAGGTGATATTATACAATCCTTAAAAAAAATGAAGAGGACAATCTAGGCCAGATCACAAATGGTGGTTAATATTTGACTTTTATTATAGTGAAAATTGTGCACATCACTTAATTAAAAAATCAACGAAATAAGTCCAGATTTAGGAGTGTCAGTTATCGGCAGAAATAAAGCCAGATTTAAAAGTGTAAGAAATTTAAAAATCCTTTTAAGGTATCACACTAGGTAAAACAAAATCTGTCTTTTATGTATTCAATACGTCTTTTAGGGTAAGATTTATTGGCCAGACCACTTTTAGCAGATGATACTTTTTTGGTCTCTTATCTCTTAGGTATAGTAGATAACAGAAAAAAAAAGAACTCTATCTTTAATAATATGTTCTTTCATCATACATTTTTATGCAGAATACATAAAAGGAATAATTTTGAAAAATTCTTGAAGTTCGGAAAAGAGTATTGCCGATAGACTTACGTTTTTAGTTAGTTTAAAATCCCTTAAAATAGACGAAATCAATTCATGCGAATAAATGCCCTATGATTGCCTAAAGTGCACATTTATGGTTTGGTCAGGTATTTAAATAGTGCTTTTAAAATTATGTTTTTGTTACATAAAGTATTTATACCATGTAAATTTTTTATGGTTGGCGGCAATGTTTAGTAAAATTTGAGAACATAACCCTTAAGTCTATAAATTATAAAAGTTAGTTATTTGTCTTGATTGGTTCATTTTTAAAAAATCTATTTTTTTTAAAATTAAGGCATCAAAATATACAAAATCCTGTATGTAAAACTTTCCACTTACATTTTGAAAAAAAAAAAGAACAACAACAAAGAAACGCTTAACCAACATTCAACTAACTTACTTTCGCAAACGTGTCAACGAACAGACAAGCACAGGTCCATGTTGAAAATTCTTATTCATCAGTCTGCAATGATCAGGTCCCCCTTGAGATTATCCCGGGGTCTTTTTGATCGTTATCGCTTTACGAGGGGGTGACATTCATTATGCTTTAAATTAGCGATAAAGACGCCATTACATTCATCACCCTTTACATGCCCGCATTGCTTTTCTTTATCGTCATTCTTTCGGCATCGGTAATGGTAACTTCGACGAGGGATTTCGGAAGAAAGAATTGGTGAAAATTTCACGAAGATTTTATTTACTCGGAATTCACCGCGCACGGAAAGGATGCTGCGAAGAGAAATGAAATAAATGATGAACGTTCGATTTCTGCCTAAGAGCAAAATTATAACTCTTTTACTATGTCAAAATTATTGTGGACGGTGCAACGTAAAACACTTAGAAGGTCGTTCCCCCTCTGTGCTTAGGGAAAATTTTTACACGTTTCGCTGCAAAATATTGACTTCTTCATTAAATATGTCATCTCATAGAAAATCATCTGTATCATAGGTTGCAAACCAAGGCGGAATGTAATGACATAACCCAGTGCCTGTAAGGAATTCGAGATTTAACTCTCTTATATGTGAATACAAAGAAAAGACTTCAATAATACAGTCGAACCCCGTTATAACGAAATTCAAGGGGCCAAAGGTTTTGTTCGCTATATCCGAAATGTTAAGAAAAATGTTAGAGTTCACAAAATGGGTAACTCATTAGTTGCTATGTGCATTAAAATAATGCAATGCAATAATGATGTATTAAAAAAATGATAAACTCTATTAAAAGGATCATTAATGAATTAAATTGACTAAAATCGATTACATTAAACTGACACAATACTAATTAAATTAACTAAAAATGAAGACAAATGGAAATAAACTCGTTTTATCTTCAATTGTTGCTCACTGTTTTTGATGCAGAAATAATCGGTAATCTTCTGCTGACGTGATGACGATTTCAAAAACATTTTATGAATTTCTTTGTCCAGTAAATCAAATGACTCCAACACTCTTTCTTCCACTGTTTGTGTAGACAAAAACTTATTAATTACACGCATCGCTGCTGTAGCGTCTGAGATGGTGGGAATTTCGTCATTTATGTGCTCCTCTTCATCAGCATCAGATGCAGCATCTTCGATTTCAGAATGATTCATTTTAATTTCTTCCACAATATCTTCATCAGTCGAATTTTCACATGTAATGACTTCATCACATGTTTCGAATAATTACGTGTCACGATCTGAGAATGATGAAATTTTGTGCTTTTCTATCCACATCGTGGTAGGTCTAATCTATCATAATCTTCATAATCTTCATAATCTTCTTCTTCAACATTCTTTGCTTCTTCAAAGTTCGTTGTATCTTCAACATTCTTAAAATGTTTTTAAAAAAATCAGCAGTCGACTGAAAAAGAGGTTCGTTATAGCCGGTTCTTAAGATTTCGAAGGTTCACTGTAAAAGGATAAATTAGCATTAAATACAATAGGAAAATAGCGGGACCAACACTTACGTTCGTTATATCCGTGAGTTCGTTATATACTGGGTTAGCTATAACGGGGTTTGACTGTACATATTAATTTCTAAAAAATTATGAGATATTTCAGCCATCAGCAAGTTATAGACTTAATTAATATTTTATTTGTACAATCCACACTATATGGTACAGTAAAATTAGATATAAAGGTAAATTATCAATTCGCCCAAGAAATTCTCATGACTGATATTATGTGCACGCTGTAAGATGAACGAAGTGTCTTTATTAAAAACAATAATGCTCCATCGATGTATAAAAAACAATTGAATATAATGAGAAAATAAACGAAATCATGGTTAAGGAATCAGTATTAGAAATTTTAATATACTTTTATTACTTAGGAAATTAATAACTTTCTTTAGTTATCTAGATTTCAAAATTTCTTCACAATTTCATGCCTTTATCAGCTTTTACGACTGTAAATACAATTCATAGTATTCGATGTGCTTACCATTAAGTAATGGAATATGTAAAGCTAAGTTTGCTTGCTAAAAAACTGTAATTCCGTCATAATGGCTAGAAGTAACTGACAATTGCTTATACTGTTAAAAGTTTTAAAATAGTAGAATAGATTCAGGTAAATACAATTGTGTTTTGGGGGGATGACTGTTTATTAACAAATATAATTAAAAGTAGATAATTCAACAAAGCAAGATAACTATTATTGAGAAGAAAAAAGACAAAAATAAACCGAAATCATGCACTTAGGGCTCAACGCACCATAGTGCAAGATTCTGTAGCAGCAAATGAATTAAAACCATATAACCAGGCAACCGACTGGTCCCTTCACCAGGAGACCTAGTATTGTTTAGTTCCTTTACTGCTACAGAATCTTCTTGCACTATGGTGCGTTGAGCCCTAAGTGCGTGATTTCGGTTTATTTTTGTCTGCATTCTTCCTGTTAATAATTATCTTGCTTTGTTGAATTATCTACTTTTAGTTATATTTGTCTGTTTTCAGTATGAGGATTTGTTTCAACTACCCAATCTATAAATTTAAGCTCCTAAGCCGACTTTTTGGGCAGTCCGTGAGAGAAAACTACTACATCAATTTATTTCATTTTGGTCTTAAACGAAAGACTGTAATCTGTAGATTTGTCAAATTTGGTTTTTGTAACAGCAATTTCTATTAATGAGCGATAATTTACAATTAAAAATTGATTTCTGCGCATGCTCAGTGGCATGTTTAAATCTGTCTTTAGAAACTCACTATTACTGCGCATGCTCAGTGACATGTTTTAATGATAAACACGTTTATTTTCGAGGAGTCTCTAGATCTCTCTCTGCCATTTTTATGAAAATTATGTTTGTGAAATATAAGATTAAACCTGATGGAAATTGTTTAATTAGCGATAATTTACAATTTAAAAAAATTGCTTTCTGCGCATGCTCAGTGACATTTTTAAATCTGGCTTTATATACCAAGCACGAGGCTGCTTAAACACATTAATTTTTTTCTGCACATTTTTATAATTTTCAACATTTGGCAATGATGTGTTGAGTATAATTTGTGTATTAGTACATTTATTTACTATCTAGCCGTCCTGTTTTGACAGGTACCAACTAGTCTTTTATTAAAAAGTTAAAATTTTCAACGCTAGAGTAGGTTTTCTGTTAATTTATTCGGCTGTCTATGCCCTCTTTATATACGCATTATTTCTTGTTGAATTATTTACATTATTTGTGTTGTTTATTAACGACATATATAAGTGGAAAGCGACCAACAAGTATTATATGACACCGCTATTGAAAGCATCATTTCAGTTAGCATTGAAAGTTTATTCACTTTTTTAAAAGGCTTGAATCGAAAGCCCAAAAATTTATATTAGCCAGCATTGTAACCTACTTTAGAACCAGTTTCCCAAAACTTATTTTTATTTTATAACCGCGGCGGTCATAATGCCGTTTTATACATAATGAAAGAGTGTTTCCATTTCCTCGATTTCCGAAATAACTGAAAACTCTGCGAATATTTACAAAAACTTTCAACAGAAAAATAAAAACCATCAAAATACGCGAGTCTTTTTCTGGTAAAAAGAATCCCGTCGGAAACATACATGTATGTTATTTTTCTACGTCCTCCAGAAAATTACCTTAGAAAAAGAAACCTTATCAGATGCTTTATGCTTGGAGGCTGGAGATAGAAGAAAATAGAAAAAAGCAACAAAAAACAATACATTAATCTCCCAGGCACGTTGTAACGGACAGAAGCGTTATTGCCAATGTATCAAAAAAGTCAAATGAGAAATTTCTTAGAGCACATAATATCTGTTGCTTTTCTAAAGGCGATTTCTTCTATGTATATTGCTTTTTATGATTTTTTTTTCCTCCCCGCGATGATATTTTTATTTTTATTAGTCGGAGATAGGGAACCTTGGTTATAGGTCATATCCGATTCGTAGAGCCATTTTGTCTGGTTATATTTTCAGTTCGTGGATATTTTCTAATGTTGTCTTTATTTATCTTACAAATGTAGCAATGGAAATGCAAATTTTTGCTTCTTTACGGAGGAAATGTCTGGGAGAAATCTTTTTTTCGGAATGTACAGTAACTTAAGGCAGTGGGACTTTGTGAACATAATCTTATCCAAACACAAGAAAGTTACTGATAATTTCTAAAATAATTTTAGAGAAGTTGTCACTGGTTAATAATAAAAAGTTTATTCCACAAAATTCAGATAAGATGCCTAATATCGGGTTTAATTTAAAGATTAAAATTTTAGAAAGTTTAATTACTCTATCTGATAAGATAGAAACCTGTGCACACAAATATATATATATATATATATATATATATATATATATATATATATATATATATAATATACCCATTACATTACGTCCTTAAATTATAACCTGAAAGGAAAAACTAGCTCATATTTACATGGCTGGATCTAGGCTCAGCCTGAAAGGAATAAAATTTAATTTAGAAGCAGTCGGGCCAAATCGTTTATAAGAGTGACAAAAGTACAACCGTTCATTACAGAAGAAAGGCTCGGGATAATATCACCTTTTAACATTAAAGGTGAGAGTGAGAGGAACATGTGACTATTATTTGTAGGGTCAGCAGATTTTGGTGCTCGCGATGCTAAGCCACTCTTGAATCCGGATGTATACACGTGTAGAAATGAAAGGCATACGATTCATGGGAAGTTCTGTGGCTAAGGGTTTTAAAGCGATAAATTAATATTACTGTGGATTGGATTTAGGAAAGGGAATTTAAATGGAGGGCATAATATTTAATATATTACTTACACACACACACATACATACATATATATATATATAAAATATGACTGGAAAAATTAATGACGTTTGGCTAAGGAAGTGACGGTTACAGAAAAGCCTTACATGTACTGATGATACCCTTATAAATAAACTACTTGTCCAGACTATCATACTGGTCTATATTAGAAGTTAAAAGAATCGTCCTCGCAAACAAATCTTTGGAGTCTCTATGCGTCTAAACATTGATCACAAGCTCAAAACTACAACAAAGGAAGAGGAACATTAGAAGGCTCGTTCCCATAAACAAATCTGTAAACACATTCTGACTTTTCTGGACATAGATCAAGAGCTCAACTTGATCAATATGAAGAATTTAAAAATCTTTTGTGAGGTTTTTGTAAATAAAGTGTTTGTTCCCAGGTCTACGCAGTAAATTCTCCAATTATATCACTGCTACATTTCTTGCTACTTGATAAGAATTTTTAAAAAGTGTTGCGTAAGAATGTTTATGCAAGGAAAACCAATCTATTTAAAATCTAAAAAATCTAAGATAAGACTTATTTATACACTTTGCATAAAATGCCGGTAAATTTCGAAAGATTTTGAAACAAACGAAAGATGGCAGTATTAAAAGATAAATTGTAAAATCTTTCTGTCATGTAATTTAAATTTAATTTGAAAAGTTGATTCAATATGTAAAAAAAAAAATAGAAAAGAGATATCGTATTCATATCAAACGTAAGTACCCTTTAACAACCTTCAAATTAAAACTTCTTAATTATAAACAAAATGATAAGGACAAAACACGGAATGGAAAAATTCGCGGTAGCAAAATAATTAAATCCCCCCCAATCACTAACCCCTTTTGCTCCTGAAATTTTTTTTGGGCCGAAGATTCGATTCTTATCGTACCTATGGGCAGTAATTTATCGTGCTTTAAATTACCTTTAAAGCCTCCATAAAATTCAACAAGCGTTTTTTTTTCGCACTCCCTGTATTTATTGCCACATCCAGTCCAATGATAATGAATATTGCTTTAGGAGAGCGGTTTATAAATATATTTTTTAAGCATTTTCAAATTAGTTTGTGCGGAACCCGTGCTGTATGTTATGACGTGATAAACGCGGCGGAATCTTATTCTTTTGTTTCCGGTTGGGTGGTTAAGCTTCTGGTTTATGGGTATTACATCTGCACAAATGTGCTTGGAATGGCTCCTGAGATAGCAGAGGATTGCATGCATATCAACAGGCAATAATTTCAAGATTATATTATTGAGCGAGCATGTGTTACACCGTCTAATATCTTGCGCCTAAAATGGTACTCAGTAATTTTCAGCCCCGAGGTGATTTACTTTTGTAAGGGAAACGCGATAAAAAAATTTTTGATAACTTATTAAGGAATAATTGAAACACAAAAGAGTTCTGTTTCAAGAAGTTGTTTCGGATATGCGCAACATTAATAACAAGTTGAGTTGTTAGCATTTAATTAATCTTTTACTTAGATCTAATTTTTTTAAAAATTATTTGACGATAGTACAAAAAGTAATAGAACTGAAACTAAATGTAATCATATATTCAGGAAATCATTATCAAGTAAGTCACCTTAGAGTTTATTTTTCCGATAAAACAGATTGGAAAAAGTCAAGAAACCCCAGGAAACTCTACCGTCCGCTCTACCGTACCTTTTTGTATATAAACTAGTCCTTTTAACATGTTCAGTCTCTCGTCAGTTTAGCAGGAAATGTTTCATTTAACATGTAAATTTGGACGAGCTTTTTCCTGTATTTAAGATACTTCACATTAGCATGGTATTCTTGTATTTCTTTTAACCCCTCAGCTGGCGCGCCAATTTTCGGAACACCAGCAGGCGCGCGTGGCACAAAGTGCAACGTCTCTTTCAACCTTAATTATTCCTTTTGTAATAAACTTTTTTTAAATTGAAAACAATAATTCTGCGTTTTATGACAAGATATAAGATGTTTATGATATTAAGATATATTTATAATTAAAGGCCAAAGAATGCAGATACAATCGCCTTATTTCAAAACTGTCCGGTTTATTGAATCTAAGGACAACTTGCGAATGGATTCCTATTATGTACCAAAACTAAAAATCAATGAGACTGTCTATCTTCGTGATATGCTGGATACCGTGTAATAGCTGCACATTTCATCGACTATATCAACTCCTGCTTTTGTCGTATTGTAATCCAGTATAATCGCTGGTTTACCACGGTTAAATCACGACTAATGAATGGAAAGGAATAGAATGGTCAGAAAATCAGACCTGCATTAGAGAGGATGTAGCTATCAATAGGAACTGCTTAGAACATTCAAACCTTACATGTAAAAAGAAACCATTCAAAATTACGAAAATGTTGCATTTTGTACACCGGCGCACCCGCTGAAGAAATTTTATTTGGAAAGTATTATGCGCCACACTGAAAAAAAAATTATATCACTTATTTAACTTTTGATTTTACGATCATATCACTATCAAATATTTTGTGCAAAAATTTTATTGAAAATTAGTGTACATAAATTAGTACGGATACTAGTTGTTCCATTCTGATGAGAATTAATGGTACCCTTTCTATACTTTCACAAGAAAAGAAATAGAAGAAATTAAAATAAAATTTAATAAATAAAAAATTAAAGCATTTGTCTATTTATATAGTAGAAGAAGAACTCAAAAATGTTCAGCCTCAAGTTCATATAATAATTCATAATTAAAACCAATGATGCTGTATAAAATATTGATTAGTAGTATCTGAAACATCTCCAGGCGTACAGGTAGCATTGAACATTCTCAACAAGGCATAACTAGGGGTACGTAAATTTCGCAAAAAAATATTTTACAATATATAATAATTCTGATTTATATATTTGCAAATATATATATATATATATATATATATATATATATATATATATATATATATATATATATATATATATATATATATATATGTGTGTGTGTGTGTGTGTGTGTGTGTGTGTGTGTGTGTGTGTGTATGTGTGTGTGTGTGTGGGTGGGTGGGTGTGTGTGTGTGTGTGTGTGTGTGTATGAATTAAAAAATTTGGCATTTATTAAAAAAATTACAATATTACTTACTTGGTTAAGTAAGTATCAAAATTCTTAGATAAAAGCTAACATTGTAGTAGTCTCCACATTCTCTTCCTTAAGTCTTTAGCATCAAGTAATAAGCAAATTTCGAGAGTGAGATCTATCAGTTATAGACCGCGGACGGTTTTTAAGCAATTATAAGCAATTATGTTAATAAATTATGACTATTATTACCTAATTTCACTTAAAAAGCAGTATATCATCGAGTTTTCGCCCAAAAGCAAAAAAATAATTTTCCCATTTATTCGTTCATTTCGGCAAATTTCGCATTTATTCGCATCTATTTCGTAAATACGAAAATTATGTATCCCTAGGCATAACCAATGAAATCGCTCTGTTATGCTTGCTGATAAGATCATATCAAGGATTAAAGCTATGTCCAAATCTACCTGTAAGCTTTTAAGACATATATATTTGAAATAGGAAATGTTCGATTCCAGAACCGGCAATGTAGGTGCAGAAAAAATGAAACAGAAGCAAAGTGCTGTATAATATTATATATAAGTTAAAATCTTTAGTTAGTGTTTCGTAAGTATTAAATGTTAACTATTTTATCACAGATAAGATACCTAAAATAGTTATTTAAAAAAAAGACGGTCTCAATCTCCTTGCAACATTAAAAAACTATTTTCAGTCTTATAACTCAACACGCTCTCGCATGTGGCCCAAATTCAGCATTAATAGCCATTAAGTCTGAGATAGCGAGATAAATTATCTGCCCACAATGCGCGAGGAACGTTGTTTGTTTTAACATCGACTCAATCTGCAGCTTAAAGCATAATGAATGTCAACTCCAGGATGCGATAAGGATCGCAAAAATCCCTCAACTATCCCATCAGACGCAAATGAAATTGCCTTGCTTTCAGCGGGTTGAATTATGATCACGCCCCAGAATTTTTGTTCCGAACTTTGAATATTTTTAATTAACATTTGCCTTGGCAAAAAGTTTCCCAGGGTGATTTATTTCCATTGCTTCCATTGTGTCAGGAGATTTAGTTTATAGTAGTGTCTAGTTCAATTAGTTTACTTGATAGAAAATAATTATTAGGGAATATTTCGCGATGTGCTTGAGTATGACAGTTGCTTTAAAGGATTCGGAACAAAATACAGTGGAGTCCCGATAAACCGAAATGATTGGGATCAGACCCTTTCGGATTAACGAATTTTTCGGATTAAGCGAAATCATTCTTAAAATAAATTACATAATAACGGGTGATTACATAAATATTACATATTACGTGTGATTACACAATATATTTTATAAGGTCTGTCTAAACATAACCAAATCACCGGACCAAATGAGTGATAAGAGAGCGGAACCCTGCCTAGTATAGTACAGCAGATGTAAGATGTTCTAACAATACGTCACAGTGCTCGACAGTTGGAGAGGTGCGTCTTTACTGTTAGTGTGAGTTTAGCATTAGCATAAACACGTGATGTTTATTCTACTGTGTCCTACTTTATTATACTACTGTTGTCTAACTTTGAATTTTCTCATAATTTTCAGAAATATACTTTATATTACTTAGTATCAGTGTAGTTTTATTGTAATCTTAGTCCTTTTTGACTTTTGGTTTCGGATTAAGCGGACTTTCGGATTCGTGAAGTTCGGATTATCGGGACTCCACTGTATTAAATACGTTCTCATCCCATGATGTAACCAGAATCTCACCTTAGATAAAAGGGGGTTTAGGGGTGCAGGTTGGTTCTGAACTAGAACTTTTTGTATTGGGGGAGAGTGCTTTTTTACTTTGGAATACCTTTTTTTTTTACCTATTTTATTTTAAGGCTGCTGTGAGTTACCCCCTCCCCACCCCAACCTCTCCCTGCGAATGCTCGAAGATACTAATAGAATTGCGACAGCCATCATAAATCTTCCGCAATTAATTTGTCATAGGCATAAGTCTTTCACGGTTAATCATTGAAAGGCATAAATCTTTGGCAATTGCTAAAGACAAATTATTCTACTTGCTGTGAAATTAATATAAGTAGTAAAAATTTTATGATGTATGAGAGTTTACTCATAATCGGGTGAAAAGTATTAAATGCGGATCCATGTAATAGCAATAGACATAAATCTCTTATTGATTCTGTTAGGAGCTGTATACTGATTTTGTCTGTGTGTGGATATAGATGGCGGTATAAAGTACCGGTGGATAAAAAAAAAGGTCTACATTCAGAGTGTCCATGACACGGAGAAGTGCCAAAAGTGTGTGTTAGCGTGTTATTAGAGTTAAGAGGTGATCTTATAATGCATCTATATTTTGAAAGGTGATTAAGAAGTGTGAGTAAGAAATGCAAGTATCTGTCTTCATCACGAGCAAAAACAGAATTGGGAGGAGTAAATATGAATGGTCCATAACGTGGAGTAATAGGAAATTCCCACAGATGAGCCGATAACATGAAGGATAATTAAAAGTTTTAAACATCAAGTGTCTGTACTAACAAAGGAATAAAAAAGCACGATGCGTTTACATAGTTATCGGAAACAGAATTAAGAAGTGCATACGTGAAGTGTCTATAAGAAGTGAGGTTTACGAAGTGTCCAAAGGAGTATATATTGAATAATAGTTAATGAAAGCCCTTAAGAAGGATCCATGACAAAGAATAGTTAAGAAGAGAGTTCTTGAAGAGTCTCTTGTTAGAGACAATTAGTACAGGGAAAATATGAAGTGTCCGAACAAGTAAAAGTTAAAGAGGGTCTATTGGAATTGTCTGCAATGACGGAGAACTAAGAAGTGCTTATATGAAGCATTTATAACAAGTAATGTGCATATGTTGAAAGTGAATTAAGAATATTCTGAACTTATGAAGCATCCAGACCAGTAGTAGCTTAGTGGTAGCTCGTCGGCGCTCGGTGATGAGGGTACTCACATCGAATCCCGACAGTCGCCACTTGTCTTAACAACGTTCACCTATCCACATCCCTCGTAATTTCGCTGGTTACTTTATTATGGCAGCAACTTATAGGTGAACCAGCATTGCTCCCTATGAAGGGACGTTACATAAATGTCTAAGCTTTAATCGGGATTCAAAGCCAAGCCCGCTCCATAGAAGCCCGTGAAGCTGGCCACTTTACGATGTGAACAGCGTGTTACAAATATTGTAGACATAAGGTCTTTAAACTGATATAATATAAGAGAAATGTAAAAAAATACATTAGTAAAAAAAAACTGTAGAAATAAAGTTCGATTTGAGGCATTTCGAAGTGAAATGAACATGAGCTCTAAACAGTGATGCAATCATTTGCCGAGCTAATCACTTAAAAATCGTTCAAGGCCAGCTTTTATTTATGGCTTCAGAGCATAAGCTATTCGGCTAAAAACTTGGTTTAAACGCAAGGCTCGTGATCGTATATTGCTAATTGATATTTGAGTTCAACTGTGAGCTATCAGACTTGGGAAGTCCAACTCATATCTTTGTTATTTTCTTGTTTGGGTTATATTTTGCAACACGATGACTTAACTGACCACGCTACTGATGCATTATAATCCATTCATTATTTCCCCTGTGCAAACATTGTGAGTGTGGCAACATTATTCTTCTCTCTCAGTCACGTCAAACGGGGCAATTCATTTCATTAATAAAATAAAATTGCAGGATATAGTATATTTTTTTCAAAATTACCTTTCAACTATGGTATCGAAAATTAATTAATATTTAGCTACCCACAGGAAGATGCTCTATACAATATTTCAGATTTTAAATAGATTTTTCTAATACGTTTCGGTTTACAATTAAAAAACATTTTGTGGTGTCTTGAACTCTGCTGTATTACTGACACAAAAGTCCCGGAAAAGGAACAGTATATATATAGCAGTATATATATATATATAACAGTATGTATATAACACAGTATGTATATAACAGTATGTATAAAACAGTATATATACTATATAGAAGTGGAATGGTATAATTTCCCACGGTGTGTGGCCAAGAACAAATCTATTGTAAAGGCTGCAGATGCAGGGGTAAATAGGGGCTTGTATACCAGAAGGAAATAGAAGAATAGCTGTCGGTGTGGCCATTGATAGCGATCTAAAGTCTATAAATATTGCAAGATAGATGGTTGTTATTTTATGGCCCACAGTAAAACCTTCAGATGATAAGGGTCAAAGTGGTATTGCAAATGAAAATTATGGTGGGGAGGTACTTCGTAGACTATGGACAGGGACAGTATAATAAGGAACCAATTGGGGCAGGAACTACTGAGAGAAAAACAGCCCACTGCCCAATGAAAATTAGGGGTGGGCCAGAATGCCCCCCCCCCCGTAAACGGACAACGGCCCCTCCAAGTAAAAAAGAAAAAGGAGAGGAGGTCTAGATTTATCTCAGACTTTTTTTCTTAGAGCTCAGATGATAGAGAGTCTCGACTGCCTCAGAGTCTAGGAGAAGTGCCAGTAACCCGCCAAGATGATCCTGTATATGACGTGATTTTGGGTCCCTGTCGTCGATGCCATCTTTCATCGCTGCATACTTCAGCTGTAGTAAGTGCCTCCCCATAGACTCTAAAAATCATTACTTTGACCATATAGTTTGCCTCTGCTTCTGAGTTCTCGTATGTTACATGTTAATATGAAAGAGAATATTGTGCTAGTAGCTATTACACTTTAATTGAATTTTGTGAATTATGTAAATAAATGTATGTTAAAGGCAAATGCTCTGTCTTCCTTGCTTGCTCCAACACACGCATGTTCGCACCACCACCATCGTTTTAAAGTTATTTAATAACCAATATACTACAGAAATAACCAGTATGCAGAATATATTACAGAACTAAACAGTATATAATAGAATATATTATCACAGACTGATATATTAAGTGCTAACGTCCATAAATCTAACTCATTCTTATTGAGAGAGGTAAAGACTTTGACTGTAAGACAAAAATAGAATACGTCTCAACAAAAAAGGAAAAGGGAAAAAAATTGAATTTTTTTGCATGCATATTAATTAATACTCTTATAAATGAAAAAAATACACTCACATATTCACATATAGTCTCACCTGTTACAGTTGCTATATACCTATAAAAGGATTGCCATTAGAGTTTTTCAAATGTTGACAAAAAAAACCTTCCTTTCACTCTATGATGGTCAATTTTCGTGGAATAATTATTCAACGTATAATCAATTAAATACAAAATCTTTCAAAACCTATCGCATAAATTCCCACAAAATAGCATCTAGAAGAACAATCACTAATAGGCTCAAGAGCATTAATCCCCCGAAACATTTCATACTTGTTTCAAAAACATCCTTCTTCAAAACCCTTACCTCTACCACAACTACATTTTTTTTCTCCTTTCCAGAAAAGTAAAAATAAAAGAAAAAAAAGACTCCTTGACCATCGATTTTGGTAGCTAAGGAAAAAAAATAAGAAGAAATAAAGAAAAGAAAAAAGGAAGGAGATAGAAAACTCAAACTTAACGGAGAAGCATCGTTCGAAATGTTTGGTAGTAGATATCCCAGTGCAACAAGGGGATTATTCCACCAAATTAGTTGTCTTGGGGCTAGACGGACCCTATAGGTCCCGTGGGAGCCTTGAGCCCTCTTTAAGACGCCTTGGCGAAAAGGGTTGCCATACTGGGCCGGATGTTTCCGTATTTCAGTTTATGTCATCGGAGATTCAGAGGCGGTGAAAATTGATTAAAGTGCTCTAATCTACATAGGCTGTCTGTCATTACGGGGATGAAAGATGCCTGACGCATATAGAAAGGGAAATACGTGTGACATACTTGGATTTATACTGTTTTGTTAAAATGGTTATTTATGGAGGTGATATATGTTTTGGAATTTCAGTGAAGTCTTTTAGTATAACTGCAATTTTTTTTAAAAATCTTTTGAGGTAAATTTTAATTTAAATGTTATTAATTCTCAAACTGAGATTTTCAAGGACTAAATACCACAATTTTAACACTAATTCTGAAAAATAAAATTTAATCTTTTGAATAAAATGTTCCCTTTTGGAAATTTTGTATACTTTAAACGATTAGAGAAAGAAAAAAAAATCAAAGTTTATCAATATTAAACGATTGATCACTTATACAGAGAGTTCAAATTAGGGGCGCATAATACTTATAACTCGAGAAACATCTATTAAATCTTTTTTTTCAAACTGAAATTCAGTCGATAAGAATTGTTGGTCCAGTATTCATTTTCACACTCTTTCGAAGTAAGAAGTTGGACATCAGCAAAAATTAAAATAGTTTCAGTGCAAATGGGGACCCCACTGCGGAAATTTCAAAGCTAGACTGAGTTAACTGAATCAAAATCAATTATATGGGTCAGTGGCGCACCCAGGATTTAATCTTGGGACCGAGTTGAACGGATAAAAATATTTATAATGCAAATTCAATATTCATAATGCAATTTATATTTCTTTGGGGGGTGGGAGGGCCCCTTGGCCCACCCCTTGGGTGCGCCACTGATATGGGTTCTCTACTTTTTGGCAATTGGAATAAGGATCCTATTATATCCAAATCTAGCCTTCAGATAGGTAAGATGGAAGGTTTTCTTCCACAAACTGAGAAACACTCAAAAGGCGATACCTCCACTGAGATATTACCATGTTTTGTTTTTAAAGAATCTTTTATAGGGTGTTCAATCTGAAGAGAGACCCAAGACTTTGGCCACCAAGTTATCTGCTGGATATGACTTCACAGGCAGTAGTTTCAAAAGGTTATATTTAAATATTTGCTTACCGCTGAAAAAAATCAGAATGTGCATGATTCGGATACTGTTGAATCAGGTTCTCTTAGAGGTCAAAAAGCATTTGACTGTAAACTCAAGTAATCTGTTTTGTAACCTTCTTATTCCTAAAAAGGCCACGTTGACTAACTTCTATAACTTTAGTAAAACTTAGTGAGTTACTCTCGATTATAACAATTAAAATAACATCAACAAACCTCATAGATGCGAAGATCTACGTTTGTACATTTGGACACCTATTACGTCGATTCCTGAATAATTTTTTTGTACGTTAATAATAATTAAATAATTAAATTTTCCTTTTATTATTACTGTGCCAAAAAGGAGGATGAACGCTCTCTCTCCCGTTAACTGTAAGCAAACTTCATAAATCAATATTTTAACCCTTCTGCGGGCGCGTCAATTTTTGAAACACCAGCAGGCGCTCGTGGCACAAAGTGCAACGTCTCTTTCAACCTTGATTATTCCTTTTGTAATAGTTTTTTTTTCAAATTGAAAATAATAATTCTTCGTTTTATGACAAGACATAGAATGTTTATAATATTGAGATATATTTATGATTACAGGCCAAAGAATGCAGATACAATCGCCATATTTCAAAACTGCCCGGTTTATTGGATCCAAGGACAACTTGCGAATGGATTCCTATTAAGTCCAAAAACCTAAAAAAATAACGAGATTGTCTATCTTCGTGATATGCGGGATACCGTGTAATAGCTGCACATTGGATCGACTACATCAACTCCTGCTTTTGTCTTATTGTAATCCAGTATAATCACTGGTTTACTCCGGTTCAATAACGACTACCAATGAATGGAAAGGAATACAAGGGTCAGAAAATCAGACCTGCGTTAGAAAGGGTGTAGCTATAAATAGAAACTTTTTAGAACACTCAAACCTTACATGTAAAAACAAACCATTCAAAATTACGAAAGTGTTGCACTCTGTACACGGGCGAGCCCGCTGAAGGGTTAGAGAAACCCTAAAGACTTTTTGGTCAAAAATAGAAATTCGATACGCATACAAAAATGGCAAAATATGTGAATTTGTAAACGGAGAGGCACTTATATCAGAGAGAAATTGCGAAAGATTAGTGTTCTGTGTTGGTTTGTGGAACAAACATGAGATCTGGTAAAGTTACGGGAAAAACCACCCGTTAGAGACATTTTAGCTGTTGGGTACACAATTTTACCCAGCAGCCTTGGCCCTTGCAGGTTTTGTCCTTGTTATGGGTTCCTTCTCAGCAATGCACAGCCAATAAGTTCACTGGCGGGAAAATATTCCCAATACTGAATTTCTCGAAATTTTACTGTTGTGCAGTCATCCTGCCGACAATGGAAAGAGTTATAGTCTATCACTGATCAGGGGCGCCCAGAGAGGAGAGCAAACTGGGGCACTTTGCCCCAGGCTCCTAACTGCTGAAGGGGCCCAAAATATTAAAAAAAAAATTATTAGATTTCATCCAAAAGAAAATTCTGAAACTTGTACCGTACTTCAAAATTTAAAATAATCTCCTGAAAAAAGGAAGCCCCCCCCCCCCCAAAAAAAAAAAAAAAATCGATTAATTAGATTTCTCAAACTCCAAAATAGTCTTCTGAAAAATTTGCGATTTAGTTTTAGCGAAAAAATATAACTGTTTAGTCCTAACTGCTATAAAATTACGTTCTCTCAATAAATTGAAGACATTACTAACTACTAAAATAGATTGTAAAAACGCTTCGAGGATGTAAGATGTCATATTTATTGGAGAATATAACAAAAGAGCAGTGCAATAAAATATAATAATTATGTTAATCATTCATGCAAAAAATTTTTAAGTATGAGTAACATAATTGGAATGTGTGTTTTTGTCTCTTTCCATTTTAATTTTTATTTTTTTGGGCCCCAAAGAGAAGTTGGCCCCAGGCCCCGCAAAGTCTCTGGGAAGCCCTGTCAGTGATTGCGTACAAAGTTTTAAGCCCTTTTAGCGTAACTAGTGGCTATGCCTTTCAAAAGAGCCTCAACAACAGCAAAACTGAGGTCCACAGCTGCTGGGTATTCTGGAGGTGCGTATATTTTCAGTTAAGGCTTCTTTCGCGAAGGCATTTTGTAGATGGATGCCATTGGGATTTCTAATTGACCCCCCGACTCCGTTATAAATCTCAATGAATCTATTCATTTTAGATTTTAAACCCTAAAGACACACATTTTTATGCATTTCTTGTAGTATTTCTCTCTGTCTTTCCTGCAAATGGGAACCTCCCCAAAAACTTACATCCAATAAGCTTTTCTTAGAAGTCATTAAATATCCTCAGAAGCTTCGTTGAGTTCACATAGAAAAAATAATTAAGTTTCTAAAGTAACAACCTGTAAGAAGAGTGAGGAAAATACAATTACAAAAATTTATTGCAGCTAGAAAGTAACATTGTTGCTGATTATAGAACAAATGCTGAATATTAGGCATTTTCCAATGATAATTTTTCCTTCTATTTCGTATTGTGAAACTTAATAACGCAAATTTAATAGCTATTTAATTTAAAAAAATTTAAATGGCAGCATGATTCCGAGAAACATGCTATCGTAATAACCATACAGAGCAAGGTTTCTAAGCTTGTGTTTCCCTGGACCTCAGGTACCACTATATAGTTAGGTTTTAAACGGAAATTATAAGTATAAATATTAGCAGGGAGGGAATAATTTTCATTAGGATTACTGTCCTTAACTGAACTAAATATTGAAAGATTACCGGGAAAAAAATTTTTTTTAAAGTTTAATTCTTCGCATTAATAATTAAATTCAATTAACGGCTTAGACGAAAAATTTTAGGGTAGAGGATCAATCATAAAGTATTACGCATAGTGGTTATCTTTGCCAGTAAATTGGCGATCAAAAGATGTTAAAGATGGCATGATTTTGAAAAGTGCACCGAAGAGGGGAGGGAGGAATTATCTTCTTCATGAAAACTGAGTTTATGATATTTTCTTTTCAATTATTCAACCGATTTTTGTTATTTCTATAATTAATTTTTTCTTTGTTGTTTTATGTATAATTAGTAAAAACTTTGAGAGTTCCAAAGTTGTCGTTTTTTTTTTTTTTCAACTGGAGAAAAAGTTCGCTTATAATATAAATTGGGGACCTCAGATGTAAATAAAAAAAAATAAAAAAAAATAAAAAAATGGGATAGTCAAAACGTAGAGACGGAAGACTAAAGAAAGATGGAGGAAATAACTAATGTTCTCTTATTGAAAAATTTATGGAAGTTGCACATGACTTTTAATGCCCAACAGAGGCATAGTAAATGCGAAATCACTCATCATTGAAGGTTAAAGAAATGAATGAAATAATCCTTAGAGAAAGAATGTAGCAATAAATGTGAAATTAAAGTTGGCTATGCAAACGCATGACTCATCGACTAAAAAAAATGTTGATTTTTAAACAACTAACTGTAGAAAACATATCTCCGTAGAAAAATCATAGCGGCGCCAAACAATTCCCCCCAAAAGGAGAAATGTCGCCAAGCTCAGCCACTGCAACTTATCAAAATTGGCCAATCCTCAATAAAAAGCCCAAATAGTGCCGAAGAGGTGGTCCGGCATAAAGAGAAGGGGGGACTACGATGCGACAGGTGTTTGCAAAAATCTCCAGGGAGTGCAATAGAAGGACCTGTTTCTGCCCCATCCCCGGGGAAATTCCGATTGGCCTGCCTCGTTTCCTATCACTTTTGCAGCGGTTCTGATATTTTCTACTTACATTTCGTATCGCAGGAGCCCAATAAAATCGGATGGGAAGTCTGGCGATATTTCAGCACAGATGTTCGGGATAATACATCTTCCATTTTGCGAAGATAATGCGTCCACTTCTTATTTCCACTCTGAACTGTTCCGAGTAGAGAATTTCCATCTATTTAATGCTATATCTATTGCCTCAGACTCTCACTCTCTTTCCGTTGGATTTTTGAAACATGTCCGTAAAGATACACGAATTCATAGAAAAAGATGTAAAAGATGTTTATACATACACACACACACACACACACACACACACACACACACACATATATATATATATATATATATATATATATATACAGAGGGATTTTATTTTTTAAACTGACACTACTCAGAGTCATCTGTAGCGCGATCTATCAGCCGGAATTCCACCAAAAATTTTAAAGGGATTAAGGCCGACATGGGAAAGAGTATCCATGAAAAAAAAAAAGTTCCAAAAGTCACCGATAGGGGATGATATGGCGCTGTTGTTGTCGGCACACCCGAGAATTTGCATAAAAGACAAGTAAAAATCAAAATGCAAATTCATGACTACTTAGTCGACAGCAGCGCCAGCATTTTGGGCTATAAAGATCGGTGCGGAATCTGTTGCGTCTTCGCTTTACAGAAGAAAGGGTCATCAGTCGCTTTTTCCACTTGCATGGCCACCTCACTCTCCGAACCTAACCCATGGGACATCTTTCTGTGGGGTTATTTAAAGTCTAAGGTGTATCTAAGTGGAGTCTCGAACTTCGCGGACATAAAGGACAACATATCCCGGACTTTGATGAACATTCCTGGTGACATGTTACTCCTGGCCGTTGAGAACGTAGTGTTCAGGATGCAATGTGTCGTCCACCAGGACTGTGGTCACATTGAAGGAGCGAGAAGTGAATTTTCTGTATAAAGTGGTATTGCAGTGAAATTTCTTTGTTAATCATTTGTCTGCTTACAACTTTTTCGGTATTCCTCCCTTATCCTTACAGCCCGATATACTGGCGCTGCCGTCGACTACATAGTCGTGAATTTGTATTTTGATGTTTTACTTGCCTTTTATGCAAATTCTCGGGTGCGCCGACAACAACAGCGCCTTATCTTCCCCTATCGGTGACTTTTGGATTTTTTTTTTTTTTTTCACGAAAACTTTTTCCCGTGTCATCCTTAGGGCCTGTTCACATAGGAGTCCGTTGCGTAGCGTTAAGGAAAGGATGACGTTGAGGCGAAAATAAACCAATCATAGGCGTTAAAAATTTCATTGCTAATCGCTTGGAGGCCTATGATTGGTTTATTTTCGTCTCAACGTCATCTTTTCCTTAACGCAACGCAACGGACTCCTATGTGAACAGGCCCTTAGTCCCTCTATCAATTTTGATGGAATTCCGGCTGATAGATCGCGCTACAGATGGCTCTGAGTAGTGTCAGTTTATAAAAAATAATAGAGAGAGAGAGAGATTGATTGATTAATTATTAACTGTCACACTTACCTGAAACTGGAACATCAAAAGTGAAAAATATGTTTCAGTCTTTCATATATCATCAGTAGTCACTGCATGAATAAACGAAATAAAAGGATGGTGTTTCTGATGGGTCATCCTAAGTAATATCCCTGCAGCTATATGCTCAAGAGCGCAGATTGTAAATTTGCCATCGTTCTATCATTACAGTCAAAAGGGGAAAGAGCACAGAATTACATACCGTTGCCATCTTTGGTCAATAACTTTTTTATTTCATTTTATTTATTTTTTCCAGTCAGGGTATAATCACAGACATGTTACTCGTAATGTGTTTCTCACTTCATTTATTAATGTAAGAGAAATCAAATGATATTTTTTCCGTATCCTTGTTACAAATGTGGGACCTTAAGGATTTTCATTCATTAATATCTCTTTGAAGTATAAAGGGCTTAAGTCAAAAACAGTGATTTAAATAGACCAAGTTATTGGCTTTTATACCAATCGCAGAACTATTATTTCGACTTGAGTCTTTTGTACAAAGAAATGTAATTTTGTATACAAAATTGATAGACCTAAGCCTTTTCTAACAGTCAAAAGATTTTTTTTTTTAAATCAATACTAACAAATATCTAAAAATCACTGTTTTTGACTTAAGCCCTTTATACCGGGCTTCAAAGATCTAATCTACAATGTATGTGCTCGAAATGAAATCAGTAATTTTGAGCACATGCTTGAAATTACTGGTTTTTATTTTGTTCCTCTTTCATCATCTAATTCAACCTTTATCACTCGATTATTTTTTATTTTTTTCTCTCTCTTCCTTTTTAATCTATGTGAACATCTAAGTTTTAGACCATTTAGAAATAGAAGTTCCAGAAAACTATTGAACACTGAAAGACAGAAAATTTACTTACGAAGATGGGTGCCAATTGGAACAGTAAATAAACGAAAGAAGACTCTGAAAGGTACATAAATTTATTGAAAGCTTATCGATGAAATTATTAAAGGGGCACCTTCTGTTGAAGTTCCCCAGTATTGTCTCATCTTTAGAAGCATTAATAAAACTAATACAATTAAGGTTGCATTTCTGAACTACCTGGTTGTTTGCATAAACCTTTGTGGTTTTTTAAACGATAGCACATCCAAAACAACCACAAACTTGACTGAAATTCAAACTGTCAGACTCAAAAATGACAGAAAATACAGGATACCAAATTAGTAATTGCAACTTATGGGGTCCGCTAAACTGATTTTTCCTCAGTGCCGTTTTCTTGCTTCTAAATACATTTTCAAACTATATACATTTTCAAAACTGTATTTTTGTCGTACTGTTCCTGAAGTCTCCAAATTTAGTTAAATTGTGGTTATTTGGGGATTGTATCACAACATATCATCAGTATTTTATAGGTCAGACCATTCTGAAACACACCATTTGGTATGCATGTATAACAATGAAAAAATTATAACAATTATAAAACATGAAAAATTTGACTTTACTATAATTATTTGAATAGTAAGACGTAGCTATCAATACGTTCTTGTGTAAAGAAAAATTTATAATATTTGATAGCGCAATCCAAGACTTAAGCAGTTGACATGAAGGCAGACCGAAACAGGATAACCAGAAATAAAACGGTTTAAGGATAATATATCTATGTCAATATTTCCAATATTAAAATTAAACTTTTATCATCAATATAAAGATAGTTCAGCACATACTATCTTAACTATAAAAAAATATAATTTAATGAGTAAATAATACTATAATTTTAAATAAGAAAAATAAGAAAAAACCTAATTTTAAGTTATTCCCAATGTCAAGTCAAATAAATTTAGTAAATATTTTTAAATAATAAATATTACAGTAAAAATTAAAATCAAGAAATATTATTAATTTTTCTATACATACGTCTTTTATTGTAACCTTAAAATATTATTTTACAAATCCTGTAATAATGTTCTATTTGTGTAGTTTTTTCTATTTAAGTTACAATAAGCAAATTTTAAATTGGTATTTGTTTGAGCAATGTTGATGAAGTATTTGTGGTATATTGGTGTTTTCTTTCTTGCCTAACTTCTTAACTGTGACTTCATCAGTTGTTCCGAATGATTAGGCGCGAATCATTCGTATCATTAATTCGTTTCGACTGTTTTTGGTGTTGTTTTCTTCCCTTCATTCATTAAAGGACTATCCAGAACCAAATTGTGTAGATCTCGAAGAGGTCACAATTTCCAGAAATAGTTCTTCGTTTAATGATAATTTTAGCATGGTTGACATACATACACACACACACACACACACACACACACATATATATATATATATATATATATGGGTGTGTGTGTATGTTTGTGAAATAAAGTGATTGTGTAATAAATATTTGAGAGTTTGCTAATTCCAATAAGTTTTTAAGAGTTAGATTACATATTACATACATGCTCTTATATTTGAAGAAACAATATTTGTAGATAAGGCTAAATTTTACTACAATAACTCGGAATTATATCAATTTACAGAAAAAAAAAGTTTTACTTGAATGATAAAGATTAAAATACATCATTTTCTGAGAATGAAGATTTTTATTTCTACTGTTTGTAAGAAGCTGCAAATAACAATAAATTTGTGGTCTCAGGTAAAATTATCACATTTCAAAATTTCTTTTATAACGAAATAATATATGTCTTAATAAATAAAACTCGGAATGCTTAAATATCAAGTAATGATAATACTGTGGATAGTGTAAACAGTAATACCATGATCAATATCACTACAGATTGTTATATTAAAGAGTTATAACAATAATTCCCGTCTGAACTTATAATTTTAATTCAAAATTTTGTTTCACGTAAACTTTATTATAATGTTATTGTTTCAATAACAGAATCGAAAGATATCACTAAACAGGTAAAAATATGTCAACCAGGAATAAAATGCATCTTAATAAGTCCAATCAAATAAAAAATGAGGCCTACGTGTGTTTCGATCTAATTAATAAATCATCGGTGTGATTGTCCCTATGAACAAGGATCATTAAAATCTTTGATGAAAATAGGAGGAACGGGAATATGTCTTTCAGTTTCACCGTATGCATCAAGAGACCATTAAAAACTATTTCAGTTTCAAAACTTAATTTTCAAAATGCGTTTAGAGGCGTTTAAAGTGTTTAGAAAATGTTTTCACATTAATATATTTTTTGTATATCATATTCATAATTTGTTTTTTCTCACTAAAGAACACCTCCCATAAATCAACTTCAAGAAAAATCTCATTTAGACCGTTATCTTCCAAAATAAAAGAATAATAAATGATTAAAGTAGCTGTCATTGTTTACCTCGATCTTGAAAAGACTTTAATCATTGCACCCCCACCTAATATTGTGGGTAACTGGGTCCCATTGAAAATCTTCACTTGTCGCAAATCCTCCAAATCATTGGGCCTATCACTTATGTGCATGTTTTGCATAACAAAATACCAAAAAAGAAAAAAAAATCCTGTAGCAGACCATACCCTCTCAAACTTGAGTAGCTAATTGACGACCACCTCCCCGTGTATACTCATAAAAAGAATACACACCCCTTATCTCACCCCATGGGGGGCAACCCCGCAAACAGGAATAAAAAAAAAATCCAACTGTGGATTTGCATAGAGGCCTTATCGGAATCCGGCTACAATGCCAAGGAAGTCATTGTTCGGCCCAACAATGCACGGTAACAATGGAGCGTTGATTACGAGGCTAGGAGTTTTCTGGCTGCCTGCCGTGATCTAACTATTACACAGAAGGGTTGCTATAGCAATGGGAGGAGGAAGTGGTGCTGTCGCCAAGCGATATAGCACGTTGGAGTAGAAAAGCTTACAAGGTAAGAAGAAAATGAGAACCTTGTGTGCGGTTGTTGTAACACAAGTTAATCAGGAGGCAATATTATACAGGCGATAAATGTTTTCCTGCATGACACCGATAAAAAGCACTGGTCTGTAATTTTTTTTACTTCAATTTTTAGATGTACAAAACAAGAATTTTTTTCATCCAAGATACCGGCCAGACATTTTCTCCCCGGCACAAATGCATGTTATTTGGTCATGGAGAGAAATCGCACCTGTCACGTCTATGAGATGTTGATCCTGAAATTGCAAACAATAGAAATTTAATATCATGGTTGAAGACATCTAACAAATGAAATTACCTTTAAAGATATTTTGAAATTTTTTTTTCTCATTTTGTTTCTACAGTATTAAACGAGATAATGTAAGAAATAATTTTTTTTTCTTGACTGTGTCAGGGCGGACCTTCTTAGGAAGTCTCACATGCAGATTTATTCATTGTGATGTAGTGTAACACTTTTGACAATTTATGCGCTTAATTACGTCTGCCAAATGACAACCCTTACGTACACGAAAAAAAAAAAAGGTATTATCACTAAGATTCCGAGGAAATACTTATATTTGTTTCTTCTAACTTCGATTGTAGAAAAATAAGTTGATCATGAAAGAGCCTTATAACGTTTGAAGTCCCGTTAGCATTAAAATTATATGTTCATAGCTTCAAAATCTGTATTTAAATATACGTATTACTGTTAAGTACGTATTAAGTTTATCCAAACTTTTAATAACTTTAAAATTTAGCTTAATCAAGCTTTGGATTGCTTTAAAATCAAGCGCAACCACGCGTCTTAAAATCTACTCATAGATCGAAAATGGCATCTTGTTGAGAGTTCCAAGGGAAACCATTTAGTTATATTATTTTTTAAAGATAATTTCATAACTTTTTAAATGATTGCTCTACAGAAAATATTTACATTATTGCTTATAAACGTTTGATTTTTGATTGCGTGTTCATAAAGTGAACAACTGCTATCCATCGCAACCCCCAATTTATAACATTTTGAATTAGCATGATTTTCATTATTTTTTCTTAGAAAGCCTATTATGCTTTTATCTACATTATTTATCACTTCCTCATTTCTTTTATACTTCTTATGACTCCTTTACATCACTTCAGTCTTTAGCTAATGACGAAACTAAGTTTTTAGTTAGCAATGATGTACAGTTCCTTTTCTCTTTCTAAATCTCGGATATTTTGAACTATGTTCTAGTTTTTACATTTATAAAAGACGCAGCGAGGAAGTATTTGACACTCGAAACCTTCTTTGTTTATATATACATGAAGTTTATCATATCAAAAGTCTCATTGTTGCTGTTGTTGCTTATATAAAGGTCAACAACCCGGACCAGCAAATTGGTCGCTGTGATTAAGGCATATATATATATATATATATATATATATATATATATATATATATATATATATATATATATATATATATATATATATATATATATATATATATATATATATATATTATACAGACAGTGGAATCTCGATTTATCGTTTTTCAAGGGACCGACTTAATTGAACGATAAATGCGGAAAAACGATAGATGCGGGACGAAACAAAGAAAATATGATCGTCGGGACTGAGTGAAATAAATGATACATACGGGAAAACGATGATTCGAAAAACGATCGATCGATATTTCACTGTGTATATATATATATATATATATATATATAAAACAGTTTCTCTTTATATAGACAAATAAATAAATGATACATTTATTCTGTAAAATCCCTTTTTTTTATTTAAAGCATTCGACCAAACAACAGATAGTATATTCGTGCTTACTTAATAGAAATACCAATCTCTTATCTTGATTTTCGTGTATAATAAACATACGTTGCAGTCAATATGAATTATTTTTGGGAACTTATTTGTGAAAAAGAAATAAAAAATATCCTCCTCAAAATTTATCTACCGAAAACAGTTTAGACAACTAACTGACTTATCAACTGACAACAGAGATATATATCAAACTAGTTCCCACAATTATAATTAATCTATTAAAAATTGCTTCATTAATAAGTCGCCAAACATAGCATTGAAGCCTTGATTCTTGCTCCCCTTCCTTATTCCAACCTCTCAGATCCCATTCGGAGAGCACTAGGGCTTAGCCAACACGCGTAGAGAGGAGTGCTGTTGATTTAGTATGGCAGTCAGGAAGGGTACACTGTTGACTTCCTGCACAGTAGCCTCGTTAGTCCACCCCCCGAGCCCTCTGCTTACCTTTTTCAGACCTCATTGAACGTAATCGATGACTTCACTTAGCTTGACTTTGCCCCCTCCCTTTCTTTTTTTACCCTTATTTTCTTGGTCTACATTTAGTGACTTATATGAACAGACGGCATTTGGAGATAACAGGAAAAAAAAATTTAAGAGTTGATTTGACTGGAAGAAATGTTCATCTAATTTTTATTTTATTTCCTATGCAGTACGAAATGCTGTGCTTGTATGCAGTTATATTTTGGGGCTTTGAATAGGGGGATTTTAAAAGCACTGTGGGTTAGTATGTTATGAGAGGTTACTGTTAACCTTTTCCTTACGGAGTGGGATAGCAAATAAGCCAAGAATACGGGCCCAAGAATGAATATATATATATATATATATATATATATATGACGATTGCATTGTCAAAACTACAAAATTTTGATGCTGTACTGTGTACGTTTTTCGCTGTATCCTCGCTATTTATCTCGATATGACATTTTTTCTGATTTCCTATATTTTAAAGAATATATCAAAAATTCACTGTTAAGTATCCCAATGAGTTTTTTTTTTTTCAAACAACGTCCTTTCGTTCTATTTTGAATTAACTGACTTCAGGGTTTTCGATTTAGAGTAAATATTCTGAAAGTATTTATCGTGAGTCAAAAAATACTCTGAAAAACAAATGACTTTTTCTATGCCTTAAAAGTTATTAAAATTTTCATAAACCTGAAAGAAAAGTTATTTTAAAGCCTTCCGGATGCCCAGACGGGGATTAAAAAAATATGCAAACAGAGCAATTTGTTCGGCAAATACATCAAAGGCTAAACTCGCTTTAAATTCTGGTTTTTTAACTTTTTTGAAACAAAATTGTTTAAGCAGTTTTATATGAATAATGAATAATGAGTACAACAATCATTACTAAATCCTTGGAGATATAAGAAATAAAATTATGTATCAGCAACCTTCTTTATTCCATACATACACACAGACACACACACACACACACACACATATATATATATATATATATATATATATATATATATATATATATATATATATATATATATATATAATGTCTGAGATATAAATCAAATGGAAATTTCTATTGACTGACTACAACCCTTCTAGAATTTATTAAATATTTATAATATTGTTATAAAATATTTAAAATTTTCAAATTAAATTAATGTTTTTTCTATTTATATATGGTTAAAATGAGGTATAGTTTGAACCGCTATGAAACAAATAAACTTTAGTTGTTTAAGTTCACTGTAGTAACCTCGATCGCACTAAGTGCCCATGGGTCGTATAGGTGATAAACATTAATGATTCCCAGTAAGATAATGGATTTATGGCGTTGGCTATGACTCGTAATCTAACTTATTCAGTTTTCATTTACTGTAAAACAGTGCTCATTCGGGAATTAAACCCAGGCATGGTTTACAGGGTGAGCAAGATGACTTTTACACTATATAGCTATATCATATTCTTTCTAAACAAGCCCCTTTAAAAGTTTTCTTCCGAATCATTATTTAATACATACAGCAAAAACAGCTCAAATTTAATGTCGTAAGCTTTCATATATATTTTTAAACCGGTCGGACAGAATCATTGATTATCAAGACTTAATCATTTCTCTTACGTACAATTAAAGAAAAAAATATTTTGATAAAGAAACATCATATTCAAAAAAATTATTTTTGATCTCTGTATTCCAGAAATTAATGAATTTATTTCTTACTCTTTTACAGTGTGAGTGAAAACTAATTAGAAAATTCCTCGTGAAAGTATATTTGAGTTATATTTTGATATTAATTCGTTTGCTATCAACTGCATTATCTTGTTATTGCATCGCATGCAAAACTTGAAAACTCATTTTCATCCAGATTAAAAAAAAATATATCTCAGGACATATTTCTAATGCTAGAAATCTCCATCTAAGGCAGCAAGTTGTGATATAACCTCTATTCTGTTCCCCTGCAGGGAAGAATTTTTCTAATCGTAAACTATAATTAATGTCACATCACAGCCTGAAATTTCTTTTTTCCATTCAATCATAACAGTTGTAGATTTTCAAGAAAATTACAAAGCTTCCTAAATGAGAAATATTTCATATGATACGGAATAATTTCGAACTCAATAATTTAATTTTTTTTTTGTTACACCGGAGCGAAATTATACGAACAATAAACCTGCTTCCATATCGAACGCTTTATCAAATTGAAAAGAAGCGAAATTTAACGGAATTTAAATTACACCACATTCCAATATGGGGGCGCTAATAATGAAAAAAATATATATTATTGCTTTTATAGATTTTTTTTTCTAAATGCTCTATTTAATACCACGTTTTAAAGGAAGAGAGGAAAAAAGAGTATTGATATTTCGTAATTCCCCTTCCTTTTTTCCCTTCAAAACGACTCAGAGAGAAATAATGGGTACAATTTCAAGAAATCAGTGGTTTGTTTCATAAATTTCGATATCCAGCCTATTGTAAATTTAATTAGACTAGGAATGGATACTTTTTAAGAAAGAACGTGAGATTAGAAATACTTCTAAAAGTACGCATGAAGAAAAATTAAAATTCCAGCGACAAAAATCTCCGTTCTTATTCGGCAAGGATGTATAGATATACTTTTTTTTTCTTGCTCCTTTCCTGCGTATTTTTTCCATTTATTATTTGCAAAATGCAAGAATTAAATTACTCTCGATGCAGACTATCTGGGTTCTTTCCCCACTTCAGAGACACAACTAATTATGGGGCCGGGGCAGCAATGACGTATAATAATAATAATAAAAAGTCGTCTGCAAAAAGCCCTGCTGGTCGATACGTAATTATACTCCGGTGAGAGAACTTAAAAACTTTAGGCCGCGGAAAAAGCTGTGTGCCTCGATGAACTTCGTTAGGATCTGAAATATTGTTTTACTTTTTTTTTAACTTCTCAAGTTTTAGATGATGATGATAATTTTGTTAAAAAAAATGAAAATAAAATTTTTCATTTTTTTATTATTATTAAAATGTTGAAGGTTTTCGCGGGGAAGTAAAAAAACATATTATAAAACACATTTTGTTCTTTGTTTTAATACTACAAAAACTTTTCATATTAACACTATTATAATTATACGTTAAATAACACCTTCCTACAATGTGCAAATAAACGAAAGCTGTGTAAATATATAAAACTAAATGCTGTCAGTGCTGTCTCTGTTTACCAACATAGACATCTAAACATAATGAAACGAGCATTTTACAAACATTTTTGGCAATATTTAATCTTTAAGTTAACCCTTCAGCGGGTTAGCCCGTGTACAAAGTGCAAGCTTTTCGTAATTTTGAATGGTTTGTTTTTACATGTAAGATTTGAATGTTCTAAGCATTTTCTATTTATAGCTACACCCTTTCTAATGCAGGTCTGATTTTCTGACCCTTGTATTCCTATCCTTTCACTGTTAGTCGTGATTTAACCGTGGCAATCCAGCGATTATAATGGATTACAATACTACAAAAGGAGTTGATGGAGTCGATCCAATGTGCAGCTATTACACGGTATCCCGCGTATCACGAAAATCTCATTGTCTTTATAGGTTTTTGGACATAATAGGAATTCATTCGAAAGTTGTCCTCAGATCCAATAAACCGGACAGTTTTGAAATAAGGCGATTGTATCTGCATTCTTCTTTGGCCTTTAATTATAAATATATCTCAATATTATCAACATTTTATATCTTGTCATAAAACGCAGAGTAGTTTTTTAAATTAAAAAAAATGTTCATTACAAAAGGAATAATCAAGGTTGAAAGAGACATTACACTTTGTGCCACGAGCACCTGCTGGTGTTCCAAAAATTGGGGCGCCCGCTGAAGGGTTAATATTTGGATCCGAAGCTAGGTGACATTCAAGAAAACTTTATTTTTACATACAACATGTTTTTTCCCATGAAAATCGTAACGGGAAGAAAATGCATCACGCAGTACAAGAGAGATTGTGTTACAGATGGGGAGAGTTGCGATGTATGAAAAGTAGGGTTGTTTGTTGTCTTCCATGGATGATGTGCTTCCTGAAGCGGGTAGGTTTTTTAGGCTATAGCAGGACTTCATTTTTAGTGTGCAGTCCTCAGATCCTCGTTAAATTTCATAAAAAATAATTTAGAGACAATGGATGGATGTAATTCTGTCAATGAAGAATGTGGAGATATCTGTGCGGTCAACAGTACCATGAATAAAAAATATGATATTAAGGCTGCTGTGTACTAACCCTATTGTATTTGCTCAATGTTTACCTATGGGGAAAATTTGTCCATGGATTGCCGACTTGGATTTTAGGGGATGGTGATCATTTCAAAGCGATTTTTGAAATTTTTACCTCAGAAATAGGAAATTTTGCATATATATTCATTAAAGTATAAATATATCAAACAACTTATTAAATTTTATACGTATTTTTAAAAAAATTTATATTTTAAAAATTGGAATTTTTAGTCTGTTTTTTAAAATTCTCCTTGCGATCCAATTTTCAACTTTCCTTCTTAATTTTGCATTTATATTGCTTATAGATAATTTTTGAACAGAGTTATGAATTATTTTGTGCTTCGTTGAATAGTTAATTTTTAGTAAATATTTTTATATTTGTACTCTGAATTTTCGGGAAATTTTTATACTTTTCTACACTTAAGTTAAACTTTGATAATCTGAATGATGTCGAAACTTGAAATGGATACATAACTTTATTTTGATGTATTAAAGGAGCCTTTATTATAAATTTTATAAAATTCCGTCAAATATTATGACGCAAGGAGCATTTCAAAGACTTGCAAATCTAGAAATTACGAATTTTGAGAAAAAGCCATTGAAAACATATATTTTCCCCTACCTTTAATATTTACTTTTCTAAAGCCACCCAAGTTTTCATTTTAATTTTCATTACATATTTTAAATGCATTTTATTCCAATATTTACATATTTTTAACTATACCAAAGGAATACCAAAGGGCCCGCGTGGCACAAAGTGCAACGTCTCTTTCAACCTTGATTATTCCTTTTGTAATAAACTTTTTATTTTTAAAATGAAAATAATGATTCTGAGTTTTAGGACAAGAAACAAAATGTTGATAATATTGAGATATATTTATAGTTAAAGGCCAAAGAATGCAGATACAATCCCCTTATTTCAAAACTGTCCGGTTTATTGGATCTAAGGACAACTTGCGAATCGATTCCTATTTTGTCCAAAAACCTTAAAAACAATGAGAGAGTCCATCTTCGTGGTATACGATATACCGTGTAATAGCTGCACATTTGATCGACAACATCCACTCCTGATTTTGACGTATTCTAATCCAATATAATCGCTGGTTTACCACGGTTAAATCATGACTAACAATGAATGGAAAGGAATATAAGGATCAGAAAATCAGACCTGCATTAGAAAGGGTGTAGCTATAAATAGAAATTGCTTAGAATATTCAAACCTTACATGCAAACACAAAAAAATTAAATACTATGATGATGTTGCACTTTGTACACAGGCGCGCCCGTTGAAGGGTTAAACGGATATTTTTAATTGGATTTTAAAAAGAAAATGACGATTTTGATGGGAAAGCTTAATGATAAACATGTTCAATGCATGTCGACCCTAGCTGTAAGATGAAGATGATGGCAATTTCGTTTTTACAAAAATTCACAGTATGGATGTAAAATTTGGGATTACACGAAAATATTTTTCTCCTCATTTTATTTGTAAACGCAAACTAAATTACGTGGCTTTTAAGAAAGCAACTGAAGCTCTGGCTGTTTATAATATAAATTCTGAAAGTACTTTGGTACAATATATTTTTTTAAGAGCTAACAATGGGTAGTATTAAGATAAAGGACACTGCTGATTATACTTTATACAATGTAGTCATATAAGTTAGTTGATAAACCATTAAAAACCCCTTTTATACTCGACCCCCATTATTTATTTCGTGGGAAAAGTACATTGAACTGTGAGCAGATTATCCGAGCATCACACTCTCCCCTCCCCCCTCCAAAAGAATAAAACAAAAACGAAAAGATGCCGAAGTATCATAAATGTGGTCACACCCAAACAATTTCGTCCTGACACCCATGGTTCGTCAGCTAATAAGACTGCTTTGTGACCTTGGCCAGCCAGTGTATTTATAATTTTAGTAAACAGACATTCGTCAGAAATGCATGTGCTATGATTATTATGTGACGATTTCCATCGTTTAAAACAGGGGTTCCCTACCGGTGGTCTGCAGACTTTTACAGGTTGGGAACCACTGGTTTAAAATAACGAATGCCTATTTCGACAAAACAAATATATAGAAAAATTCTTCCAAAAGAAACAGACTATGCATTTCCGTTTATGGATACGTAGGTTTTATTGTGTCGTTCTATAGTAAAAATTATTATTTGGCTGTAAACTTGCTATCGTTACTTGCAAATCTTTGCCATTAAACTTTTTTTTTAAACGCATGCAGTTGCAATGGAAATACTGTACTTAGATACTTAAATGGATATTTTCCTTACATCTAGACTAAAATCTTGCACTACAAGAGCCAGCATTCCCACATTATTGTAGAGCAGTTTTGCGCAAACTGTTAGGTCACGTCACGATCCACTGGGGGGTAGTGAAAACACTCGAGGTTATCGCGAATAATTTGAAGTAAATTTATGTCATACTGAATCATTTATTTTAAAAAATGCTTTGAATTTTCCAAAATTATATATTTTTAATTTTTTTATTTTATTTTTGTATATGTCAAAAAATGATATGACATTGTTAAATAAGGTGTCAAAGAGTTTTACGAAAAGCAACTGTAGATGGTAAGCAAGACTTTTTTTTATTGTTATTATGTAAAATAAATATAAACCCAAAATATACATTTTTCTTTTTGGCTACTTTTTTGTGGTTAACATTTTCATAATTTTTTTTAATTATGTTTCTACCAAAATTTTTCATTGGGGACCGAGATTTTTTTTCTATTTAAAAAAAGTGTGTCGCTGTAGAAAAAGTTTGCGTGCCACTGCTGTAGAGTATTAGATTTTAGAAAAATGGATAAGTGTTCTCTTCATAATGCACAACGGAATAAAAAAGAAAAAAAAATACCAATAGAATTAATCGTGAATATCAACATCTGTTAAAAACAGAACATGATTAGAACATATTTTTTTAACCCTTTTTATCACCGTTCAGTTGATCAAAATAATTTAGTATAAAATGTAATAATTAAATATTTTAATTTCAAAACTTGTAAAAAGACGATGAATATTCACTTTTGTTTACTTACAAACTCACTCCTCTTCGTTTCTCCCTCATACCAATGGGTAAAGAATAACTTGTTGGAAGTTCTTACCCAATCATGCCATCATGACCCTGTGTTGAGACCATCGCTGGAAATCTCCTTCCCCTTTCTCTCCTCCCCCTTCTAGTCGTGTACAGTTGGTTCTGTAAGGTAGCACAAATTATCAATATGCATCCAACTTGAACTGGGCGTAATGCTCTAATTGAAAATTGCACGTTTTCATTAATGGCTGAAAATCATAGAAAAAGCTCAAGGGTACGGAGACATGTCTACATTGTTGAGCACAAACTCATTTCGCGGAGAAAAGCATCCGAGGTACTACTAGTATCCGTGTGTGATACCAGTAAATCGACAAAGGTAACACGCTTTACTGCGTGCGTAGGTCCATTCTTTGGGAAAGGAGGTAGGCTTCTTTAAAACCCAGTTATTTTCAAGCGTGGTCGTTTCACTGTCAGAATGCTATCATTTATATCCTATCAGAGTCCAAAATATGAAATTTCTTGTTCTTGAAAACACTTATCTGATAATTGTTAGTGTCCCTTGAAAAGTCCCTTTAAAATGTTGAAAAGCATATTTAACCCGTAAATGGTAACATCTCTCGGAATAACTCTAACAGTAACATCCATGAGACTAAGTTGGATTTCGTAGCTCATTACTTATGTAGTTTTCCAATTTTCATTTAAGTTTAGCTCTGTATTGGAAGTATTATTGATTTATAAAATATATTTACACTTGGTTTTAATTTTAATCTAACTTTGTTTAAACCTTTAAATGCGTTTTTCTGCATGATGGGTTTTTCACCATTTCTCGTCTTTAAATTGTTATAAGTCAAGAACCGTTAAAGAAAAGTGATTCAAACTTGAAACATGTCTTTTTCAAGTTTGCTTTAATTTTGATTCAGAAAAATTTGAAAAAATATTTGCTTTTGAAAATAAGATTTTTTAAAATTAAGTTACATAATTTTTTTTTAAAATTTTAATTCTAAATATTTTAAATTTTTTTAAAATTAATATTTTAAAAAATGTTGAATTAAAATTAAAACTTATATATTTCTCTTTAATGAAATGAGAAAATTTTGACATTCGACAAATAATATTTCGAGTTATAACGAATTTAAATTAGCCCACTTTTTAAAAAAAATTTAAATTTTTAAATTTTTAAAACCTTTATGAGAAGTTTTATGATGTGACTTTGTTTACAAATTATATGGTTTAACATAACAAAAAAATTCAAAATTTTAACTCAATAAATAAAAAAAAAAATTTAATTGTGTCCTGGACCCTAGACGGACCAAATACGTACCTATAAAGTAATATCCGTCTCTAAAGCGGAGTGAGTTTTCTTGGAATGGTAAATGTAAAGCGATAAAGTAATCAAAACTCAAAGATAAACAAATGCAACCAAGGTCATGGAGTAATTGAAGCATAGCTCGAACATGAAGGTATAATTGCGCACCCTAGCGGGAAAAGTATGAACTCTATCCATCCGAGAGATGAATGTTACCATTTACGGGATAATTAGACAGCAGTTCCTATGAGAAAGATTATTTCTTTTATAATAAAATAATAAGATCTCGGGAAAGTTCGTTCAAATCGATTTCGCTGTCTTTTTAGCCTAATCTGTGAGGGAACAAAACATCCGGGTGGGTCCGAACCCGAAGTCTAATCTAAAATACAAAGTCTAATTCAGCATCAGTCATTGCCACCTCTGTTATGTAAATACGATTATTTCAGGTATTTCATATGGAGAAATTGCTTGCCGGATATATCAAAGTTCTTAGAGCCGCTAAGTAACACTTAATTTCCTGCGTAACTCATAATTAGTATTAGAATTTTCACGTTTGAAAATTCACAATCATCACAGGGGGTTTGATCTCATCAAACCGTCCTTCAAAGAGACAAAGTTCGTTTATTATTTATTCCACTTACAACAAATTTTCATTACATCAAACATGTCTTTATTTAAAGATCAATGTAGATACAGAAAATATTCAATCGTTTCTCAAATTTTGTGTTAAAAAATTTAAATTTACAATTCAAAGTGTTTTTCGTTTCTGAAATGGCTGTTGAACCAGAATCTCTATTTGCGGAACTTTTACTGCTCTGTGCACTATTTTTTTTCTTTTTCAATACGGCAGGCACATGTCTTCTGACGGTTTGTTCTGACATTGGCCCATGAAGATCCTCGAAGTTTTTCTGACTACTTTATTATGGGAGCACCACGTAGGTGAGCCAGCATTGCACCCTATGAGGGAGACTGCACGGAAACGACCTAGCCTTATTCGGGATTTGATCCCAAGGCCACTGCGCGGCTGCTCTGAACGCAAACCATTATACTATGTCGGCGGCCTGTACATAAAGTTAGGTTTTTAACACTTCAGCTGTTGCGCCCGGGTATAGAGAACAACATTTTCGTAATTTTCAATGTTTTGTTTTTAAATATAAGGGTTGAATGTTCTAAGCAGTTTCTATTTACAGCTACACCCTTTCTAATGCAGGTATGATTTTATGACCCTTCTATTCCTTTTTCCTTCATTGTTAATAGTGATTTAACGTGGTAAACCAGGGATTATACTGGATTACAATACGACAAAAGCAGGGGTTGATGTAGTCTATCAAATGTGCAGCTATTACACTGCATATCACGAAGATGAACCCTCTTAATGTTTTTTTTTTAAGGTTTTAGGATATAAAAGGAATCCATTCGCAAGTTGTCCTTCGATCCAATAAACAGGAAGTTTTGAAATAAGGCTATTGTATTTTCATTCTTTTGCCTTTAATTATAAATATATATAAAAAAGATCAGCATTTTGTATCTTGTCATAAAAAGCAGAATTATTATTTTCAATTTGAAAAAAAAAGTTTATTCGCAAAAGGAATAATCAAGGTGAAAGAGATGTTGTACTTTGTGCCCCACGCGCCTGATGGTGTTCAAAAAAATTGGCGCGTCTGCTGAAGTGTTATACAATTGGCCCTGAATAGCTATGAAAATTTTATTTTAATATATTATCACTTTAAAGGACAAAAACATTTTGTTTTCAGAGTAAGTTTTGCTTCAAGTAAAATATTTTTATAATTTTTACTCTAGATCAAAAATTCCGAGGGCAGTTTAACGAAAACAGGGAAAATAATTAATGAAAAAAGTTTTGTAGAGCTACTTTGCCAGGAATTTCGACATATACTTTTAAATAGGGTAAACTGGGATACGTTACAATCCGAGGTACATAGATTTAACGTATAAGTGTACAGTTAAACACGAATAGATACTAAGGGATACAAGTGTCATAACTGGTAATGTAAAGGTCATAGGAACATGTGGTTTCTGTTGCTTCCTTTAAAAAGTTCTTTCATATATTTTAAGACAAGAAATTAAAAGTGCGGGTTTTTTTATTTAGAATTTTTTGTCCTAGAGGTCTGGACAATATACATTTTAAGCGGTGTAGTAAGGCTAAAAATAATATTTTAAATAAAATACCTCAGTTAGTCACATAAATCATGGCATTTTTCAATTCAATAACATAGTAAAAAGTAAATGAGAAGAAAGATAAAATTAGGTGTAATGAAACATGTTTTTTATGTCCTACGCGCAATCTATCGTAATTAAGATAGGTTCAAGGACTGTTCAATCATTTACTCAGAAGCATAAAAGCATAAAAAATAATATTAAGAAAAAGAAAAACCACATTAATTGGTAATCAATACATAAGTAATTTTCATCTTCATCAATACAAGTGTAATTATTTTTTTCCCCTTGTTTCTTAAATTATAACTATGTTTGGTTAGCAAAAGCGTTTCCCTCCATAAAAAATGGCTCGCCATTACACGAAACTGCTTAAAAAATTCATTTACTTTTCTAATTTACACAAATTTTATCCATTCATCTTCAGAAACATCGATGTCACATTAAAAGTTATTTACTCGGTCTTCTTATTGTAGGGCGAACAGACGGAAAAAGAAAAGAAAAAAAAAGCTACAGCATATTTTACGCTTAACTAAAAAAGGATTTGAAACAGCGTTCCTGCTTCCCAATGACACTGCAAATCCTTTGTCCAAAGTTTCTTTAATTTTTCTTTCGCGAATTTTCGAGAAAACACGAAAAGAAAATAATTCACGCGCTATTTCATTCTATACATCTTCCCGAATCATCTTAAAAATGTCTGGTAAGTTCTTTTTTTTTCTTCCTTCTTTCCCCTTGTTCTTGTTTCGCGGGGTTTTTGCGATTCGCGCTGTGTCTTTCTTTGTTGAAAGAACTAATTACTTTTCGGCCTGGTGTCAAAACTTTTGGGTAAACTTCCAACTCCTAGGTCGGTATTTGATTGTAATTACTGTAATTAGCGCTGGGAGACGCCAAATCGTGCACTGAAAAAAATACAAAAAGACAAATGCCTAAAAACGTTTTTAATGAAATTGATGAGGCGATTTCTACTTTGCCGATAATTAAATTTAATTAAGCACCGGTCGTTACATTAATCAACGGCGATTTTGTATGTGTGTGTGTGTGTGTGTGTTATTTTTTTTTTTCAGCGTTCTCGGTCGTTTGCCTTTGAATAATTGATTCCACTTTTCGCGAAAAAAAAACTAGCGCTCATTATTTCTTACTTCGCTGCATGAAAAAACCCACGCGTCCACGACATAGGTAGTTAAGATAGTTAATGATCACGTGTTGATCATGGAGTGTGAGTAATGAGTCGGAGTTATTGAAAGATAGCCTTCGACAGAAGCAAAAGGGAGAGATGCTAATAACTTTATATTCAGTGTTGTTTTTTCTCTCCTGTAATGCAATTTTCTGCTAGAGAGGTCATTCAATTTATTATTTCCGGAGTTATTTTACCATGTGTAATATAATGCGGAAGAGTCGCCCTCGAAGTGACCCTCGATTTAGTGACTCTCTTCAGATAATCCTTAACCAATGAAACAAGATACTTTAGATGACTTGTTGTCTGGGAGTCTACACTTTCCAACGAGACGGAGATGAAGTATAAAAAAAAGGAAAAAAATCCAGGTTCAATCTCATATAATTAAGGATAGAAAACTTTAAGTTAATACTGCATACCCGAACTTTGCCATGTAAAGTAATAAACCCTGTATTGTTACTGTTATTTTTGCTTTTACGAAACTTAATATCGAATGAAATCTCGATACGAATTAAACCTGGATGTAGCGTAAATTGAGGGCCAAGAGGTTACCCAACCTCCTTAAGGTATCTTTCAGACACCAGACCAGTAGTGGTCAACATTGAATGCAGACGGCCGCCCTAACGTTTCGTGATCTTCATGGACCTTAAATTTTATACCGTAATTCGCGGTAGACGAAGGCTCTTTCCGGAGTGGGCTGAATGACTTTGTACTCCATTAGTCACTAGAAAAACTTTAAAGAAATTCCACATTTAATATTCTATTTTGCTCTTTCGGGCTTAGAATAAGATATATTGCCCTTTTGGGCTTACAATCAGATTGTTGAAACTGAGCAGGGATGGCAAACGAAACATTGCAAGTTTTAGAACTAATCTGGGGATGCGAGAGAAGGTTCTAAAATTTTAATGAAAATTACCGCCTAACCGCTTATGAGAAACATGCCTTATTCTCTTCAAGTTGAAAATGGGAATTTAACAAATTTTCCTTTTCTGGATTCAATAATTTTGGAAAATGATAAAACATCAATTATACCCGAAATTATATTACACTTCCGCCAATTGAATGAATCATTTGATGGATACTTTTCCACGGGAAATATAAGCAAAATTAATAGATGGATACTCAATCCATTTTTGTTTGACCTAAATTCAATAGACGACAACGTTATATTAAAAGACGATCTTATCGCAATACGAGCTAATGCACGTGTTGAAATGGAATTGGAAAAATTGGACTTCGAACAGTTCTGGTGTACGCAGTTAGAACTTTATCCAGAATTTGCAAAAGCAGCATTAGAGACACTTTTACCATTTGCCACTGCTTACCTCTGTGAAATGAGTTTTTCATCACATTTGCACATCAAAACAAAAGCCAGAAATGCCTTAAAGACATCTGATGACTTACGCGTGGCTCTTTCAAAAAGAGTCTCATTTTAAAAGGATAATTATGAACAAACAAAATCAACGTAGCCATTTAAAATGTAGGTATTGTTTTATATGTAATAATATGGTATGAATTGTAAATCTATTATTTTTTTCTGCAATAAATAAATTATCTTGCAATAAATGTCTTTTCCTAAATTAAAAATAGAAACGCATTTTTCAAGGGAGTGCGAGAGCTTATTTTCAGATTCAAGGGGGTGTTGACTATCAAAAAGGTTAAGAAACACTGGGCTAAAACAATCATCCTGGATTTCCAACACTTATCTTAAAAGATGAACTAATGGCACAACTTTATATGGCTGGTTTGTGTAGCCCAAATACTACTCATTAATGGGAAAACCTGTAATTTCCAGATAGATTTTTCATAGTATATAATTTTTAATAAATCTTAACACAGGTGATTTAATACAGATGTCCTATGTACGAAAATATAACTAAATTTGTCAATTTTTTAGTACTTTTACCAGTACTTTGTTACACGGTTATTAGGTTAAGAAACACTGGTCTGAAGTTAGTTCTGGGTGTCTGTTATTAATAGGTATAATGGCCAGAGGTGCTTCTTTCTGATGATTAACTTGATTAATAATCTAATACCTGTGGTTGTGTTTAACCCTTCTTGTGCTTGATTTGTAAGTGAGTGTGAAATGTAGTGTGAATGATCTTTCGGTTTATAACTTTTATTAATTTTTCTAGTTGTAGCGAATTTTTAAGAGTGTTGAATAAACGTTTTCAAGGGTATCCTAGAATAGATAATTATTGGTAGTTGTCGTTTTTCGTCAGATGTCGAATGCCTTAAATCTTCATCTGTGGCGCACACGGGGGGGGGGGGGGAAGGGGCCCTGCCCCCCAAAGAAATAGAAATTGTATTATGAATATTGATTTGCATTATAAATATTTTTATCCGTTCATCTCAGCCCCCCACCCCCCAAAAAAAATCCTGGGTGCGACAATGACCTTCATCCAAAGAGCGACAATTTTTCTATGTTTATGGAATATATATTAATTGTTTTTAAGTTTTAGTAAGCAATCTTTTTCCTATATATATAGCTAAAATCAGTACCTTGATATTTTATATCGGGTATATAATATAACAAACGGAAAAATTATAATAACACTGATATTACTCACTTTATTTAATTATATTCTATCATTTTTCAATTAATATTCAAATTGAATAACTTAATCTACATTTTAAAAGAAGGAATAAATTCAGAAAACAATTCAGTTTTACCATTTTTATGAATAGATTTTATTTTTATTATCGTTATATTTACTTTAATCTCGGTTAACTTGAAATTTTCAAACCAACATATACCGTCCTGATAAACATTAATACTAAGTGCAGCATAAATTGAGGTTCAAAAGCAGCACAGAATCCAATGGACCGCATTAGAAGTCAATTGGCCGTACTTTACACTGAACAATCATACTTCACAGCACTGTTGGTTCAGACTAATGCCTTTCCTCATCTAACTAAATGGATCTATTTCACTCTGAAATTATAACCACTCCACGTCCAAACATTAGGCATTGTCCACTTTCCCGTAATAAAATCACTGTCAGGAATTAAGTATGCACTAACTGTCTGATGTTCCTGTCACCTCGCTTCTCTTTAAATCTCCGGGCACCGGAATTTCGGATTTCTACGAAATCTCGCTCCAAAAGTGGCAGGACGGGCCGGATTAACAGAGTTAATTGGCCGGGTGACGTTTATGAACTCGGAGATTTCGCAGGCTCCGGACGTGTTAATACGTCCGTTAATCCCCCACCATTAGTATACTACTCGCTTCGTCAAAAGTTTCCGACAAACTTTGTGGTAACCCTTGGAGGAGTTGGCGAGAAAATTAAGGATGGGCGTCCTTAAACAGCTATTTATCTGCTGAATTGGAAGTATTTTGTATTTTTAAGATGTGAACTTAGGTCCGCAGAAAGCTGTGAACTTAGGTAACATTCATTTACGCGATGACATTAAGGGTATTATTATGGGAAAAGCTTTCCGACACCAAAATCGGCAATAGCTAACACAAAAAAACGTATTTCCATTATACATTAGGGACATGCTGAGATAGACAAACTATGAACTAAATGAAAGGAACTGATATGGAGCAAAAAATACAAAGAAATTTATGTTAAGCAGAAAACGTTAGAAAAATTAATACGTACCAGAGTAAGAGAAAAAAAAATAACTACATAGAATTTGAATCAAAAGGAAACGTATCTTTTATTGGGAACATACTAAAACAAACTAGCAACAGATATAAGCAAAAATTACTGGGAAATTTGTACCAAAGAGAGAACAAAATAAAATTAAGATATCAGATTAAGAAACTCTATCTAGAAACTCGTTTGGGTCAATAAAAATGTAAACGAAAGCTTCTAAAATCCTCTATAGAATGCATTTTTTATTACACTTTAGGCACGTGCTGAAACAAACTAGAAACTGACAGCTAGGAAAAGGTATCAGTTAAAGTTGAATCGGTCATTTTAAAAAGGAGTCATCTCCATTTTTTAAAATTTTTCACAAGAAACAAAAAAAAAATATATTTCGCCTTCATGCATTATTTGTTAGACTAAATTTAATATTTATTATGTTTAGAAGGCATCAATCCTGATGCAAAAATATAATTTGTTAATAATTTTTGGAACTTGGGGGGGGGGGGGGGTCCCAGAAAAGTTGGAGAAAAGGAGATGGTTTTTTGGAAAGTGGAAACGACTCCTTTTTGATATGATCGATTCAGTTATTGGTGAATTTGTATCGAAATGCGAAGGTTGCAAAAATAAGAAATCAGATTAAGTAAAATATAATTTCCAGGAAGTCGTGCGAAACACTAAAATTAGAAAATGTCAGCTTCTTAAATCCCCGTAGAGCGTTAAAAGGGAAAGATTTGGCCTGACTGGTATGGTCCTTTGGTCTAAATACCTACTAAATGTGATTGTCTCAGTATAGGAAAACCAAAGCCCAGTGACTTTTTTTAATAGCAATTTTAGTATCTGTTAGTAATTGGTATTATGACTAACAGTACGTTAAAGATTAGATAGAAAAAAAGCTTTAGAAATTATCTCTTTATAGTTGCAGCCTGTTCAATAAGACTGAACTGGAGGCTATATTTCTCTCTGCAATAGAGCTCCATTTTGACAATATTAACTTGATTGCAATCCGTTACAGAAATTTATGCATAACCTTGACGTAAGTAAGCCAGAAATGTAGTTACAGACACAAAAGCGGTTACGAGTGGGTAGGTACCCATATAAAATCAATCTCAGTATATAACAACATGGGATTAGCATCACAATAGACAGATAAATTAAATATGGATGAATGAAATATAAAACTTTTTCAATTTGGGAAAGCAAATTTTCATCATTTTAAGTTTTCTCAAAGAAGTTGGCCCATTGGTATCAGATAGGCAAGACAGCTTAGGGAACAAAATGGCAAAACATTTAAAATAAAAGAATAACTATTTCCCCCCCCCCCACAAAGACACGTAATTATGCTTATTTTACCAATTTTGGGAACTTTGTGCCAAAGTGACCATTAATGATAAAAAATCGACTGAAACTCGAGCTAAATACGATACTAAATCTGCCAGGTATTGAGTATAAGAGAATATGATTCAACCTTTTCCAGATGAATTCTAAGAAATCTGTCAATTGAACAGTAATTCTTACTTAAAATCTTACTGCAATCAAGATTTTATGACTTACAGAAATTTTTCAGTATGTAATCTATATATTTAAGTTGCTTAATCTATTCTTTGGGCAGTCCGTGAGAGAAAACTACTGCATCAATTAACTCTCATTTTGGTCTTATACGAAAGATTTTAATCTATAGGTGTCAAATTTGGTTTTTTTAACCGCAATTTCCAGCAATTAGCGATAATTTACAGTTAAAAATTGCTTTCTTCTCATGCTCAATGACATATTTATATCTGGCTTTAGACACTTACTAAGCATGAGGCCCCATAAACACGTTAATTTTTTTATTCGAGGAATCTCTCTAGCTCTCTCTCTCTCTCTCTCTGCCATTTTTATTTTTAATTATATTTGTGAGATATTATGTTTTTATTAATTATGTTTTTATAATTTAATTATGTTTGTGTTAAACCCGAAGGAAATTGCTTATTTCGTGCTGTTGAGTAATCATATTTCTTTTTATTGGGTCCAAAAGTATTTTTTTAAAGTGTATTTCTCTATTCTTAATATTATGATTTTCAACATTTGGCAGTGGTGTGTTGAGTATAATTTGTGTTTTAGTACATTTATTTACTATCCAGCCGCCCTGTTTTGACGGGTACCAACTAGTTTTCCTTTATGTTATAGATTTTTCAGAATTTTTTTCCTATTTGTCTAATGCAGAGGCACTTTTTTGTGAGACATTCACCTTTTGCTATCCAACGCGATTTACTGGCTACTTTATTATGAGAGCACCATATAAGTGAGCCAGCATTACTCACTATGAGGGGGAATACACGGAAACGACCTCAAGCCTTATTCGGGATTTGAACCCAAGTCCACTGCGTGACAGCTCAGAACGCTATCCACTATACTATGTGTGCGACCTGTACATAAATTTAGGTTTTCAACCCTTCAGCTGTTGCTCCCGGGTCTAGAGTGCAACATTTTCGTAATTCTGAATGGTTTGTTTTTACATGTGAGGGTTTACTGCCCTAAGTAGTTTGTATTTATAGCTATATCCTTTATAATGCAGGTTATGATTTTCTGACCCTTATATTCCTTTTCCTTCATTGTTAGTCGTGTTTTAACCGTGGTAAACCAGTGATTATACTGGATTACAATACGACAAAAGCAGGAGTTGATGTAGTCGATCAAATATTCAACTATTACCTCGGTATCCCGTATAGCACGAAGATGGACTCTCTCATCACAAGCCCACTGCATGACAGCGCAGATCGTTAACTACCACACCACGTGAGCAGTGATTTTTCAGAATGTTAGCAAATTCATTTTCCCAAACACATTACTGCTCATTAGATGTAAATATGCTTCAATTCCATTTGCAAAAAGAATTACCCACAGACCATTTTGAACGAATAGATTCAGGACTGATTTCCTAGCATTTGCAGTTTAATAGAAAATCTATTTACCTTGGTATTTAGCATGTTAACATTGAAGATTACTAAATCAAGTGAATTTTGAATTATACATCGGGGACATACTGAAACAAAGAGTAAGTTAAAAAAATAAAAAGATACGGGTGAAAAAAATTGAGTAAAGTAGTCTTAAAAAGATAAAAGTGTAATAAAGAAGGAAAAAAATAAAGAAGGAGGTGGGGGAGAAAAAAAATTTCTGAATATACGATAAAACACTACTGCAACGATTCCCGTACAATAGCGAATATTTTGTGAGTAGAAATTCCGGGAAGACCAACCAACGCGCGGTTTGTGCACGTAATTGATTTAGACGGCAGGAGACAGACAGTCTTGGTGACATAAAGACCGGAAGTGCTACCAACAGCTCGCGGAACAGTTCGTCAGCTACAAAAGGGAAGTTGCCGACCGGAGGCGCCTAGTCGTTTGGGAACAATAACTGAGTAAAGAAAGGCACTGTTTTCCAGACCTCTCGAGAACGTTTAGCGAAGGTATATAAAGTCGTCGGACATGAGTTAAAAGAAGTCAGTGATTAAGAGACTAAGTTATGCAGAGTGACGCTGGAGCCGGAGACCAGGAGATACTGTCGGGCCTAGAAAGACTTGAATGACCGCATCGACAACTCAAGTCTGACCTTCCTCGTCGATGCCGTGAACCCACGAATTTAATCCTTTATATATATTGTAAATAGGCTGCATTTAGTCGAGAAATGCAATTAAAACATTAAATACAAAAAGGCTGGCAGCCCTTTATTTAAGGCAAAGTCCTTACACTACCAACACGGAACTTGTGTGAAGCATTAAAATCGATAATGAAAACCTCTTAATTCTACAACTGAACGTAAAAATGAGAATAACTGGCAATATAACATATTCCTTCTTCATGTGGCAGGACACTAGATGTGATTGTCTCTGTAAGCACTAAAAATAAATACCAGTAACTAGTTTCCAATAGTAGCAATTTTGTGTCCTGAACAAAAGAATGCAAAATCAAAACTTTAATTAGGAAAGAGCTTTGAGCATTTTTTAAAGAATATGAAGTATGAAAAAAATAGTCAACGTTGATAAACAGTGATATAAAAAACACGACTAGGAATACTGCTGTAATAGTGCTTGTAAAATTTTATTAATCAGTGGGAACGTCTACAACGTCTACATAACATTTAAAAGACAATCAAAGGGAATGGGGCATTTTGCATGTTTATATCTGAAATAAGAAGATCAAAGGTAAAATTTTGAATTAAACCTTCGAAAAACTAAAACAATGAAACTAGCAAAAGAATGCAGGGAACAAACGTAGCTAAGAAATAGTAGATAATTAGTATTAAGGAGAGAATGATATAAATGTGAGATGGCATTACTAAAGGAATAATAGTACATTAAAGGACCTTGTGGTGGACTATGCAATAGAGGGCTTCTTAAATCTCCGGTATAACGCTAAAGTGATATCTCATATTTTCTTGTACTTGGTTTAAATGAACTCCAACCTACTTAATACTTATATCTATTATTCGGAATTTGATTGTTATTTTTTATGTTATGTTGGGAATATTAAGATTCTTTTATTTAAAATTTTGTTGTTTTATACGAGTTCCAATTGAGTGTTAGATTTTTTAAGCGTTGTTCAGGCGAGGTTTATATATCATATAACTTAACATCAGATGAGTATTTTATTTTACTGTTTCATGTACCATGCATCTTCATTAGCACCATACATTTATTAAACTACCCGGATGATACTAAAGTCTTTATTTAAAATATTATAGTATTTATCAGTAAGATTATAGTTTTTTAATCCCACTCTACACACACACATACAAACATATATATATATATTCAGTATGTATATATGTATGTATATATATATACATATATATATACATATATATATACATACATATATATATATATATATATATATATATATATATATATATATATATATATATATATATATATATATATATATACTAGCTGAAAACCCGCACTTCGCTACGGAGTACATTCAAATTAAATACAACGGTCAATGTATGCAATCAATGCGAAGAAAAATAAATATATATATATATTTATAATAAATACGACGATCAATATATACAATTGATGTAGAAAAAAATATATATATTTATAAAAAAAATCGTAAGGGATATTTTTATAGACAAAATAATGTCCAATCGTCTGCCGCATTAGCAAGAAAGAAAAATATTTTTTTGTCTATTTAGTTGTTATGCACGTAACGATAAATTTATTTAAATTACCAGAAAAAGAAATCACGTGATCGGCATTTAATAAATTAAATTCTAAAAATTAATCCTTAAAAATTCACCAAAAATCAGAAAATAGAGGTAAAGATTCGAAAAAGATTTCATTTTAAAGGAATTTTTTTGATCTTTCTTGTGATATAAATTTTATAACCCTCAAATTATTATTTTAAATCCAAACTTAAAAAATGTTACTAAAACAGCTTAAAAATTTAATTTAAAAAATCTAAGAAGAATTTTTCAAAAATCTCTCTTAGTGCACCCCTAAACTATAAGAAGAATCGCCATGCAAAATTTCAGCTCTTTAGGTCCAGCGGTTTGGTCTGTGCGTTGTATGTCAGTCAGTCAGTGAGTGAGTCAGTTACGGAACTGTTTTATATATATATACAGTCGAACCTCCATATATCGAACTTCCCCATATCGAAATTTTCTATCTATCGAACTCTTGGCAAATCTCCATGTTCATTACATAGGAAAAATGTTTCTATATATTGAAAAATCTGTATATATCGAATTTTTTTTTCTCGACATATTGGGAGATCTTATTCCACTTTAGAATAAAATCTCCCAATTTTCGGCGTTTGAAACAATACGTCGTAGACTTCAATTCGTGGAAAATGTCCCTGATGAAGATTTTAGTGGACTGAATAAATGTGAGCATTTCTTTGATGAACTTTCCGCAAAACTGGCTGTTCAGCAAGATATTCGGAGTTTTTTTTAAAGAATGTAGCTGTGATCACTGTAAGCACTGTCTGAATTATTTTTTTTAAAGGTATATAGTACTCAAATCTTTCATATTAGTTCATTTTTTAGTTATTAACTTTCATTTAATGTGATTCGCATATAAATTAGAAATGGAGTTTCGTATACAAAAATTAGCTTAAATTTTATGATAAAACTAAGATCAATTCTATTTATCGAAATTTCTATATATCGAATTTTTTTCCGGCATTTTGCTACTTCGATATATGGAGGTTCGACTATATTTATATTTACAGGGTGGCTAATAAATACTGTAACACTCCAAAAAATAAGAGTTAATTTTAATCATTTGGAAAAACAATTTATCTATCTATTTGTGTGATTGGCAACTTTTTGTAAACACAGACGATTTTTGTTTAAAGTAAAACATGTAGAATATTTTTAAAGATGGAAGCCAAAAGGTTAATGGTTAAACAGCTTTTTGATCACGGATTTTCTGCAGGTAAAATATTTAAGCAATTAAAATGCCTTGGTTTAATAGGACGTTTATATATAGGACTATAAATCGATTATTGGATACCAATAGCTGTAAAGATCGACCAAGGTCCGGTCGTTCACGCACTGTTCGTACAAAAGAACGTATCAAAAGAATTCGTGAAAAGATACGAAGAAATCCACAACGTTCTGCAAATAAAATGGCTGCAGAAGAGAACATCAGTCGCAGAACTATGCAACTTATCATAAATGAAGACCTGGGTTTTCGCCCTTATCGCAAAAGAAAAGTTCAAGGTTTGACTACTGCACAAATAGTAAAAAGGTTACAAAGATGTAAGAAATTGCTGAACTGGCACGGTAGCAAAAGTGTTGAAAAAATAATTTTCTCTGATGAGAAGCTGTTTTGTACAGAACAAAGTTATAATGCTAAAAATGATGTTGTATATTCAGCAACCTTCGAGGATATACCTGAAAATCTTCGAACTGTTAAACGCTTTCAGAACAAGAATTCTGTTATGGTTTGGGCTGCAGTGTCACACAATGGAAAACTGCCTCTGAAATTCATCGATAAAGGGGTAAAAATCAATGCTGAATATTACAAACAGGAAGTATTGGCTACACGTTTATTACCACATGCTAACAGATTGTATCCCAAAAAGAATTGGATATTTCAGCAAGATTCTGCACCGTCCCACCGATCCAAAACAACACAGGAATGGCTCCATGCCAATTGCCCGAAGTTTATCAAGCAAGAAGATTGGCCACCTTCTTCACCAGATCTAAATCCTTTAGACTATTGCATTTGGGGGATTTTAGAGTCTAAAGTAAATGCTAAGCAGCACAGAAGTTTGGACTCCCGCAAAGCTTCCATACGGAGTGAATGGGACAAATTACCTCATAAAATGATTCGTGCCGCAATAGGACAGTGGCGTAAGAGATTATCTTTAGTAATCGATAAAGATGGCTGTCGATTCGAGTAAAATTATTTCATGGTAAACTTTCAGGTATAATGTTCATAATATTGTTGTATTTTCCATTTTCTATTTCATCTGTATGTAATTAAATGATTCGATATTTGTCACAGTATTTATTAGCCACCCTGTATATATATATATAAGAATTTTTATACCTCAGGCTGCAAAATTAACTTTCGTTTGTTGGGGCACAATACGGTGGATCCTAATTCTTATCCTTATCTGCATCTCATCTGCCACATCCAAGTCTCATCCATATGTCATTTAAGGGCTAAATCTGCTGTGAAAATCGGATGTGGTGGTGGTGGTGGGGGGGGGGGGAGGGTCATCCTGGAAGTCTTAAGGTGAAACAAAGAATCTGAAGAGTGAATGCTTGTAGAGACATCATTGTTATAGAATACGATTCATAGCTGAAAGTTAAACCCCAACTCTATTTTTAAAGAATGAGTACCCACCGAATTCTTCAAGGTATTCAAGAAGCTTTGCATCGTTCATGGCGTTTAAGCTGTGTTATAATTCTAAGAGATCTCCAGAGCAACAGATTTCCCTCTTGTTGTATCCCTCTGATTATTTTATAGGAAAAATCACTCTAGTTTGAAAGTATATGAAGAATTCAACAGCCAAATGCTTCATCAATAGTTTGTGTATGACTTTCACCGTCATAATAGTATTACTTATGCAGGGATAAACGAATTTTGTTCCAATTTCGAAATATTTTAAATTATCACTCTTATAAGGCAGCAGATTTGTTCCCTCCAGCCCTTCCGTTTAGACTTTAAAAGTTAAGGTCTCCGGGCTTAATTAAATATTCGTCGCTACATGCCCACGTTTCTAACACGGTGAGGTAATATTGTTCTTGATAATGAAGTCGTGTTAATGTCGGACCAGATATGACCCGCAAAGTTTATATTCCATAACTTCCTCACGTTTATTAGTTTATGCCTCAACAATTAATTTTAAAACGAGGTTAGTGATCAGCATATTAAATGAGAGTGACACGCTTTTTGGTGTTCCCTTTTCGAATACATAACGCGAAACGATGTAAAATCACCGCAAAACAATTTGTCATGTAAGTGTGCTCCTTATTTTTGTTTTTTTTTTGTTTTTTAGTGTCGTATCATTTCTAAAAAAAAAATTTTTTTATCGTTGTTACTAAGGAGGCTTTTGCCATCGCGAGAATTACAAAACTGGGCTTTTACAGAAATGAGATTCTGGGTAAGGATTTTTATTCATGGAGTGCTACGGGGCAAAAAATTCTAAATATTTAATTTCCATGATTTGCCGTCTACATCGTAAAGAGGTTAGTGCCCTGATCTTCCATAGAGTGGGCTTGGTTTTGAATCCTAGCTGAGGGCCCGTTCACATAGAATCCGTCAGCTTTAGCGTATAATTTTTAACCAATCATATACCAATACCCTTGAGCCATTTAAGGAGTGCCAATGGAATCTTTAACGCTAACGCTGACGTATTCTATGGGAATAGACTTCAAGGACCTGTTCACATAGAATCCGTATATAATCCGTCAGCGGATTCTGTGTGAAAAGGCCCTTAAAGCGTCAGCGTCAGTGTTACTCGTATTGAAATATATTTAACCAATTACAAACCTCCGAATGATTAGTCACGAAATTTTTAAGGTCTGTGATTGTTTTAACATATGTCAATACGAGTAACGCTGAAGTATACGGACTCTATGTGATCAGACCCTAAGTTTATGGATGTTCCTGTGCTGTTTTCTTATAAGAAATAATGTTGGTTTACCTTTATGTGCTTCCATTCTAAAATACCAATAAAAATCGTAGGGTGTGGGAGCCATTTTTTTCAAACACTACTCTCTGCTGCGCTAACAGACAATTTTTTCCTTGATTAAAAGCTACAACAGAACTTTTAGGATAAAATGCGTTTCTACGGTGACTACATTGCAAGATTCAGTATTTTTTTTATGTGGTATGTTTATGTTGCCAAACCGACGTTAAGAAAAATGAGTGAATATATATATTTTTAATTTGATTGTTTAGGTAAGTACATAAATTTTATAATTAAAAACATTTACAGGAAAAATAATTAAAACTAGCTTTTTTTATTATTTGTTTTCTTAAAAGGATTTTTCGAAATTTCCTATAAGGTATATACACCTCCAAAATTTTGTAGAGGTTTCTTTGTAATGTTTTCAGTTACCTAATTTCAGAATATTTGGTTACGAATAAAAATTTGGAAAAAATTTGAATCGGAAAGAGAATATAATTCCTAAGGAGAAGTAAGCGCCTGAGTGTAAAAACAAAGAAAATAAAAATTAAAACAAATTGCGGATCTCGGTTCACTACAAACAAAACATTTGATGTTTTGTCCGAAAATGATTATTCAAGACCTCAATTACCGAAGGAATTTCAGCTATAAAAAAAAAAAAAGTAGAAAACCACAGATCTTGGTATCTGTCGATCTTATCTTACGAATAAAATATTTGCTATTACGTCAAAAATATTGTTTAATGGTACATATATATTTTAATAGTAAAATGTAGTTCCTAAAACAAAACAAAAATTAGTTTTACCATTCTTTAAAAACTGTAAACAATATGTACATTTTAAATTATTTTTCTTGTAAATAATTTTAAAAGTAAAAGTTATGTACTCATTTAAAAGAGTAAATAAGAATTATTCACATACTTTTCCCATCGTCGCTTTGGTTTAAAAAAAAAATTGCACAGCGTGAGGTTCTAGGAATATCACAGCAATATCTCCTATCTATTTTCACTGCACACCCCGCGAGTTTAAACGGTTTGGAAGGCACCATTTTTAGACTCACGAGCCTTTCTTTCCGAAAGTGCTGAGGGAAAGGGGTATGATCAAAACTCCCCCCGTAACATCCCGACATGGTTTTAGGAAAATCGATTATGACCGACGAGATTTTGGAAAAAGGAGGAGGGTTCATATCCTTTTGATCCCCCCTTCCCACTTTCAGATTTGCCATTTACAGTTTGGTGATGGATAACGTTCGATCAAACTGATATAAGATAGCGGGAAGGAATTTATCCTTTCTATGATCCTGCTACGGGTCTATGCTTCAAATCTTTGCGTAGGGATACTGGCTTTTTATGGAAATGCATAAGATAAATTAGTAAATCCGGCTATGTAATAAATTTTCCTCTTTACTTAAAAGGTATTTTCTGTTTATTGTTTATCCATGAGATCTCACATATATTTATATATTCGCATATATATATATATGTATGTAATATCTTAAATATTATGTCCTCCATTCTAGCATATAAACTCCCTTTCTTAAATCTAATCCCCAGTAATGTTAATTTATCACTTTAAATTTCTTAGCCGCATAACTTCCCATGAATCGTATGCCTTTGTATTTTTACACGTGTATATGTCCGAATTCAGGAGTGGGTTAGCTTCCTGAGCCCCTAAATCCGCTGACCCTACAAATAATAGTCACATGTCTACCTCGCCCTCGCGCGTTTAATGTTGAAAGGTGATATTATTCCGAGTCGTTATGGAACGAACGGATGTATTTTCGCTCTAATAAATGATGTTCTAAGAAGTTTGGCCCGATTGCATTTAAATCTAATTTTTATTCAATTCAGGCCATGTAAATGTGAGCTAGTTTTCCCTTTCAGGTTATAATTTAAGGACGTGATGTAATGGGGATATTACTTACACACACACATAATATATATATATATATATATATATACAGTGGTACCTCGACTTACAAGTTTTTCGAGATACGAGCATTCTCTTGGCAGATTTTTTGCTCCGAGTTACGAGCTAGAGTTCGGGTTACGAGCAAGCTTCAGATACCCTACCGCTAGTTTACTCAGCGAACGCCATGTTAAGTGCTCATCAAATGAAAACCCTATAAGTATATAATATTTACAACCTTTATGTACAATTATTATACAATTGTATAATATTATTCTAGGACTACTATTCAGTCTTAAACCGAGTGATTAAGACCCAACAATTATCAACCGGGGAGCTTGCTCTGCCCACACTTGAGTCGTCATCCGAAACCTAACAGCGTCCAACCTCTCTCACAGAGAAATAGCTTCAATTCCCTCCCCCACACTGGAACACCCATGGGGTCTAGGGGATGGGATGACTTTGGTTAAAAATCAAAGAATAAGATTTAATTATTCAGTTCAGCCTTTCTCCTCCTCTTACATCAGCATCTTCAAGTCTGATCTGCAAGGTAAATGTTGTACATTACACTTAACAATACAAGTTTATTGCAGTACATTCTATTGTATTGCGTTTTTATACAATGTTCATCATTTATAAGCACATTTCTCTTATTTAAAAACATGTAATAAAAAATTGTGGTGTTTTGGGGGAGCCCGGAACGAATTAATGGCTTTTCCATTCATTTCAATGGGGAAAACTGATTCGAGATAAGAGTATTTCGAGTTACGAGCTCCGTCATGGAACGAATTAAACTCGTAAATCGAGGCACCTCTCTCTCTCTCTCTCTCTCTATCTATATATATATATATATATATATATATATATATATATATATATATATAAGACAAAAATGAAAGTGAATAACCAGCACAAGCTCTATTACTACTTGCAGCCAGGATCTAAAAACATGAAAAGATAAGTATTTAAAAGGTTTTAGGTAACATCTCTTCATCAGCTGTGCCGATACTGTCTAAAAACCAGTGGATTGTTTCTGATAAGTATGATGTAACCAATAAACATACTTAGACACCGGACAATCCATAAGAAACAGAAGAATTGAATAAAATGTTGCTCAATCAAAGAATACCAAGCCTGGCGCTAGACAAAGTTGAAGTTAAGAGTAGAAAACCGCAAGGACACTGACGTCACTAACCTCGCAACCATGGAGTTAATGGAAACACAGATGCAGACTTACAATGGAGACTGTGTTATAGGACATATAAACCAAAATTAAATTCCAAAATTAAATTTGTATTTTTTCTAAGAGTAAAATATTATTATTTATTATTTATTATTATTATTATTATTTTTACTAAAGAATTTAATTATTATTAATTAATGTTAATTTATAGTGGTTATTTTCACAAAATAAACTATTATATTACTTATGGTATTTTATTGCTAATTAATTGCAACAGAACAAGTTATTCATTAAATCTAAAACAACGAATTATATGCTTGGAAAGACTATCGGGGTAATGATTACGTTTTAGCACAACTAACAAGTCTTTAATATGTTTATTCCTATTTTATTAGAACAAAGCCTATTTACACGTACTAGCTGATATACAAAAATGTTATTGAAAACAGATTTATGTAAACAAGTTAGGTAATTTTGAAATTTAACAAGATTAAATTCATAACTGATCTTTTATCATATAAGTCAAAAGTAAAATTGCTATGAGAATATACTTTGATGTTAATATCTAAAAAGTTTACATTAATATTATTTTGGCTACTTTATATATATATATATATATATATATATATATATATATATATATATATATATATATATATATATATATATATATATATATATAAATATATATATATATATATATATATATATATATATATTTGAAATGAAATGCGGTCTCGTCTATTTTAACATATTTTTAACAAAATAACTACAGTCAATATTCATTATAACGACTTTCGATTATAGTGAACATTTCAATACAGCGACCAGTTCAAAAAGTCCCAAATGGAATCCATTTTAATGATATGTTATTTTGAAATTTTCGATACAATGACCACTCGCTGTAATGACATTTTTTCTTTGGGACGCAGACGATCGTAATAACGAGTGTCGACTGTATTTTAAAGAATATGATTAAAAACATATGTAGTTTCGGTTAGAAGCGTCCCACCTGATTTCCTTTTTGGGGCAAATTTCGGATGTTGATGTGTTTTGAGGATTATCAATATGCACTTTCTTTTCACTGGGCATTCCGCGAAGCATTTATACAAACCTAAAAATTCGGCAAATTGTAATTTATTGGAACTATAATCATAAAACTCTGAATCAACTATCACAGAAGTGAAATTATGTAAGCAATGCATTGAGTGGAAAATCAAGGGACGAAAATAAAAGCATATACTTGAACTAAAGTAAATCTAGAAATAAATAACTGAAAATTTAAACTTTTTTGAAAGAAAGGAAAGCTAAAACTGAGGCATAAATAAAAAGTTATGAAGAAAAGCTAAAAGATAAAAATTGCATAATCTATATATATAAAACAGTTCCGTAACTGACTCATTCATTCACTGACTGACTGACTGACTGACATACACAGACCAAACCCCTGGACCTAAAGGGCTGAAATTTTGCATGGCGATTCTTCTAATAGTGCAGGGGTGCACTAAGAAAGATTTTTCAAAAATTCTTCTTAGATTTTTTTAAAATTAAATTTTAAGCTGTTTTTTAAATTTTTTTACGTTTGCATTTAAAATAATAAATTGAGGGTTATAAAATTTATATCACTAGAAAGATCATAAAAATTCCTTCAAAATGAAATTTTTTTTGAATTTTTACCTCCATTTCCTGATTTTTGGTGAATTTTTAAAGATTAATTTTTAGAATTTAATTTATTAAATGCTGATCACGTGATTTCTTTTTCTGGTACTTTCAATAAATTTATCGTCACGTGCGTAACAACTAAATAGACAAAAAAAAATTTTTTTTTCTCTTTCTAATGCAGCAGACGATTGGATATTATCCAAAAAAATGCATATCCCTTACGATTTTTTTATAAATATATATATATAGATAGATATATATTTTACATCAATTGTATACATTGATCATCGTATTTATTATAAATATATATATATTTATTTTTTGGCATAAATTACATACGTTGACCGTTGTATTTAATTTGAATGTACTCCGTAGCGAAGCGCGGGTTTTCAGCTAGTATGAAATAAACAGTATTACAATTAAGTAGAACTTAAAAACAAATTGGGGACTATTTGACTCTAGTTCATTCTGAAATGTTCAGTACTACATATAAAAAGACGTGATATAAAGCCATTAAAAATTATTCGTCCTCACAACGTTAGATTGGCTTAACTGAACGAAAACTTCGAAGTTTAAAACCCAAGATATTATTTGTTTGGTTTGGAGAACTACTGTCAACTTTTTGCTACACGAGGGATAATTAGACTGGGGCCTACAGTTCAAAGCCGATTCCGAATGGCTACAAACATCCATGCCAACAGAGGGCACCCTAGCCATTCGGCCATGAACCGGCTCCCAAGCTAAGAGTCAATCTTACAGATTTTTTAACTAATTGGAATATTCTCAGTGAGTTTTATTATTTATTTGATATTTTTTATTCGGAAATGAGCAATAAAAATCATCATCTTCGAAAATGATGATTAGTAAAAAGGTATGAGAATATCACGAATCAAAGCAGTTGTATAAACAAACTTAGGTTCAAATGTCTCACACTGGGTCAAAAGCCTTGCATTTTGAATATGACACGAAGTTCTCTTAGAAAATTCTCTGATTGGTCCTTCGCAGTATCTTTCGGATTTCCGAATTCCGACTACTTTCTCGAATCGGTATTTCCAAAAGAGAGTATCTATATTTTAAAATTTCAAATAAAGAGTTCATATTTTAAAATCTATCAAAAAATAGAAAATCCAAATTACGCAGTGTGTTAAAAAATATAAAATAAATAGTTTACCACCTGTTAAATCAGTGAACCCATATTTTACAATCCATTAGAAACAGAGGATCCTTATTTTATAATCTATTAAAAAATAGATGGCCTTCTTTTACTAATTGGTTTAAAAATAGAACAACCGTATTTCCCTACCTATTGGAAACAGGATCCATATTTTATAAGCTGTTAAAAACAGAGGATCCTCATTTTATAATCTGTTAAAAATAGGGATCCTTTGTGTACAATTGGTTGAAAAAAAGAACATCCATATTTCACCACTTATTTAAAAAAGACGATCCATATTTTACAATCTATTGAAGATAGAGAATTAATGTTTTAAAATCTGTTAAAAATAAAGGATCCATACTTTACGACAAGAAATATTTAAAAATTACAACTAAATTCTTTCGGCGAACCTGCTACGAAACCTGCTATTTCTCGAATAGCTGTCTCTTATGTTATTTATATGGTATCTGACGCGGAGCTTGGAAGGGAGTATAATCAAATATAGTGACCTTGTTTTTGGCCACAGCTCCCTTATATGATCTGCTCCGTTGTCTGTATTGTATACTTTTAAAACAAATCTTTATTGGATCTAAAAATAGAAAACTGAATTATATCCACTGAAGCACTTGATATTTCGCAAAGATTGCAATTAACAAAGCCTAATTTTTATCTGGCCTGTAAATTTCAAATACTGATAATAATTTAGGGACACTTAAATGATAAAGACAGCTTTGAATCGTACAAGCGTGTAGAGAAACAAATGTAGAAGTTTAATGATTTTAACAAGGCTTCTTTATGTTACTAATTACGGATCTTTGCGGGATGATTTACTGTTAATTATTTGCTTCTGAACTGAAGTAATATGGTGGTGGTAAAGAGGTAAAACAAAATTAGTTCAAAGGTTATTAAAGAGAGGTATAGTGGTTTTTACATGTGTACATTGCAATAAGACGTTGTGCATGTTCTGACAGTATTAACAAATTGAAAGTTAAATAACTTCATTTTTCAACTCACTTGACATGCAGATAACCCGGAAAATGTTACTTTGTTGGAATTCTTGACTCTCCCACTTCTGTGTCTCTCCCACTTGAGCATTGGAGGTGGGAAACCGAAAGACTGAAACAGTTCTGTAAACTGGAGCAACGTTGAACAGATGAAGCCCACGATGTCGAGGTTTTCAGTTCAGCTACCGTAAATGATGGATCGATTTCTGCCACGTGGAGACCGGTTCCTTATCGGTACGTTGTTTACTGGAACTGCATCAAACTCGCAGATAAAACTGGAATCACACACCAAGCACGAAACGCAGGGGGTAATTTGCAAGAAGACACTGTATCATTGGAACTTGAAAAAAATTTAGACTGTGTACCCTTTAGCACTGCAGATGACGAATAGCAGAATCACGCATATTGATGTCAAAGAAATTGGCACAGACAAGATCTCCTCGAGAAACACTTGTTTATTATTTTCCTTATAAAATTTCCATTCTACACCTTCAGCCAGCCAGTATCACAAAAAAAATAATGTCCGAATATAAAAATTTGGGGAGACACGCTCCAAAATTCCAATCCCTATCCATGTCGCTAACAAATCGAGCTCCCTCTTTTTTATGGAGGGGAAGCAAACCTTTTGTACCCAGAACCTGTTCACACAAGCCTAGGTTAAAGTGCTTACTCTGATAAAGAGATCCCATCTCCTTTTAGAATAAACAACAAAATAATGTCTGTAGAAAGGGGATAAATATTTAATAATAGCTGTATCAAAGGACTAAATTAGCAGAGAAATTAAACTGCGATTATATTGTTATTATCTTTAGGAAACATCGGCGTATGAATACATGTAAGCTATTGCACACGTGGGAAGTAGTTATTTTTGCAGTTAAGTTGAGAAATCGAATCGCGATGCGAAATTCGAATGAGGTAATCGATTCTATTATTGGAAAATGTAAACATATTTAGCTATTGTAGATATTAACAGTATAATCGCTGTAAGCATACAATATGTATCTGGAAAATAGTTATTTTAAATTAATATTAATACAGCTAGCAATTAATCGTTTAAAGATATTAATTAAGTTAAGTTAATAGCGGTTATCATTAAGTCTTTAAATTCTTGAGTAATAAATTTTACATAGTGGCATTATGCCACATGAACCTAAAAAAAAATCCTGTAAGTAACGGGAATAAAATTATATTTTTACGTAAGACTGATCAAAAAGATTAATTTAATCGGTTTTAATTAGGTTATATCTTAATTGCATAAAAGAGGAATGAACTGATGGCATTTAAAAAGTTAGAAAAGTTAAATTATTAAACAGTTCAAACTTTATGCGTAAAAGTAAATAAAGCATTCTTGCAAAAGACTGCACTAAAAAGATAAGAAGAGTTTTTGTAGCGAGAAATCTTCACCCACTTTAAGTAAAAAATGCTGAGGAAGAAAAACCCAACAGGTAGAAATCGATGGACGTGTGTTCACTTAACTAAATGAATTTGACAGCTATGGCCTCCCCCTGGGCTCTTACTTGCTCCATACGTTTTCCTTTAAATCCCTTGCCGATCTATAAAACACAATAGATGCCCCAAAAGTTTACCATTCCTTCAATGTTTTCTTTATTCTACAGTCTCTTTTTTACAAGTTCAGTTTTATTTCTTTGCAAAGTATTCTAGTACAAAAGAATACCGCCACATTCCCTGTTAATACATTCTATTGAAGTGCAAGGCCTTTAGTTGAATAATTAGTTACAGGCATGTAAATTTTAGAAATCTAGATTGTCTAATTATCACCCACTGAATGTTTTATTATGTCACTATTAATCTGGGTGTTAAGTGTAAGAGAGGTCTCACTAGGACGGTTTTCTTAGGAAAGGTTTATCGTTTATCATCGCATCCTAGGAATGAGTTTATAGAAAAAAATATGGACAAACAACGTAATCATATATTTTAAATCTTGTTAAAGAAAAATAATAAGTTTATGTGCAGAGTAATAGGAACGTATGCTTGTCCCACACTAGTTTAAAAAAGAGTTACAATTGGGAAAACATGATATATATTTCTTGTAAAAATCCATTAAAATCATATTTCTTCCTGTTTCAAGAGATAAATGATATTTTCTTACAGCTTTGATGCATGCTCGCACACACACACACACACACACACACACACACACACACACACACACACACATATATATATATATATATGTTTGTGTGTGTGTGTGTGTGTGTGTCTACTGTAAGACGCTTATAAATTCCAACGCATTGTAGATTTTTTATTCCTTAAAAGTTCTTAATTTTATATAATGGATCAATTGAAATTTTTCATTCATATTCATTGGAGAAAAATGTGCTGAAATTGAAATAAAAGGCATGGAAACAAATTATTAATTATAAAAAAGCTTCACTTTAATGAAAGATAATTGGTTTAGTCTAAAGTTGATTTCTGATTAAGTTTGCTAGTCTTAAAAAGACTTTGAAATCGACACTTCCTCACAAATCCGCGGAAGTTCAGTTGGAAGAAGAGGGATTTCAAATTTTAGAGACGTAATTTTGATCGTAGACCTTGACAGATGGTCTGTACAAGTTATAATTAATAATTAGAAATAAGTAGGCTAAAGCCAAGGTTTCAAATCAGAGCCAGAGAAATTGATATACTTTCATATACAGTATAATTGATAATTTGCCAAAATTTGCCTATATCTCATGTTTAATTTATGATTGTAGTACCGTAATGTGAGAAGGAGCTTAGTTGTGCTTACAAAGATATATGAAATACGCCCTCCAAAAATTGTATTAATTTCGATACATTTAATTTTTCTCTTTTTTTTTAAAGTCATTTCTGTCAAGAGTAATTTATAGGTAAAACAATAATGATGTGCATTAGATTAACAACAAATGTTTTAGTGATTTCAACTTTAGAGATTTTAGTTATATTAAAATAATAATAGAAAAAATAATTATTATTTTCTAGTGTTTAGCCGAATGTTGTGATTAGTGGATCGAACAGGGTGACGCACTGGCAACCAAAAAAATTGTCATTTTTAAATTTCACTAGACAAAAAGACAAATGCAACAGGAACTTGAAAAAATATTTTATTCGAGTAAAAAAGAAAAATTTGTAGTCAATTTGTATTCTTGATAGAGTTAACTTTTCTAAGACTTTTTATTATTTTGATCAGGATAAATTTTAATGTTTAATTTTTAAAATACGTATGACGAGCCTTTAAAGTAATAAAATGTAAATAAAATACGTAACAAACACCTGCCAAGAGCGAGGATCTCCCACGTGTCTTTTATTTACGATGTATTGGTATTTTATCAGCTGAAAAAACCCGGTGTTTTCAAAGAAGTAATTCAAAGAAGACATCGATTAGACATCTGATATGAATTATTACCTTCATAAATATAGTTAAAATATTTTAAGTCTCTTTATAACTTCTAGAAATACCATTCCATTATTGAATGTATTTGGCCATGCTATTTTTATATAATGTATCAGGTTCCGTAGGTTATATGTTGTTGAAATTATTTTTTAAATTTAAATTTTAATTAATGCATTTATTTTTGTGGTTGGGGGAAGCGTTTGTACTGACAATAATTGTCTTCCATGTATAGGAAAGTCAGACATTGGCACTGATTCTTCCCTTTCATCGTAATTCTATGATTACATTTTGATTTCTTTTTCTTACAGGTATATGAAGCATAGCTAGAACACAGCTGAAGAACCACCAACCCCCGGGATTCAAGTTTAAGGTGTTCGAAATGCTTCTCACAAAACCTTTTCAAAACAGTCCCAAGTATTAGGTAAACAGATAATTTAGTGAAAAAATTCCACTGCATGTGTGTCTGTATAAGAAGAATACCAGAAACAGCATCTCCCCCTACAGCTTTCATCATAATTTATTTCAAGGTAAAATGACCAACAAAGTGTCATCAAGTATGGTATCGCCGTAAGTTTTGTTCTAAAGATGATCATACACGTGCAGGAAATCCCCAAGGAAAAAGTCTGCAGGATTTCCTCAACTGAAACCTCGCGGACACACGCACGCGAGGGATTGGAACACAGCGCATGTTCCTTTCGGGATTTCGGAGACTGTACGTTAGGGTGGAACGAAAAAAACTTTTTTTTAAAATTTCAATATGCTCTAGTTTTCAAAAGTTGTCTTTTAACAAAATAAAGATGGAAATTAAATATTAGCGTAATTGGTGCATATTTTCAGTTGGCGCAAGAAAGGCAAACTTTTGGTTTCTATTAAACTTTTGACAAATTTCGCAATTATTTTGAAATTGAATACACTTGTAGTACAAAAAAGTAGCAAAATATGTAATTTAAACATTCCTTTTAGTCAGGAGACCTGCTAAACTGATTATATAATACGTTTTACTTTGTAAAAATAGTACACATAAAGGCACTTAAGGACGAGGCACTTAAAAGACACTCGGATATCACAGTGGAATGAAAATTTTTTTTTTAGGAATTTAAATATGCTCTAGTTTTTAAAAGTTGTCTTTTAAAATTTAAATTAAGAATAAAAAATCTTTTTGCTCTACTAAAATATTTTTAAGTGCCGCAAAGGGCTTCAAAATGGATATTTTTATGAAAAGTGATTATATTTGTATATTTTGTTAATTTCTTTTATAGTATATTAAAATAATGTATATTTTATGTAAATAAAATATTCAAAATATGATATTTTGACAGAAAACTTGCATATTCTAAGTATTTCTAATCTTTAGATGCCATAACAGAAAAACTGATTTTGTGGAATTTCGCAATTTTCGTCATATTAATTTTACAGTAGCATATTCTTATAATACACATTGAAATGAAAGAAAAACAATCTTCTATTGACGGACCTTAGTTAAAATAAACAAATCATACTTATTTAGAAAAATATTAATGTAATGTCTGTTAAGGCAAAACGTTATTTTGAAAAAAATATTCATGTTTTTCAAAAATCCATATTAATCACACATGGTTTCCATTACTTATTTCACTGACACATTGAATTGTTTTGTTGTTTCAAATTTTGGCATTATTTTTTAAGAATGTATTTTTGTTTTTATCAAAATACATTCTCAAAAGATAATGCCAAAATAGTTTCCAAGCCAAAATAGCTTAGTTCAAAAATCTCTTTCAGAAGTACCACGAACGAACAAGGATGAACAGGTAACTAATTTAACAATCCTTTCTACTACTTGTGTGTGACATGGAATGTTGTTGAAGTCAATAATTTAAATGAACTGCCCCTACGTCACCTATATTATTTCCTAGATGGAAAAACTAAAGGTCCAAATTAATTTGGAGCAGAAATAGGTAAACAACTAGAAAACTGCTATGAACTTCCAGTGATTGAATTTTCACCTATTGAAAATAACATTCCATTACTAGAAATTAAGGATGATTTAAGTGTGGACCTAAAATATTTGTTAGAAATGTATAATGCAATCTCTGTTGGAAAGTGCTCTTCTGATTTGTCCATGGGAAAACCAGGAAATTTTGTCATTCACGATGGCTTACATTAGCAAACCGAATACTTCGCTTGTATGTGGGAACAGAATGTCCTGCAAAAAATCTCCGAATACTGACTGAGTACATTTTGAAAGTTTATGCACCAATTTGGTTTAACATAAAGCTGAAACCATCTTGTATCCATGGATCGAAGCACTTGTGGAAACTTGTAAGCTATTCACGTTACCTGAATCAGACTCTTAAAAATGTAATTGGCCCTGTCATTCGAAGAAATGCATACTTTACCGCTTCTGAAAATCTCCTCCTTTGTATGATATTAGACGATCTCAGTCATGTAAGAGAGCTTGGATTACGCCGGATTCTAAAAGCAAGGGCGGAAAATGAAGGAGACATCAGAAAGAATTTAGTTCCACGCATAAACTTTGATGCCAAGGATTCTATTGATATGATTGAATGGAATGATGTTAAAGTAACAGAACCTCCTATGACGTGGCATGTTTCTGATGACAAACTAAAACAGTTTATAAAGGAAGCAAAAGAATCTGATCACGAGAAACAAATAATTGACTTCAACAACATTCCATGTCACACACAAGTAGTAGAAGGGATTGTTAAATTAGTTACCGGACCATCCTTGTCCGTTCATGGTACTTCTACAAGAGATGCATTGATAAAAACAAAAATACATTCTCAAAAGATAATGCCAAAATTTGAAACAATAAAACAGTTCAATGTGTCAGTGAAATAAGCAATTGAAATCGTGTGTGATTACTATGGACTTTTGAAAACCATGAATATTTTTTTCAAAATAACATTTTGCCTTTATAGACATTACATTAATATTTTTCAAAATAAGTGTGATTTGTTTATTTTAACTAAGGTCCGTCAATTAAAAACTGTTTTTCTTTTATTTCAATGTGTATTATAAGAATATGCTACTGTAAAATTAATATCATGAAAATCGCGAAATTCCACAAAATCAGTTGTTTTGTTATGGCATCTAAAAATTAGAAATACTTAGAATATGTAAGTTTTCTGTCAAAATATCATATTTTGAATATTTTATTTACAGAAAATATACATTATTTTAATATACTATAAGAGAAATTAACAAAAAATACAAAAATAATCACTTTTTCATAAAAATATCCATTTTGAAACCCTTTTGCGGCACTGGAAAATATTTTAGTACAGCAAAAAGATGTTGTTTGTTTTCTTAATTTTAATATTAAAAGACAACTTTTGAAAACTAGAGCATATTGAAATTCAGAATTTTTTTTTTTTCGTTCCACCGTGATGTCCGAGTGTCTTTTAAGTGCCTCGTCCTTAAGTTCCCTTATGTGTACTATTTTTATGAATTAAAACGTATTATATAATCAGTTTAGCAGGTATCCTGACTAAAAGAAATGTTTAAATTACATATTTTGCTACTTTTTTGTACTACAAGTGTATTCAATTTCAAAATAATTGCGAAATTTGTCAAAAATTTAATAAACACCAAAAGTTCGCCCTTCTTGTGCGAACTGAAAACATGCACCAATTACGCTAATATTTAATTTCCGTCTTTATTTTGTTAAAAAGCAATTTTTAAAAACTAGAGCATATTGAAATTCAAAAAAAATTTTTTTTTCGTTCCACCCTACTGTACGTACAGTCCTCCACCGTTCTCAAGGCTTCCCCGTAGACTTGAGGGAAATCCTCAAGGTTTGGACTGCGCAGTCAAATCAAGGATTTCCTCTACGTGTAAGGGTACCTATGTAACATTGGACGGATAGTCCCCACATAACACATACACTTGTGTAATACATATATTCAAACATCAGATATCCAGGAATGACTTCGCTACCAATAATACACACAAATACTCAGCTGAATTTTGCAAACAGTATACAGTGTGTACATAAATGAATATCCCAACTTTGCAGGGCTGTTGAAAAAAAAACTAAATAAAGTACAAAGTTCATCGGAAATAAAAATAACAGTTGAAAGTTTAAATTCAACACGGTTATAAGTGTTCAATGTGAACCCCTCTAGTAACATGATAGATATCGAGGTGGTACGATAACTCATCCCACACTGTTTTTAGTATGGTTGGTGTGATGGTTTGAAAGGGCGCAGATATGCGTGTCTTAAGTTTTTCAACGTCATTTCGTAGCGGTGGAACAAACACCTGATGTTTGATGTAGTCCCAGAAAAAAAAATTTCGTTCTTTGTTTAGTTTTCGTTCAATAGCCCTTGTAAAGTTAGGATATTTATTTATGTACACACTGTATAACAACAACAAAAAATATGACCCAGTGGTTCAAAAATAACTCACTTTTAACTAGGGCACCAATAACTTATAGCAAGCTTATGACAAAAAGATATATTTGAAGTCCATCCAACAAGGTAAAACTTCTCTTAATAGTATCAAACAATAACATCCAGATCATTTAAATAGCGCTTCTTTACAGAGAATCACACGATACTCAAAGAATATTGTAATGATAATTATTGTTTGATACTATCTTAATAGTGTCAAATAATAACATCCAGATTATTTAAATAGCGCTTCTTCACAAAGAATCACACAATACTGGATTAATATCGTAATTATAATTATTGTTTGATACTATCTTAATAGTATCAAATAATAACATCCAGATCATTTAAATAGCACTTCTTTATAAAGAATCGCGTGATACTCAATGAATATCGTAATGATAATTATTGTTTGATACTATCTTAATAGTATCAAATAATAACATCCAGATCATTTAAATAGCGCTTCTTTACAAAGAATCACACGATATTCAATATCGTAATGACAGTCATTGTTTGATACTATCTTAATAGTATAAAATAATAACGTCCATATCATTTAAATAGCGCTTCTTTATTAAGAATCACACGATACTCAACGAATATCGTAATGATAATTATTGTTTGATACTATGTTAATAGTGTCAAATAATAACATACAGATCATTTAAATAGCGCTTCTTCACAAATAATCACACGATACTCAACAATATCGTAATGATAATTATTGTTTGATACTATCTTAATAGTATCAAATAATAACGTTCAGATCATTTAAATAGCGCTTCTTTACCAAGAATCACACGATACTCAACGAATATAGCAATGATAGCTACACACCATAACGAATGCTCGCAATAATGAATCGTCATACCCCCTGAGTAAAAGGAAAACCGAAACTCACACACTTAGCGAGAAACGTAATAACGTATGGATACAATATGATACATGGTTCCTACAATATGGGAATCTTTGCTGAGATTCATCTTTAATAACCAAAATTGATTTCAACCGGAGCGGAAATTTTATCCCAGACCATTGAGTAATAGATGCTTCAGGACGCCAAACGAACCCAGGGATGTAATCTTTCTCAATCATAAACAACCGAGGACTGTTCTCTGAGTACAATGCAAATACTCTTGCTTGTTTTTCGCATGGGACGGACAACGGCAATATATTCAACACACCACATAATTCCTCACATTCCTTTTAAATGGAATTACCATTCAAAACGTACCTACGCAACAATAAGATTGAAGCAAAAAAGAACAAAAGGAGTTTCTTCCATTTCCATTCCTTTCATTCATTTATTTATTTTTTTTTTTTCGCGATTGAAAATGCCCACTTAATAAACATGGCAGAACTGGAGGAAAGGGAGCGCGTGTTAATCGGGTGAAGCAAATTTCTCTGCTAAATATGCACATAAATTTGTACCGGGATTTCATTTATTCTTGCTATGTGCTTTTGCCTCTTTTTTATATTTATTTATTTCATTCCATTCTGTTTTCCGTTCCGATAACTTGAAAGGACCTCTGAGAAATTCAGAGGGAATATTTTTGAGGACGCTGAACATATGTCAAACAAGATTCAATGATAATAAATATTTGGTTTCAAAACATTAAAAAAAAAGCTTTAAGGGAAATTTTGTATTTAAGATATGGAGAAAGTTTTCTACCGTGGCTAAATCTGGGATCCATTTGTTGACTGAAATAGGGATAATTGCCGTAAGAAATATATATATGTGACGTTAATTGATTTCGTTAATCGATCTGTAACTCAATCTGTCAATTTTTATTTCCCTGTGAGACTCGTTAGTAAAGATCATTTTCTTCTGTAATAGCTATCCCGCCTTTACAGAAAGCAAAAGATTTCAGACATGATGATCTGGCCTGGGCTTCTTAGATGCTTTTTAGGGGAAAAGATTAGTCTGGCAAGGGAAAAATAAGTCTGGTTGAGAAAGCTGGCATATAGGTCAGTCAAAAAGTCTAAAGGTATTTGCTCCCTAACTTTCTGGACCTTAAAATATTGTACGAGTGTTTCAGTAATATAAAGTGTTATATACTGGTCATATAAATTGCTCTTGACAATAATATAGTCCAAAAACACATCGGCCAACGAAGATAATTTCTTCTGAAATCACATTCGTTAGCCGAAACGTGATTTCAAATAGGTTTCTATAGAAATTGGTTTAATCCATTCTGCATGCTATTTAAAGATAAGTTTTATAAAATAGTTAAAAACACACTATAAAAGGGCAGAACTCACAAAAGGCTGGGTAAAACCGCTACCCAATTATACGAGGGAAAACGAAAATTAGAATGAAAAACTGACGATCTTTACGCTATTATATTGAAAATATGTTATGTTCTTTGTACTATGAAACTGAAAATACGTACACAACGTTTTGACTACTCTTCTTCCAAATTTGCAAAGTTTATTCAAGGTAAGTCTCCTCTTCTTCAGTAGCTGGCTTCTGTCTCTTTTCTGGAGGAGAAGTCAAAAATCTGGGATGCCATTTTGTAGCCAAAGATTGAAACTCTTCCCAGTAGTGCAGCATTTTTTTATGTCACCTTTTGGTATTCTTCCCATTTTATTGCTGTCCCCCCCTCCTCTCATGAGCACTCTTTATTAACTTTTTCTCTTTTCTCTCTCTCAGTATACCTCAGTATTCAGTTGCTTTTTCAACTCTTCAAGATCTTTTGTTGTCAGATCTTTTGACTTTTCTTCAACCAATTACTCTACATTTCTTCGGCGCTGACAATCCACTGCCATGTACACTGATGGCGGCTGGTGCACGTAAAATATGTCGGGGCTGCAATGTCCTCCAAGTACCTCTGGAGGTCAAGTGGTCAAGTGTCCTGGTCAAGTGTTCTGGTCTCGTCACTTGACTCAGTTCAAAATTATGGGACTGGTCCTTTGGCCAAATCGGACTCCGACCCTTGTGGTGCCAGTCAAAACAGGAGCCGCACCTTCCTCGCCCATAGCCTTCAGGACTTGATCTAATGCTGTTGTTGGTCAAGTGGCATAAGCAACAACAGCAACAACAACAACAACATTTTCTTCATATACCTGCAAATGTAATGTTTTGTCCATGGAGACTGTCTTATCTACAATGTCATCATTTTCAGCAACAAGTTCCCCGGAAAAGATAAGCTCATTGAATGGCCCGACCGTTCATGTTAGCTGTTTTATGTTAGCACACACATCCAATAAAACATTCGTTAGCCGACGCCCTAAAAGAGCGAAAACTTTCTTCGTTAGACGAAAAATTCATCAGCAGTGTCATTCGTTAGCCGAGGTATCACTGTACCTTAATCAATGCTCACAAAGTTCTGTAGGAACTATTCGTAAAGGACCTTAGGAACTATTCGTAAAGTCTTTGAAACATACGCTCAAGCATGATAACATTTAATATTACTTATAAGAAATCTTTATCTCAAAACATGACAATTTTCCCGGAAAAATATTAAGGACACTTTGAATCTTCACATATAAGATTATGTACTAAAAGCCAGATTATCTGGATGCGGTTATTTAAAAAATCGACGATGCTGAGAGATTTTTATTATGTGTAAAACAACATTTGCAAAACAATTTTTTTTCAGTAAATAAATGAATAAAACTGATTATTTTGATCACTATGTAAACACAAGCACTTATGGTGTTTTGGTATTGTTTGGTAAAAGCTACCTTGTCACGCAATATTTTAAATAAAAGTCCACTAACAGCTATTGTTTGAAAAATGACACGCGAAGGAGTTTCAAGGTGTTTTTTGAAGAGATGATAGTATTTCCCTGTCTTAAATTTTATACACTGTGCTTAAGGAAGTAAATATTGAAGAGAAAACAAAGCACAGCCACCACCATTTGTAATTCACATACTAAAATCGTATGAGCACTAGCATCTCAAGCCGTTACCATGCTCGAAAAATAAAACAACATTACTGATAGTGCCACATTAGAAATAGAATGACAGTATCATTTATATAAAGATTCTGTAGATTACAGTATAGTAGAGGCGTGAATAAAACATATTTTACACACAAGTTCAGCAATAATAGTACGTGGCTTGGCGATTAATAATTTATTAATACATACGTACATACCTGCATACACTCAAACCTGTTTTTGTGCGGTGGATAGGGACAGCATAAAAAAATCGCACAAAACTTAACGAGTAGCTATAAAAAATATTTTTCTCAACATATTTAAAAAGTATTTTTTTTATGCGGGGAATAGGGACCGCATAAAAAAAGTCTCAGGTAGAAAATAACTCAAAATCTTACGAAATAACTAGAAATTAAATACTCAGCATTAAATACTTGATCCGGGCAATATCCACCATCTTCAATAATTTTTGCTAACACTTTAGAATAATTTTTAGCGGCTGTTTCATCAGCGGATGCAGCTTCGCCCTTTATCTTCAGATTGTGAAGTGCGTGTTGTTGTAAAAACCCGACTAACCATTGCTTGCCATTTTCTGCAAGCAATGCTGCCAGCCATTGCTTGCAGAAAATTTCGGGCTTCTAATGTGTGACGATGAACTAGACGGCTCTAAATCCTTCAGCTGATTATACAACCATACAGCTTTCTCTTTAATTAAATCTTCAATGGGAATTCGTTTTTGAGTTAATTCTTGAATCCACAATATGAGAGCCTTTTCCATTTTCTTTATCAAAATGTTTCTTGAATACGATGCTTGTTTAGCGCTTTCGTTTGTGGCACAATTACTAGATTTATTTATTTCACCCGCACGTTTTTGTATGTCTCTTATAGTGGATTCACCTAATCCAAATTCTTTACAAAGAGATGTGGATCCTTCACCTTCTGCTATTCGTTTTAAAATCATAGTCTTAGTTTCTAAGGAAACTGCCTTTCTTTTCGCTTTGTTTTTGCCCTTATTTATTTTCAGGGCCTATGTTTAAAAATAAAATAAAAATCCTAAAAATTTATATCTAAATAGAAAAAATAATAAATTTACCTTCAATTTACGCTTTGAAATGAATCTTAATGGTCCAGGAATATTAAAGCACTTTGAAGGACGTCAATTAAATAATGCGATTATATAATTCAATACACATGTAATGTAATTGGCTGACGCAATACTGCATTTTATTTGCAAATCAGTATCAGTATATGTAATGTGATGAAATATCAAAAATCGAAAAAACTAAATGGCCGATCGAACCTACTATTTTTTTATTGATAACTTCGTCAATTGTGTTCTAAGTTGATTGAAATTTTCATATACCGCACAAAAAAATCGCACAAAAAACGACCTCACAAAAACAGGCTTGAGTGTACTTACATACACACATGTGCATAAATATATATATATACTAGCTGAAAACCCGCGCTTCGCTACGGAGTACATTGAAATTAAATACAACGGTCAATGTATGCAATTAATTAAAAAAAAATAAATATATATATATTTATAATAAATACGACGATCAATGTATACAATTGATGTAAAAAAAAACATATTTATAAAAAATTGTAAGGGCTATTTTTATATACAAAATAAAGTCCAATCGTCTGCCGCATTAGCAAGAAAAAATATTTTTTTGTCTATTTAGTTGTTACGCACGTGACGATAAATTTATTGAAAGTACCAGAAAAAGAATCACGTGATCGGCATTTAATAAATTAAATTCTAAAAATTAATCTTAAAAATTCACCAAAAATCAGGAAATGGAGGTAAAAATTCGAAAAAAAATTTCATTTTGAAGGAATTTTTATGATCTTTCTCGTGATATAAATTTTATAACCCTCAATGTATCATTTTAAATGCAACGTAAAAAAAGTTTTAAAACAGCTTAAAAATTTAATTTTAAAAAATCTAAGAAGAATTTTTGAAAATCTTTCTTAGTGCACCTCTACACTATTAGAAGAATCGCCATGCAAAATTTCAGCCCTTTAGGTCCAGCGGTTTGGTCTGTGCGTTGTATGTCAGTCAGTCAGTGAATGAATGAATGAATGAATGAATGAATGAGTCAGTTACGGAACTGTTTTATATAGATAGATATATATATATTAACAAGGGAGAGAACGGTTCTTTATTGAAAGATTTATAGGGAAATCTTTTGATTTTTTATGGGTGTATCTAACCTTTAATCCATGCTCAGTTCTTAAGGAATTGAGGAATTGTACCCAAAATATACATTTTTAATATATGGATTTTCTTTAGAGGGAAAATGAAAGAGAGATAACAAAAGCCACATTTTGAACTCCCTTATCACGGGGAGAAGTAAAAGAATAATAACATCAACTTTAAATTTTCCCTTTATCGTAAATTCGTCCAGAACAAAGAACATAAATAATTCCATATTTTGAAACGGATGAATGATACGCTGTTATTCATTCTCACATATATAACTCTTGTGAATATTAACTGGACCGAAATTTCCAGCAAGCTGTTCTTGCTTCAAGACGAAACAAGGGAGGCGGAGGAAATAGAATCCAAAAATAAAAAAGTGAAAAACCGGGACCTGACAACTTTATTGGTTGCGTGATGTATGGGGCAGCGATTCCTGCCATTTCTGCATTTCGCTAAGCTGCATGCAAATAGAAAATTCCATTTTTTTATTTTTTGCTAGGTATGTATCAGGGAACATTGTATTCGGGGAGTCGGAATTTTCACCTTAATTCGAAATATTGGCCTCAAAGCATCGTCAGGTGTCAGTAGTAGAATATTTCGTAAAATGTATGTAAGAATCTGACAATTTTAATTATTTTATATAAATTGCCTATTAACACATTATCAGGAGAAATTCCGCAGCTATGACCGAGATACATGCACACGGCACTAAATGCATTTTATGTATATAAAACAGTTCCGTAGCTGACTGACTGACTGATATATAGCGCACAGACCAAACCCTGGTGCTAAAGGGTTGAAATTTTGCATGGCGGTTCTTCTTAAGTGTAGGGGTGCACTAAGAGAGATTTTTGAAAAATTCTTAGATTTTTAATTAAATTTTTTAAGCTGTTTTTGAAACATTCTTTGAAGTTTTCATTTAAAATAATAATCGGAGGGTTATAAAATTTATATCACGAGAAAGATCATAAAATTTCTTTAAAATGAAATCCTTTTCGAATCTTTACCTTCATTTCTTATTTTGGGGAATTTTTAAAGATTAATTTTTAGAATTTAATTTATTAAATGCTGATCACGTGGTTTCTTTTCTATTTCTGATACTTTAAATTAATTTATCGTCACGTGCATAACAGCCAAATAAATTGACAAAAATATACTTCTTTTTCTTTCTAATGCGGCAGACGATTGGACGTTATCCAAAAAATATTAAAATACAGTAAAAGAAATGTTCTTAAAACTGTACTATATTAACTGTACTATATTTTTTAGTATGTTCTATTAGATTTAATTTGAATATTTTCTTTTACATTATTTGTCTATAAAAAATATTCGTCACAATTTCTTTATAAATATATTTTTTTGTTTTTTTTTGTCATTAATTGCATACATTGACCGTTGTATTTATTTGAATGTACTCCGTAGCGAATTACGGGTTTTCAGTTAGTATTAAATAAATGAGTTTACAAATAGATTTTCTCCACTTACATACGAGATATTGCTCAGAGAAGCAGTGACGTCAGGAAACTCGAGGTCAACTTTGTTTTATCGTTATATTTTTGTATAACTAATGACTCATGTGAATCTCTGGCTGCACTTCTTATTAGAACTTATTTTCCTTACAATTTTGATCTGGCCGGCGTACATATAGCCAGTAGAATTATCATGTATAGGGAAACAGAAGATCCAGACCTTTAAAATTAATTTCTAGGAACTGGAGGCTAATCGATGAGATACAGTAATTATAACAACTATGTTGCAAATGATTTTTGTATGTTTTATTGTCCAGGGCATTCGGGCAAAGTCTAATACTGGTGCAGAGAGAAATGGATTTGTTATTTGGGTGAGTTAATATAATCGCATCAACTGAACTCCTTTAGTTTGCTGATTGTAATTTTGTGATGTGAGTCTTCATTAATGTCATCAGTAGTGGGTCTGTAGAGTATTTATTCATTAATAGAAGGTGAACATTCTGCAGTGCTTTTAAGCCTGGGAATTAAAAGTACCGTAATTACAGGCACCGTAATTGAACTTCATATGCCTGCGATTGTAATTTTGTGATTGTACAACTGCAAATAAAGATTTCGTCTGTGTTGTGAAAACATCAGCGTAGAACTGGTTCGGAAGCAGCGTACTTGAAACTAGACGGAACCGGTTTTATTTCACTCCTGATCGCCATTGAGGTCACCATTAACGGCACCATTGGTGCCGTTTGCAAAAAAAAAAAAAAAAATTTAATAATAGGTTGAGAATTTGGGTTTCTATTCAGTTGATATATACCATTCATTCCCTCATTTTATATATTAAGCAAATTTTATGAAAATTGATATTTTTGTGTTCGTTCTTTGTTTCATTTTATGTATTTTTTATGCAGTGTATATATTAATAATTAGTAATTTTCTATAAGGTAGAAAAATGTTCTGAAAAATATATGTCTTAAGATTAGATTTTAAAGGTTTATTTGATTATGGTACTGAATATGATTTAAAATCAAGTTGAGAAACAGAATCATATGTGTTAATGAATGATTGATTTTTATATAGTAATCAAATTGAATTTCATGTATATTTGATATCTTCTATTTATAATTTGTATATTTTTGACATTTTGGGGGAGAGATACGTAAAAATTGTGATTCTATAAAACTAACAAAAGATTGCTATGGCTTATTCTCTGGCTAATGCTCTTCCTACTTCTCTGGAAATGAGGAAGAAAATATTGAAATATTTTCTCAGCCAATTTAATGCTGTTGCTACACTGGAGAAATGGAATGAAGCGAGAAAAAACAATAATTTTAAGTTACAGTGTAAGGGCAAGGCTTTACAATTTTATCATCAAATGTCAATGCCTCAAATGAAATTAATTGTAGTAAACTCCAAAATTTACTTAAAGAAAAATTCCGCAAAGTTGAAAGTTTTCAAAGTATTCAGCAAAACTGCTTGTATTGCTCAGAAACCTGGGCAGAGTTGTAGGGAATTAGCTGAGGAGGTACTCAATTTAGTGACAAAATTTGTAAAAAATGACACTGATGATGACAGTCCCACACTCATTGAATTAACTGAAAACTTAAAATTTTCTAAGTACATGGAAGCTTTGAGACCGGACGTTAAAACAGAAGTCCTAAAATTCGGTCCTAAGGACTTTAAGCAAGCTGTTGCTAGAGCTAAAAACGTGGAAAAATGCGTTTGAGCAACAAGCCTCAGGCGTCAACAATAACAGCAACTAATAACATAGATATAGAGACATTGCTACAGCAGCAATTTGAAAGCAACAAAAAAATTCAAGAGTTATCAGAAAAAATAGACAGGATAACGCAATCCACAATTAATGCTCAAGCAAAAGAGAACACGCAAAACATAGCGCCTTCCTCACACTACACGGAACCTTTTGATTATCCAACTTGCCATATTTGCTTTAAAAAACATCTTACAACACACTGTTGGTATTATCCAGAGAATAACAATAACCATCAAAATGTTAACTATGGCAAAAACTTTAGACATCAAAGAGGTGCTTATCACAACAGAGGAAATAGATCCAGGCAGACCCCTTACTACAAAAACTCAAATAAAAATTACAAGACAAAAAATTTAAACTAATTGAGGATTCTTGTGTTAATAAGTATAGTAATCCCCAGTCAAGAATCCGTTCAAAAATTATAAAGTGTGGTAAGTGAATTCCAGTTTTATTTAAGACAAGTTAGGAGAGCATAAAAAATTATTTTGCACGTGGTGCATCACCATTTACACCACGCATGTTGAGGTCAGCACAATTGTTAGCACGAATACTATGTGCTCTTGGAAAATACAATTCTCAGCAAAGGAACCAGGAACCATCGGACAACTCCGTATTTCTGTAAATCTTTCGTAGACCTGTTGAGTCACACTTTATTACTCGCGCAACCACGTGCTTCAGACCACCGTCTCCGCAAGAACAAAGACGTCAGCTTCCCCCGAGAACATTCGAGGAGTCACCTTTTATAATGTCCTTCCGCCGGAGAAATTTTCACATCTTTTTGTTGCCAACGTTCTTTTAAAACTTTGTTGGAAGACCTGGAGAATCTCCGATTAGGCGATCAGGAGTGAAATAAAACCGGTTCCGTCTAGTTTCAAGTACGCTGCTTCCGAACCAGTTCTACGCTGATGTTTTCACAACAGTCTGCATGTCTGTAAAATATTCATTTCTTGAAAACAAGACGGATCTTACATTATATTAGGCTTGCCGTAACTGAGCTTAGTGTGGATGATGATTTGCTTTGTGTTGTTACGAATACGTAAATAAAGATCTCAGTTGCATGTCAGTGGAATGTTTATTAGAGGAAAAAAATATTGTTATATTAATTTTAGCCAGCGAGTTTTATGCGCTGTAATTGAATTTATTTTGTGGGAGGAATTTAATCCCTGGACTATGAATCTTCAAATTAAAACCTCAGTTGTGGGTTAGAAAAGTATTTGTTTATTAGACAAGAAAGATGTTGTTATATAATTTCAAGCACAGTACGAATCTAACTATCACTAAGCTTTTTTTTTTTTTTTTTTTTTTTTTTTTTTGGGGGGGGGGGTAAACGACTGTAATTTTTCTACTGTAAATCTGCTTACAATAACCTCAATGGGTAGATCTGAGCAGTATTTAAACATTACGCGGTATAAGAGATTGTTACATTATTTTTAAGCCACCGAATAAAGCTCGCGCTGTACATGAACATCTTTTGTGTCAATGAATATGATTCTCGGACAGTGAATCTTCAAATAAAGACCTCAGTGATGGGTTAGCGAGTTGTTTATTTCGTACAACCAGAAGGATGTTGTTAAATAATACTAAAAGACTACTTACACAATGACTAAACTAACTGTAATTACCCATCGTTTGCCTGACGATGGTGATTATGAATCTGCTGACAAATTATGAATGTTTATGAATCTGCAAACAAAAACATAAGTTGCAGATCAATGGTGTATTTACACACTGCACGATAAAAGACTTTGTTACATTATTTCTAGCCATTGAACTTAATCCGTATCTGAAAATGAGTTTCATCTGTGAGACGATGTTAGGTCGAGGATTGTGAATTTTGAAATGAAGACCTCAGGTGTAAGTAGGTGGAGCATTTATTTCATTACATGGTGGATCAATTAGCTGACTTGTGCGAAGAATAGACATCTCCCAATACCACAATACCTTCAACCACGTATTGGTTTCTTGTATGGTCGGACATATCGAAAGCGGCATTGTATGTTTGGCAGTCACCCATAGAGAAATATGCACGTGATGGCTGAATGGCTAAGGATGTGGCATTCGGTCCAGAGCCTGTGGATTCGAGTAGTACTGTTGGCATGGATGTTTGTAGCCCTTCGGTTTTAAACTGTAAGTGTTAGTCTAATGAGCCCATGAGTTCCAAAAGTTGACCGTAGAGCTCTCAACCAACCAACCAAACGAAGTGAAATACATGATATCCAGGAATGAACTTGTAAGTATTACTTGTAAGTATATATCTAGCAGGTGTAATTTAAGAGCTAAAGAGAAGGCCGTTATTTATCGCTAAATAAAAAACAGTAAAAGCGGCCACCGGGAGAAGTTGTTTGAGCTTATACACTGCTGTGAACAGTGAACCAGATGTACTATGCAAGATCAGATGTAAGTATATCCCGTCTTTGTAAATTTCATATTCTTCTATCCAAAAGCCATCTAAGAATCATTTGTATTTGCATTATATTGTTATTTATTCTCTTTTCCCCAACGCGGCAGACACTTGTGCTGATGACATTCGTCCATCCACATCACGATTTTGTGGGCTACTTAATTTTAGGAGCACCATGTATGTAGAGGAACCAGTATTTCTTCCAAGGAGGGTGCAGCACAGGAACTTCCATGTCTTAGACGGGATTCGAACTCGAGCCCACTTTTCGGAAGCTCGCAACGTCAACTACTATGCGATGTTGGCGGCGATCACATCCTTGGACCTATACCCTTTTGCAAGCTGTGCAATCGATGAAAAGACAAGGACTTTACCCATATATTCAGTTTCCCCGCTCTACCTCGAACTTCAGTGTGGGAGAGATATTGGATAAGTAGGAAATTTTTGGTTTCAAGGACGTTTTAGTTCTCTTTTGTTTGCTTGTTCTTGTTTTTATTTTGGTAACAAGTCTTGTAACTTGTAACCCCCCATTGGAAATAATAAAAAAGAACTATTGGTACCCTTCAAATCATAACGGCTAAATAGTAAATAAATGTACTAATACACAAATTATACTCAACACATCATTGCCAAATGTTGAAAACCATAATAATGCGCTGAAACAAATTGATGTGTTTAAGCGGCCTCGTGCTTGTGAGCGTCTAAAGCCAGATTTAAAAATGTCATTGGGCATGCGCAGAAGGCAATTTTTTTAATTGTAAATTATCGCAAATTAAACAGCACGAAATAAACAAATTCCACCAGGTTTAATCTTATATTTCACAAACATAATTATTATAAAAATAAAAATGGCCGATAAAGATCTAGAGAGACTTTTCGGAATAAACATCTTTATCATTAAAACATATCACAGAGCATGTGCATAAACAGTAAGTTTCTAAAGCTAGATTTAAACATGCCACTGAGCATGCACAGAGAGCAATTTTTAATTGTAAATTATTGCCAATTAATGGAAATTGCTGTTGCAAAAACCAAATTTGACAAATCAACAGATTAAAATCTTTCGCTTAAGACCAAAATGAAGTAAATTGATGCAGCAGTTTTCTCTCACGGACTGCCCAAAAAGTCGGCTTAGCAACTTAAATATATAGATACCCATTGATGAGTGGTAGTAACGCAGTTGTTTGTATACTATGATTCTAATTATCACTGAATTCCCGCACCCATATCTTCTAGCGCAGCTCTCGAGGAGTGACTGTGTGCTCTCTGGACCCATTACAAAAAAGTACGATCTGTAGTAACACTCTGGTACAGTTGATGGTATGTTTTCTAGACCATTCGACGTCTTTTAGGCTGATCGTCCAAGCAGTTACATCCTCTTTTAAAGTAGCTAACCTGCTTGTATGATATGATACGGATCTATCGTCAAAGCACCCTCCTTGTTAACTGGCTTAGAAAATATCAGTACTATCAGCTAAATCATTCTCGTTAGCAAGCTGCGATCGTTATGCTAATAAGGATAAGGATTAAAGATAAAGAGCTCATTAGTCTTGAGGGGTCTGGGAAATTTCTTCTTTTCAATACTCATAATTTGACGATTTTTTTGGTCTCCCAAATACGTATTTTTTTATAAAGGTCCATATCTAAATGAAAATACTGAAACGATACGTAACTGTTTTAAAAAAATCGAAAATTGAAAATTCAATGAATATTTAATTTTTGGTACATCTGCTTAGCCGATGGTTCTTTATTCGCTTTTGAGCGTAGGAAGGGTTTTTAAGTAACTTGCCTTCAGAATTTTTTGCTATAAATAAGAAATTCTTCACTCAGTTTAATGAAATTAGTACAAAAGAAGGCTAAAATAACGTTCAATGAATTTTACATACGTATATTCTTTGGAATTTGGCAAAGAGGAAAAAAGTTATACCGCGATATACGGGATTTTATGTAAAGATGTTCAGTAGGATACGAATAGATGGCGTTTCATAACAATAATATTGTTTCTCTCAATTCAATTGTTGCAGAATCACGGGGTGGGCTATTTTAAACTTAAAGAACTATAGTATGTTTTAAGTCAAGGAAATAAAAACTATTCTACATATTTTTTGTTTCTTACTCCCCTAACATGGATGTGTTTATTTTAATTTGAAAAACTGTCAAGCTGTGTATTTATTTTTCTTCATCAATTTAATGACAAAGTCCATGACAAAGGGCTTTGTTAGAGGGTTTTGTTGACTATAACACGGATAGAAATTAGAAGCATGAGTAGAATGCATTTAAAATTGATAGCAGCGGTTAAAATAGCGAGGGCTTGATTTTATCATTTAACGGCTTCATGCCGTTTGTAGTATCTCACAAAATGTACTTGAAACTTAACTGTTGGTTGTTATACAATAAGACTTTAAGTATTTTAATTTTTAATTAAATTTTGTTAGTCTCATTAAACACCATCAGCCTACGGGATTTTACTTTAAAGTGTATTCAGGTGTTATTGCGATACACAGGGCAAGACATAAGGGGGAATTTCAAGTTTCAAATCCCCAGTTTGAACATTCCGAGAGTCTCGGTTCTCAGTGATGTTTGAAATCAGTTTAAGCGTATTCTATATGAGCTTCATTTCGGAGAAAAAAATACTGTGCTTAATGCCTTAACATATTTTAATATTTCGTTGAAATGATAAAAATCGTTCATAATTTTTCTTGTAATTTCTTTGATTCGTAAATATAATTCGTAAACTTGACTTTTAGTATGGTTTAGGGCCTTAACTATTTTTGCTCGTCAATTCTTGCCCAACCAAATATAATCAAAATTGTCAAAATACGACATATGAATTTCTATCCATAACCACGGTACTAAAAGCAGAAATGAATGTTTTAAAAGGCAATAGCTAAAAGAGAGAAATGAGTGTCGATTACATACTGATAACGAATATATTTATTTTCTTGATTGGCTAATCAAAAATTCTCACAATTGAATTCTTTCTGTTTTTAGTTATTACTTAGTTAAATTCTTTTTCTTGTGTAAAGAAATAAAAAAAGAAATTTAATTATTTACCATAAATAATTTTCTTTACTGTTACTGAGAGCCAAGAGACTGTAAAAATATCTGATTTTACCGTGAAAGTTGTTTTAAAACATTAGGTTCATATACCTATCAGAAGATTGTGTGCAATGCCACAAAGAAGATTCTAGACACATACATCTGACAAAATAACTCATGGTGGCTAACATAGACTATTTAATGTGTGAGATAATATGGTTATCTGCCAAGTGAAATATATAGCATCAGCAAGGTATGCATTTTATAACATTATGTTACACAATATTTTATGTTGTATAATATTTAACCCTTCAGCGGGACAAAAAGTGCAACGTCTCTTTCAACCTTGATTATGCCATTTGAAATAAACTTTTTTTTTTCCAAATTGAAAATTATTCTGCATTTTATGACAAGATATAAAATGTTGATAACATTGGGATATATTTATAATTAAAGGTCAAAGAATGCAGATACAATCGCCTTATTTCAAAACTGTACGGTTTATTGGATCAAGGACAACTTGCGAATGAATTCCTATCATTTCCAAAAACCTAAAAAACAATGAGATTGTCCATTTTCGTGATATGTGGGATACCATGCAGTAGCTGCACATTTGATACTACATCAACTCCTGCTTTTGTCGTATTGTAATCCAGTACAATCGTTGGTTTACCACGGTTATATCACGACTAACAATGAATGGAAAAAAATACAAGGGTCAGAAAATCAGACCCGCATTAGAAAGGGTGTAGTTATAAATAGAAACTGCTTAGAACATTCAAACTTTGCATGTAAAAACTAACCATTCAAAATTATGAAAATATTGCACTTTGTGCACGAGCGCGCCCGCTAAAGGGTTAATGTTAAATAAAAATTAATGTTTATGAATATTGGTACTTTTAAAAAATAAGAGTTTTAAGTATTAGCTGCAAAGCTATTGATTATGTTGATTTACGTTTGTTTATTAAATTACAAAAGGAATAATCTTCCTAAGTACCGTACTTTTAGAAATGTTCAAGAGAGTCGCATATGAAAATTAGAGAATAAAAAAAGCCGCGAACACTGTAAAGGAGGGATATTTATGTTACTAAGTGAAAACTCTTGACGGAATCAAATCCTCGCTTACTTCAAATATGTGATTCTAGCAAAAATATTCGTCAACTTCGCAATCAATTTACTCAGCAGAAACAATTGCTTGTTCAAAGAGTCAGAAAATGTGTGAAAGGTTGAGACCTAAAACTGATAAAATGAATTGAAACCATAAACTGCTTACATTTTTTTATGGTCAACACTTTCCTGAATTTGAATTTGTTGTTTCCAGTGTGTTTAAATCTTGTCTTGAGGTCTTTTGTCACTTTCACCAGAAAATCTATTCCACTCTGTGCGTAAAGTAATTTCATGTGAGGAGAAAATTCACAGAGGTATAAGCAAGACCCACACACTAGAGCCCCTCATTATCAAAGATGTTAGAATATGTCTCTCCCCTATTAAAAGAATTCTAAAAGCTAGAACTTGAGTAAATCTAGTTTATATGATAAAGTAACTTACATACTATATTATGTTAATACTATTATATAACCCCCGTCAAAAATGACGGAATGTTGATCAGCGTTTCAAGAGGTGATTCATCATTTTCATCGGGCATTGCTGAAAACTGTACTTAAACAGCAGTAAACAACAAAACAAAACTAATCTAAATCAAAACTAAACCAAAACTGTTTCAAAAGTGAATGACTCACCACACAGCAGGCATTGCTGAAAACGATACTTAGACAGCAGTAAACAACAATAAAATAAAACAAAAATAAAACGTGAAACACAATTTAATTAACATTAAAATTAAACATTAAAAATGTAGTTATTTAAAGGGAATATTATAAACCATGGAGTAGAATGAATTCGAAATTCGAGTGAATGACTCAATTGAACAAATGATTCTTTAATTCTTCAAATTAAAATATCCTTTCAATGGATATTTTAATTTGCAGATATTTCAAAAACTAAACGGTTTTGAGCTAGGGTGTTCACTTGAAATTTTCATATATTTTAAAGGGCTTTCAAATTATGTAACTTTTGTGGTATTATTTTTCAAGAAAAATTTCAGAAAATGGCGTCGCAATGTTAAGATGTTCCCGACTTGGTCCGTCCCGGAATGGTTACCTACACTTTTTCTACTCTAGGCTTTTATATAAGTAAAGATATCTGATAATGTATTTTTATCGATATAAAAGAGAAATTCCAATTTTAAGTTCCAGGGTATTGTAATAAAACAGAGGAACGTTCAGCTCATCTATATTTAAACTAAAATTGCACATCATGAAATATTTCATACCTTTAAAACATATTTTTCAGCTGAAAACTGAGTTCGAACTTGCCAAATTTTTCTCTTTAAATGTATAGTGTACATCTAGTACTAAACGTTTTACTGACAGCTTAATTTTAATAACTGCTTTCGAGATATGCCAACCCTTTTCTTAAAATCAACTAACAAACGATTTCATAAACTTGTCTGATTCATATCGCCCATCATCAAATTTTCCAGCCTTCACAGGCTCTCACCATGAGCATTTATTTTCTGCTTCTTTTGCGGAGCAATGCATAAATAAAGATTGAGACAAAGGCTAATAATCTATGGTTTACGAAGTCCGCCATAAATCACACATAAAATATCCTTAGTCCAAACATAACTTAGCCTTTATGAGACAAAACACCGTGCATGCTGTAGGGAAAGAAATATAAGTTGAGTTTAAACCAGAGCACTTTCACAGCGCGATAAAGCGGGCTTGGGAATTTGACGTCTTTATTAGTGTCATGATGAATGGGACAGCAATTTTTGCCGCTGCCATATATTCTTGAGCCCCATGCAAATAGAAAACGAAATTTTTATCAGCTTCAGCGTCGTAGGAGGTCGGCAAGCTTGATTATGTCCTCAAATGGGTACTTTTCATAATTATATATTTCTATAATAATTCCAATCAAATCAGATCTGACCTTATTCCATTTTCGTTAAGAAGTTAACACGGTTTTAGATAATGAAACATGTAGAGAATAACATGGCAGAGGAAATGAGATAAAACGAATTTCATCGATGGCATATAAATCAGAGAGTTTGCATTGTTTCGAGATGTATGAGAAAATTTTAATTCCTAAAGTGTGAAAGCATAAAACTTTTGAAAAAAAAATTGAACAGCAATTTGAATTTCGTGCATTCATTAATATTTTTCTTTAGTTCAGTGTATTTAAGAATATACATAAAGTACGAGTAAATGAAGTGCGCTTAATGCTTAAAATCGTTCTAAGGTTTTTAATGGGCTAAACACAGTTCTGAAATAGAATTTTATACAAATATCGTATAAATTTGCATGTGCTTCTTTGGTTATCCATTTAGAGTATTTCGAAATTGATAAGATATTCAACGGATATTAATCTTCTACGAAATTCTTCCATTTTTTTATGTGGTATTCAGGGTTAGCTGTTGTTCCCTTCACTCAGTGCCTTTGTATAACTTACTTAAAATACTGAATATAAAACCATGTTAAATTTTAATTTTTTATTTTTAGCAGAAAAAAAACTTAAATTCAATTAAAGGCTGAAAATAATTGGTATCCGAATTGGTATTAATAGTAGCTAGTAGGTATGATAAACATATATGAAATCTGAAGATTCAAACAAGCTAAAAGTGTCAGTAAATAAAAAGCTTTGAACATCAGTAATTCAGCCAATAAACAAAAAATGAAAGATATATGTGATATCAGTTACGCATTTTAAATACTGAGAACTTTTAAAACGTAGTAAATCACAGCCTGAAATCCAATTTGAAAATGGGAAAATGCTAATGAATAAGAAAGAAAAAATTTTGTTCGAAATTATATAAGAATTACTTGGTAAAAATTCTTCCTTTTATCAGTATGTAAATAAACATAAGATTCATGTCTTAAAAAAACTGCTAAAAGTGCAATCGAAATCTGAATTAATCAGCAAAAACTATGAGAAAACCACGAAATTGTTTGTATTTCATGCAAGGAGAAAATGCTATTGTAAATAATGCTTAAATACGTTGCCTCGTGTAGCAGAGCACTTTTTGAGATTCTCGAACAATGGCAGAGAGAAAAAAAAAGAGAGAAATAAACGAAAATAACCGATTCCGTACAAATTTATGCACATATTTAGCAAACAAATCCGCTTCACTTGGTTAACATGTGCGCTTTTCCTTTTGTTCTCTTATGTTTATTAAGTGTGCGCCGTCAATTGTAGAAACAAATAAAAAGAATTATGTGGGGGGCTTCTTTTGTTCTTTATTTGCCCTGGTTCCATTGTTGCAGTGGTCCTTTAGAAGCGCTACCGTTAAAAAGCAGAATAAAGGAGTGTGGAATAATGTATTTAAGTTTATCAGGAGGGAAAGGTAATTAAATGCCCCTTTTTAGAGGAGTAAATGCCCATACTCGATTGGTAGTTGGTGGGAAATGAGTTTGCTGCTGCTAATATATTGCGCATGAAATTTGATGGTGATGTTATTTTCGTTTTGCTGTACTTTACATCATAAAAACGCATTCTGCTCAGAACATGAATGATTTAGGATCTCTAGGGCGGAACTCCTCTCCAAATCATCTGTATTGTGATATTATATAGACATTTATGCAAACGATTCCTGTTGATGATACCCCAATTAGAAGGTAATTCGAACTAAATATCTGAAATTCACCTGTTTCAGAATCTTTCAGACACGAACTTTTGATTTAGAAAATGCAAGATATGGAATGTTTAATAGAATGATCATTCATAAGGAACGATATGTACACTGCTCAAAACAATTAGGGGAGCACATGGTTTTAACGAAATTACGCAAATACTTACACCGATAAGTAACATAAAATAAATCATCCATAATTTAAAGCCTAGCAGGAAACAGAAGAAGAAAACTTCATATGCAAATCAAAGTTCATGACGTCAAAAACCAGAAAAAGAACATAAGGGCGGAAATCGAGAGGTTGCACAAACGCCTGTTTCACTGCCTTAACTGTGAAATTCGATTGCTCAGTTATTCTTTTTGACAAAAGGTGACTTGAAAATGTCTTACTAACGTGATTTACCGGAATCCATGCCATGGAGTATTATAGGCAGACTTGAATCCGGGCAAACACAACGTAGTGTCGCGGACGCTGTTGGAGTCGCCAGAAATGTCGTTGCAAGGCTGTGGAATTGATTACAATAAACAGGGAATGTTAGACGTGGACCAGGACAAGGTCGGGTACGCTCCACTACAGCAACTGATGACAAGTATATACTGTTAACAGCTCGTCGAAAAAGAACAGACAATGCTACTCAGCTGCAAAGACAGTTGCTCTTGGCAACAGGACGAAGGGTGTCCAGCCAAACAGTACGTAATAGGCTTCATCAGGGAGGTCTCTATGCACGTAGGCCAATGGTCTGCATTTCATTGACCTCACGCCACCGTGCGGCCCGAAGAAGATGGGCTGCTGAACATCGAGATTGGTAGCAACATGATTCGAGCCAAGTGCTGTTTACAGACGAGTCCCGATTCAGTCTGGATTGTGACACCCGACATGTTTTGGTATGGAGGGAAAGGGGCACTCGAAATAACCTTACATTCGTTCGTGAAAGGTCACAATACAGACGAGCTAGTTTTATGTTATGGGGTGGAATCAGTATAGGTGGACGTACGGACCTTCATATCATTCGGAATGGTACTTTGACGGCCCGAAGGTATGCAGACGAGATACTGAGACCTTACGCTGCAGCCATTGGAGATTCCTTTGATTTCCAGCATGTAATACCAGACCGCATACAGCTCGTCTTGTGGAGAACATGCTTGAAGCTGAAATAATACAGCGTATGGAATGGCCAGCGTTCTCTCCTGACCTGAATCCAATCGAGCATGTTTGGGACATGCTCGGACGACGCATTGCTGCGAGACCAAGGACTCCTTTTACTCTCCGAGACTTGGAGATTGCACTTCTTGAGGAGTGGAAAAGTATTCCCCAAAGTCTTATCGATAACATCATCGCATCCATAGAAAAGAGGTGTGCAGCAGTCTTAGCTGTTCGAGGAGACCACACGCCATATTAAAAAACTTGCATCATTTCTAAACAATACTTATTTTTATCGTTTACATGTAAGCAAATTGCTGCCCTAAATCATCTTTTCATGTTTTTTCCATATTTTCAAAGAATTAAAGCTTAATTACAAATTTTTTACGTCTTTTTTTTCTGTATTTCGCATTGATACACGTGTACTATCCATTTTATGCCAATACGTGGCTGTCTCGCACGGTTCTCTTAACTTCTTTGCTTGCTCCCCTAATTTTTTTGAGCAGTGTATTTAGAATTTTTTATCAGCGTCCAAAATTTTACTATAATGTATTGCTCTCACAGAAAAAAAATGCTTTGGGATGTTCCTCATGTATGGCCACTCAACTTTGGTATTGATGAGCTCTCCTTTTTGATAATACTATCATTTATGCATATAACATGTCTCAGATGCGTACCCAGACCCCGATCCTGGCTAGGGAGGCGGAGTTATATTCACAGTTATATATATATATATATATATATATATATATATATATATATATATATTAAATTAAATTCCCATTGCAATTTTACTTTTGACTTATATGATAAAAGATCAGATTATGATTTTAATATTGTTAAATTTCAAAATTACATAACTTGTTTACATAAATATGTTTTAATAACATTATTGTAAATCAGCTAGTACGTATAAATAGGCTTTCTTCTAATGACAATAGGAATAAGCATATTTTAGACTTGTTAGTTGTGCTAAAACGTATTACCCCGATAGAATTTCCAAGCACATAATTGGTCGTTTTAGATTTAATGAATAGCTTATTCTGTTGCAATTAATTAGTAGTACAAACGAAAAATTTTAATTAATGAAAGTAACTACTAAAAAATAAAATTATTTAATAATAAGTAAATTCTTAAGTAAAAATAAAATTAAATAATAAATAATAAAATATAACACAGTCTCCATAGTAAGTCTTATCTGTGTTTCCATTTGCTCCATGGTTGCAAGTTTTGGGACTTCACTCTTCTTGCGGTTTCCTATTCTTAACTTCCACTTTGTCTAGAGCCAGGCTTGGAGTTCTTTGATTAAGTAACTATTTATTCCATTCTTCTGTTTCTAATGGATTGTATGTTGTCTAAGTATGTTGATTGTTTAGATCATGCTTATCAGAAACAATCCATTGGTTTTTAGACAGTATCGGCACCGCTGATGAAGAGATGCTGTCTAAAACCTATTTAATACTTATCTTTTTATGTTTTTAGTTCCTGGCTGCAAGTAGATTTAGATCTTATACTGGTTTTCACATTCAACTTTGTCTTATTTATATATATATATATATATATATATATATATATATATATATATATATATATATATATATATATATATATATATATTTATATATATATATATATATATATATATATATATATATATATATATATATATATATTTATATATATATATATATATATATATATGTACATATATATATATATATATATATATATATATATATATATATATATATATATAGATCTATCTATCTATATATATATATATATATATATATATATATATATATATATATATATATATATATATATATATATATATATATATATATATATATATATATATATATATATATATATACGGGGAAAGTTCTCTAGCCGACCAACCTTATTCGACGGCCATATTTTGTTCAGAACCGATCAAGAGATCAGAACCAGTCACGACTCCATACAGCCGATATTACGGAAGAAACCTCATTTCCACGACTATCCCCCAAAACGGCCAATTTTTTTTAGAAACCATTACTGGCTGCCATAGAGAGATTTATTTACTGTATGTGTATATTTGTTCATATAGATGTATTTCCTTTTACTCATCATTATACACTGCTGGCCAATGTAAATGCAACACCCTGAAGGAAACATGCAAATAACATATATCTATATATATATATATATATATATATATATATATATATATATATACATACATATATATACATACATATATATATATATATATATATATATATATATATATATATATGTATACATACATACATACATATATATATATATATATATATATATATATATATATATATATATACACATACATATATACACTGCTGGCCCACTGTAAATGCAACACCCTGAAGGAAACATGCAAATAACATGAAATTTACAACATGCATTAGCGGAGGTGAGATATGCAAATGATTAGAATTTAAGCGCAGACGCACATCACGCGTGCCTGTGGCGCCACTTCAAAGCGCTATTTAAGGCTTGGAGATTTCGACGATTTCAAGTTCGGCAATTGTGTTTTTCTTGTGGTTTTTTCAAAAAAAACGATCAATTATGCCTCGTCGAAAACAGCGATCATCTTTTGATCAAGTATCCGAGTTCGACAGAGGAAGGATAGTGGCCTACCGAGATTGTGGATTATCTTTCAGGGAAATCGGTAGTCGTGTTGGACGAAACCAAACAACTGTAATGCGGATATGTGATCGTTGGATGCAGGAGGGTACGACGGACCGGCGTGTTCGATCGCTTCCACCTCAGCGCACCACTTCACGTGAAGACAGGCAAATTGTGTGCATGGCAGTGACGGATCGCTCAGTCACATCACGAACCATAGCACAGCACATGCAGTCTGTAACGTATCATCCAGTGTCTGCGCGTACCATTCGACGCCGTTTACAGCAGAGTGGTCTGTCCGCAAGACGTCCATTGCTTTGTCTACCCTTGACGCAGAACCACAGACGTCTCCGCCGCCAATGGTGCGATGACAGAAGGATGTGGACGGCAGAATGGAATGAAATTGTCTTAACTGACGAGTCACGCTTCTGTCTGCAACACCATGATGGTCGCATTCGAGTCTGGAGACACCTTGAAGAGAGGATGCTGAACAGCTGCGTTATGTGCCGCCACACTGCTCCTGCACCGGGTATTATGGTATGGGGCGGTATTGGATATCACTCTCGCACACCTCTAGTACGCATTGCCGGTACTTTAAACAGCCAGCGCTACATCTCCGATTTGTTGGAGCCAGTTGTCCTTCCTTACCTTCAGGGCTTGCCCACAGCCATATTTCAACAGGATAATGCGCGACCACACGTGGCACGCATTGTCCAACGGTTCTTCGTCAATCGCCAGATTGAATTGTTTCCCTGGCCGCCTCGCTCTCCGGATCTTTCGCCAATAGAAAACATGTGGTCTATGGTTGCTCTACAATTGACCCAGATTCCATCCCCAGCTGCCACAGCATATCAACTTTGGCAACGTGTGGAAGCTGCTTGGTCCGCTGTAGTTCATTTATGATTGAAGTATTTTAGACATTTTAGATCATTACATTATGTCTTCTTATTTGGAGTTCCTTGTGAAATATTTGCATTCCGTAGTGGTAAATATTCTGCATTTTCCTGAAAATTATTTACCAGTCCACCTAAATATTAAATCTTTCTCTATTAATACACGTATTTATAATGCATAAATAACATATTAAATGAGGCTTTTTAATATGTTTATACTCTAAAACGACAGAAATTCTTGAACCCATTGAATGCGCCATAGCTAAACATATAAAATTATAATAAATTTGTGGTAGTCATTATAACATAAAGAAATGGTAATTATGCATGATGCAATGTTATACAAAATGAATTGAACTTAATGTACACCTGTCTCATTAATAACACAATATTATTATTTACTCATTAATGAATACATAAGGATAAATGAACACAGTTCTTGCAGTGATAAGGGAACACAGACAATGAAATTAATTGCTGAAAATATTTTATTATCTTATGGTTTTTCGTAATGACTTTTATAGACTAATCACAGTGTTCTTAAAATTGATGTAAAAATATTTAAAAGAGAATGTTATCTTCATAAAAAATGCCTTTTAACCACTGATTCACTTTAAAACTAATGGGGTTTTCTTAGTCGAAATTTAACTGGAAATATTTAAAAGGAAAAGCTTTTAAAGTTCTTTCACATAGTTTCAGTTCCGTTTTTTTTCGAACTGATGTACATACTTACTGACGAACCAAGAGTAAAGATATTTCGTCTATTAACACAGTGACGTAAGTTTTATATTTTTACCAACAAAAGAAATAAACATATCATAACTGTTAATTACTGGTCTTATGCTGCTTTCTAATATGACAATATATTCTGGGGTCAGATGGCTGGAGATGGACAATGTCTTCTAGACAGAACTTTATATGAGTGATGTAATTACAAAAAAAATATTATAGGCTCATAGGTAAAAAGATAAAATTAACGAAAATAATTTTTTGATATTAATAGGGAATTATACTTCATACAGTCGAATATTATATTAAATTATGTTTCTTTATGGGAAGTTTCACTTTCATGACTTTTCTTTGTTACCGATCAATATTTTTCAAGTTTCGTTTCTTCCCTTTCTGCTACATACACATTTCCCATTTTTTCATGTAGTGCCTCTTATTTATTTAAGTTTTCTCTGTTTACATATCTCCCATTTTAAAAAATTCTATGTCGTAAAGTTGAAATGATTCATTTTCACACCTGTTAGTACTTTGTTATCAGTTTGTTAAAGGTTTTGTCTTCGTCTTTTTTTTGACGCCTGTAAAATAAATGTTTAGTGCTTAGTTATTCCTACAGCAAAGTATAAGCTTATTTTGCTTTTTATCTTCATTTCGCTCGTTTTTTATCTTTTGTTGCTGCTACTCACCCTTTTCCTTATTTTTATATTGTCTCTCTTCTATATTTTTTATGTTTAATTGGTTTGCAAACTTCCTTATTCATGGATTTTTATGCGTAGACAGACAGCAATTTCTTTTCACATACCTGATTGAACTTTGTCGTCACAAGAGAAAAAAGTAGGGTTAATTACTTCTTAGCTACTTCTGTAGCAAAATAAAAGATTTTTTTCTTATCTCTTTTTCTCCAGTTTTAAGGCTTTTATTTCTTCTCTGACTAAAGTCTGAACACCTTTTACCCTATTTTTTTTATCTTGTCTCTCTTCGATATTTTAAAAATTTAATTGCTGCATCCTTCTTCATAGATTTTTATGCCGTAGGGTGACAATAATTTCTTTTCACATACCTGATTGAATTTTGTTGTTACAAGAGTAAAAAATAGGGATATTTACTTCTTAGCTACTTCTGTAGCAAAGTAAAAGCTTTTTTTTAATCCCTTTTTATCCAATTTTAAGGCTTTTATCTCTTCTCTGACAAATGTCTGAACACCTTTTACCCTATTTTTTTTATCTTGTCTCTCTTCGATATTTTAAAAATTTAATTGCTGCATCCTTCTTCATAGATTTTTATGCCGTAGGGAGACAATAATTTCTTTTCACATACCTGATTGAATTTTGTTGTTACAAGAGTAAAAAATAGGGATATTTACTTCTTAGCTACTTCTGTAGCAAAGTAAAAGCTTTTTTTTAATCCCTTTTTATCCAATTTTAAGGCTTTTATCTCTTCTCTGACAAATGTCTGAACACCTTTTACCCTATTTTTTTTATCTTGTCTCTCTTCGATATTTTAAAAATTTAATTGCTGCATCCTTCTTCATAGATTTTTATGCCGTAGGGAGACAATAATTTCTTTTCACATACCTGATTGAATTTTGTTGTTACAAGAGTAAAAAATAGGGATATTTACTTCTTAGCTACTTCTGTAGCAAAGTAAAAGCTTTTTTTTAATCCCTTTTTATCCAATTTTAAGGCTTTTATCTCTTCTCTGACAAATGTCTGAACACCTTTTACCCTATTTTTTTTATCTTGTCTCTCTTCGATATTTTAAAAATTTAATTGCTGCATCCTTCTTCATAGATTTTTATGCCGTAGGGAGACAATAATTTCTTTTCACATACCTGATTGAATTTTGTTGTTACAAGAGTAAAAAATAGGGATATTTACTTCTTAGCTACTTCTGTAGCAAAGTAAAAGCTTTTTTTTAATCCCTTTTTATCCAATTTTAAGGCTTTTATCTCTTCTCTGACAAATGTCTGAACACCTTTTACCCTATTTTTTTTATCTTGTCTCTCTTCGATATTTTAAAAATTTAATTGCTGCATCCTTCTTCATAGATTTTTATGCCGTAGGGAGACAATAATTTCTTTTCACATACCTGATTGAATTTTGTTGTTACAAGAGTAAAAAATAGGGATATTTACTTCTTAGCTACTTCTGTAGCAAAGTAAAAGCTTTTTTTTAATCCCTTTTTATCCAATTTTAAGGCTTTTATCTCTTCTCTGACAAATGTCTGAACACCTTTTACCCTATTTTTTTTATCTTGTCTCTCTTCGATATTTTAAAAATTTAATTGCTGCATCCTTCTTCATAGATTTTTATGCCGTAGGGAGACAATAATTTCTTTTCACATACCTGATTGAATTTTGTTGTTACAAGAGTAAAAAATAGGGATATTTACTTCTTAGCTACTTCTGTAGCAAAGTAAAAGCTTTTTTATCCCTTTTTCTCCAGTTTTAAGGCTTTTATTTCTACTCTGACATATGTCTGATCACCTTTTACCCTAATTTTTTAATCTTGTCTCTCTTCGATATTTTAAAAATTTAATTGCTGCATCCTTCTTCATAGATTTTTATGCCGTAGGGTGACAATAATTTCTTTTCACATACCTGATTGAATTTTGTTGTTACAAGAGTAAAAAATAGGGATATTTACTTCTTAGCTACTTCTGTAGCAAAGTAAAAGCTTTTTTTTAAATCCCTTTTTATCCAATTTTAAGGCTTTTATCTCTTCTCTGACAAATGTCTGAACACCTTTTACCCTATTTTTTTTATCTTGTCTCTCTTCGATATTTTAAAAATTTAATTGCTGCATCCTTCTTCATAGATTTTTATGCCGTAGGGAGACAATAATTTCTTTTCACATACCTGATTGAATTTTGTTGTTACAAGAGTAAAAAATAGGGATATTTACTTCTTAGCTACTTCTGTAGCAAAGTAAAAGCTTTTTTTATCCCTTTTTCTCCAGTTTTAAGGCTTTTATTTCTACTCTGACATATGTCTGATCACCTTTTACCCTATTTTTTTATCTTGTCTCTCTTCGATATTTTAAAAATTTAATTGCTGCATCCTTCTTCATAGATTTTTATGCCGTAGGGAGACAATAATTTCTTTTCACATACCTGATTGAATTTTGTTGTTACAAGAGTAAAAAATAGGGATATTTACTTCTTAGCTACTTCTGTAGCAAAGTAAAAGCTTTTTTTATCCCTTTTTCTCCAGTTTTAAGGCTTTTATTTTTCCTCTGACAAATGTCTGAACACCTTTTACTATATTTTTTTTATCTTTTCTCTCTTCAATATTTAAAAAAATTAATTGCTGCATTCTTCTGCATAGATTTTTATGCCGTAGGGTGACAAAGATTTTTTTTCACATACCTGATTGAATTTTGCTGACAAAAGAAAAAAAGTAGGGTTATTTGCTTCTTAGCTACTTCTGTAGCAAAATAAAAGCATTTTATTTGTTTCTTATCTGCTCTTCTCCAGTTTAAATGCTTTTATTTCTTTATTGACTAAAGTCTGAACATAATACCATTTCCTGAAAATAAAAGATAAAATGCATTAGCTTATTATATCTCTTTGTTGTACAAATTATAGACAAAGAATATTAACATTATACAGGTAGTTTCAAAAAGAATCTATCATCCAACTTAAAAAAAATCATAACTATACATCTTTTAATCCATTTTGATCGAATAATGTATAGGCACAAAGAGGGAAATCTTGAGTTTCACGCAGTTGCCTTCAAGTAGCACTAACGCTCTTCCTTTGCCCGCTACTTCATTGTTTGTAAAGATGGCGACTGCACAACAGAAATCATTTTGTGTTCTATGCTTTGAGAGGTGTGAGTATGTAACAAACGTGATTTTCGTCGACAAAACCCTGTAAGATTGAAGTTCCTACCTCTCAGAGCATTAGGCGATGCTATAAACAATTTCAAGACACGGGTTGTCTGTGTATTCATAACAGCGTGGAAGCAGTGTATGCGGACATGCTCGCAAAAGTTTGGGACGAATTTGCCTACCGTATAGACATATGTCGTGCATCCAAAGGTGAGCATATTGAGCACCTTTGATTTGGTTTGCAAAAAAACTTTATGATTAGCCATGTAATATAAAATTAATTTTAATTTCCCATGATGAATAATTTTCATGATATACTCATTTCAAATCGGGATATTCTTTTTCAAACACCCTGCATATCTAATCTATATATATAAAACATTTCCGTAACTGACTGACTCACTGACTGACATACAACGCACAGACCAAAGCGCTGGACCTAAAGGGATGAAATTTTGCATGGCGATTCTACTTATAGTGTAGGGGTGCACTAAGAAAGATTTTTGAAAAATTCTTCTTACATTTTTTAAAATTAAATTTTTTAGCTGTTTTAGTAACTTTTTTTAAGTTTGGATTTAAAATCATAATTTGAGGATTATAAAACTTATCAATAAAAAGATCATAAAAATTCCTTTAAAATGAGATCTTTTTCGAATCTTTACCTCCATTTTCTGATTTTTGGTGAATTTTTAAAGATTAATTTTTAGAATTCAATTTATTAAATACTGATCACGTGATTTCTTTTTCTGGTACTTTAAATAAATTTATCGTCACGTGCATAACAACTAAACAGACAAAACTATTTTTTTTCTTGCTAATGTGGCAGACGATTGGACATTATCCAAAAAAATATTAAAATATAATAAATGATATTATGTTCCTCAAACTGTACTATATTAACTGTACTATATTCTTTTTAGATTTAATTTGAATATTTTCCTCTACATTATTTTTTTGTCTATAAAAATATCCCTTACGATTTTTTTATAAATATATTTTTTGTCTTTTTTTACATCAATTGTGTGCATTGATCATTGTATTTATTATATACATATACATATATATATATATATATATATATATATATATATATATATATATATATATATATATATATATATATTTATTTTTTTGGGCATTAATTGCATACATTGACCGTTGTATATAATTTGAATGTACTCCGTAGCGAAGTGCGGGTTTTCAGCTAGTATCGATATAATGCAATAACTTTGCTCACCTAACTAACGCGTGATATTAAAGAATACGAAATTCATACTAATATGCAGTACAAGAAGGAATCGAAAAATCAATCTAGAGACAATATCGAACAAAAGCAAAGCGCAACATGTGCACCTGTTCGCTGCGTTATGCATTTTATTTTTTATCCGAAAAAAATCTCTATCTTATTCACAATAAAAGTCAATAGTCCAAGTTGTTCTTCTCTGGAGAGCAGGGAATAAAAAAAAAGTGCTTGGAGAAAACGATAGGGAATTCTGTATTTTTTTCCCTGTACTTCTCCGTTTCTTTTATATTTTTCTATACTTCCCAAGAGAACTTGACATTTTCCCCCTTCCACAAAGCTTTTACATTTTTTCCCTTTTTTTTCATGCATCTGAGTTTCGATTTCTCTCTGAGAGTTTGCCATGCAGCGCCCTTTTCTGGTGTATTTTTATCATGTATTATCATTGATGTGTGCATGTGTATGCGCGCTATTTTTGTGTTCGGGGAAAAAAAAGGTGATGTTTTTTTGTGTTAGTTTTAACTCTTAGAATAGGACCTCCATTTTCTGTCTTTTTGATATGATCAACTATTCCGGGTGTATTTTCCTTCCGGGGTTACGAGAATGCCTTTTTTTTCTTTCTTTTTGTAACTTTGTGAAGTTCAACTGTTTCCTTTACCCTTAAGGTAATGCATATACTAAACAATGAACTCACCATTAACAAGATCCGACGAGGATTTCTACACTAAACTATTTATTACAATACAATTAGACTACATAAATACCGTACTCAGTTGCTAGCAGGCAACGGGGAATTATTTATTGCGTGTGTTAATCCCGGTAGTTATTTTACGGAAACCCTAGCAGAATTCAGCCACCTCCCTGCTTGTACATACGCCACACTAACATTTCTGTATTCACGTTATCACCAGGCCGCTGGAACGATAGCTAACTTCAAAACGCCTTCGGTAAATTTGATACTGTCCGGCTCCTGTACTGCAAAGCGATCTTTACTCCAATAGGTTTTCGTTCGCCGCTCCTCTCCGTCCGACCTCGCCTCGTAGTGTTACCTCTCACTCTCGCACGTGTACGCAATCCACGGGGATTCCCATCTAGTAGAAAAGCGCCGCTCATTTGCATAACGCGCTTCTTCTTATTCAAACGGCGATTTATTTAAACCAGGGGGGTTAATTTTAATTCAATACCGCCCAACCTTGAGAGGAAATAACAAAAAAAATAACGAAAAATGTAGCCGAATGTTTAAATTTCTAAAACAACATTTTACGCATGAACATCATTTAAATATGTAAAACCAAACTAATAATCTCATAACTGCAGTTGATATTGAATTTACATAAATTATGCATTTTAGTAATACATAGGTGCTCATTTTGCTTCATTGATAGAAAGAACGATTTTAGCATCATATACAGTCAAAGTGTTGTGAAGATGAAGAATAGAAAGCAGTCGGGGTACTGATACAATTTAAAAACAAAAACATTTTGACTAGCTGGAGGAATTGCGTACTACTTGCTTTACCATAATATTGTTCACATATTTTAAAAGAACAGTGAATGCTTAAAATAATTTTTTTTAAATTTTCAATAGATTCGCTTCGAACTTGCCAATGCTACTAGCAATAATGCTCAAAATACTATAAAGAAAGTTTGGTTTTATTACATTGAAAATTCATTTATATTTTTTGTTTTAGTAGCCCTTTTGCTATTCAAAATGCCTTTCAGTTACAAAATTTGTAGCAAATTATATTTATACTAGCTGAAAACCCGCGCTTCGCTACGGAGTACATTCAAATTAAATACAACGGTAAGTGTATGCAATTGATGCCAAAAAAAATATATATATATATTTATAGTAAATATGACGATCAATGTATACAATTGATGTAGAAAAAAATATATATTTATAAATAAATCGTAACGGATATTTTTAAAGACAAAATAATGTCCAATCGTCTGCCGCATTAGCAAGAATTTTTTTTTTGTCTATTTAGTTGTTACGCACGTGACGATAATTTTATTTAAAGTACCAGAAAAAGAAATCACGTGATCGGCATTTAATAAATTAAATTCTAAAAATGAATCTTTAAAAATTCACCAAAAATCAGAAAACGGAGGTAAAGATTCGAAAAGATGTCATTTTAAAGGAATTTTTATGATCTTTCTCGTGATATAAATTTTATAACCCTCAATGTATTATTTTAAATGCAAAAGTAAAAAAAGTTTAAAAAACAGCTTAAAAATTTAATTTAAAAAAATCTAAGAAGAATTTTTGAAAAATCTTTCTTAGTGCACCCCTACACTATTAGAAAAATCGCCATGCAAAATTTCAGCCCTTTAGGTCCAGCGGTTTGTTCTGTGCGTTGTATGTCAGTCAGTCAGTCAGTCAGTGAATGAATGAGTCAGTTACGGAACTGTTATATATATATAGATTATAATTAAATTTGCAATAATTGCTAAATAATGTATATGGGGCTTAATGCAGTGGTGCGCAAACATTTCTCGACTTGACCAATTTTTCTTTAAAAAAAAATTGTTAAGAAATTTTTTTTTCGAATTTTTTCTTTAAAAAAACTTTGGAAAATGTTCGCAGAAGAATAGAAAAATGAAATAAGCAAAATTTGAGAAACTGTTTCAAAAATCAATGAACTGTAGATCACCTACGCTTGTTTTCTGCCAAATCTCATATGAGTAAAACTTCATATTTAAATATTAATATACACTTGCATTTAATATGGGTAAAAGTCAACAAAAATTAAAATTAAAAAAGAGCATGATTTTAAAATTATAAGCTTTATATAAAAACATTGAAAATTATAAACTCCATTTACCTATATAAAACTAAGCTAGAAAAAAATTAATGACATGGGTGAACCCGGACCTCAGGAAGTATTTGTTCAATATTTGGTTCAATATTTCAGAATTTTATTCTCATATCATCATTGTTTGGTTTTATGGCTACTAATTTAAAAAACTCATTCTCGCACATATAGGTAAAATCGATTGGGAGCAATGTAGCCTTGTAAGATTGTTTGACACTTTATTTAACAATGTCATATATTTTTAACATATAAAAATATAAATAAAATTATTAAAAATATGTAATTATAGAAAGTTTAAAGCATGTTAATTTAATAATGCAGTATGTTAATAATTTATTTCAGATTATCCGCGACCCCTCTAACTTCTTTCGCGACCAATAGTTTACTCAACACTGGTTTAAAGCATCCTCTAGAAACGAATATGACTATTAGAAAAATACATGGAAAAATACAATATGTGAAGAACTGAAATTTTCAAAATTGATAAAATGTACTATAAAAATTTAATATTCAATATGTTAGTGATTAACTTAGATAAAGCGTATGAAAACTACTCAATATGAATGCATGAAAGAATATAAATAATATTTAATATAATAGGCTTATAATACTTAGTTTAATACTCATAAACTTTTTTTAAGTCTAATGCACAGGCACTTGTCGTTAGACATTTTACCTTTTGTTATTCACAGATACTGTTCTGGTTACTTTACCTCGGAAGCACCATAGAGGGGAGTCAGCATTGCTCCTTATGGCTGGGACGAAACGGAAACAGCCAAGCCTTATTCGGGAATCGAACCCATGCCCACTGCATGGCAGCTCAGCACGCTAACCACTACACCATGTGGGCGAAATACTCATATTCATAGCTAAGTGCTTTGGAAGTCTGCAGTCCTCTCCAGGAGCGCCTATATACTTTAAAGTGATATTGAAACTTAACGGTTCAATCAGTTACTTTTAATGTATCGCTAAGTTTAAGAAGTTTACTTCCCGCACTAAGTAAGGGATTAGTGAATAAAATTTAAGATAAATTATAAAATATTTGATGACATGGGATAAACTTTAAGACTAATTTTATTATTAAAATGCGTAATAACTAATTATTCATTTATGCCGACTTGCAGTAAAAAATATCTAGAATCTAGAGTTATCTAGATATTACATTATTTTGCAAACCTAATATTGGGGTTGGATTTACTTTTTCGAGAGATATTTAGTCATCATTAACAATAGATAATTAAATAACACCTCTTACAAAATTTTGCTCTCTAGTAAGATAAGTAACTGTGTCATGCTGTACTCGTAAAGGGTAGAAAATACATTTTTACTGCTTGCAGACAATGATTTCTAAGGTATTCTTACCAGATGGTTATTTAAATAACCTAAAACGAAATTAATAGAAGGTAGAACATATATGGACACACAAGTTAATGTATAAAAAAAACAGTATCATTAACCCAGATAATATTCGAGTATGTGTAAATGAACCCCTTCATATCCCCGTGTATACCTACAGATTTACTAAGGTATACACGGGGCATACAGGATTTAACACTTTTGAAGCCCTTTCTTATGATATCAGTTTAATGAAAATGCGTTGATTTAATAATGGGGTTAAGTTTGTAAAAAGTCAATCATGCAATAGATTTATAAAGAATTAACAAGAGATCATTCAGGAAAGTGTGTTTAGTTATCATTTTTACTGCTCTGAAGCAATGATTAATAAATTTTCAAATACCAACAATGCCACGTGAACAAAATATCCTGAAATTAAGATAAAATTTTAAATTTAGCTTTTTAGTGGTAAAAAGTTGTTTGAAATCCTATGAAGTCTTAATAAATTTGTATCATCATTAGTCTATTTTGTTAATTAGTTATGTCTTGGTATATAAAAAAAAACATTCGTTTCCAATATTAACGCTGACACGATTTTTATCGAAGCTACAAATGTCAGTTAAAATACTTATGTCATACTCAGGTACTGCGAACTAGTTCATGTATTTTGATCAAACTAAAATAAAAATTCTCTAGTCCTTCATCCCCGGGTGTCTAAGTTATTTCTTACGGATTTGTTCAATTGCGCAGGAAGCGGAAAAATTCTCGTGATTTTATAGTTTGATTCAAATTGAACCACAAAATACCAATCGTATAGGGAGTACCTCTCGGGAAAAACCAATTTTACATCCACCTGGGGAACATGGTTTCGTAATTACCTTAACTGCAGAAAAACATATATTGTTCTAGATTCAAATCTTCTTTTTAATCCACTAAAATTTTTAACTATTAAGCTGATAAGCGTGACCCTTTTCTAGTTCCGTACTCTATTAGAAAAACGTAAAGTTTTCGGTCAAAAATATTTTTTTTCTTTATTTGATAAAGGAATCTTACCTTCCCAATGTTGAATTCTTATTAGTATCAAAATGGAAAATCATCTGAAATACCACAATGACCTTTGTTTCCAATAGATTTCGATCATTTATCAATCTAGCAAAGCAAATATTACTTGCTTTATTTGGAAGATGAGAGATTCGTCGCTTTTTAAACTCATACCTGTAATGGCATTGACCAATATGACAATATTTTATAATTTTAAAGATATATATATAAATTAATTAATACGTTTATTCAAGATTAGTGCGAGGTACCTTAGATAAAAATTGTATTTGTTGTGTAATCATTAGTTAGTTAAAGTTAAAGTTTTCCTCAAAACTGATAACTTATGTACATAAAGTTGTAGTTAGAGAGGATGATAAAAATAATTCATTAATACAGTCGAACCCCATTATAACAAACCTTAAGGGACCAAAGGTTTTGTTCGCTTTATATAGTGGATCGCTATATCCGAACCGTTAAGAAAAATGCTAGAGTTCACAAAATGTATAACTCATTAGTTTCAATGTGTTTTCAATAAGGATGTATTTAAAGAATGATAAAATCTATTAAAATAAATCGACTAAAATGAATTAAATCGGCTAAAATCGATTACATTAAACTGACACAATACCAATTAAATTACGTAAAATAGGAAAACGGCGGGACCAAAATTTTGGTTCGTTATATCCATGAGTTCGCTATATACCAGGTTCGCTATAACGAGGTTCGACTGTAGTTAAGCATAAAGAAAATGCACTTTGCATTTACTCGATAAACTTCAAAATTGTAACTTATTCCTTATACGGAATAGGTGAACAAAGTCGCATAATAAACTTATTACATCGTAAAATGTATTTATATTTAACTTTGATTTCTCAAGTGTATTAAGACTTAATAAATCTATTTAAAAATCCTTTCTTATTTTGAAAAGATAGGCAAATGATTACACGTGATTTTAAAATTAAGTTTTTATATACTCCCAGTTAAATATCTTACATTTAAACATTATTTTGATGTTTTATGCTAGTATTCCGTTATCCATATTAAATTGAGTGTAGATGTAATCACCAAGTTATACTCTTCTAATATGGCCCTTTTTTCAGCGTTTACGCTGAAAAAACTAATAGATTGCAAAAAATAGGCCTTTAGGAGAGAGAAATTAAACACAATTACATTATTTTGTGAATATATTCACACTGATTAAGTTGAATTACAAGTCAAATATTTTTTCATGTTCATAAAACATTCTTATATTTGCATGAATAATTCGCAAACATTGATCGCAGATAAGATCATGGTAGCGTTACCGATATTTTTTTTTTCACATGTGTTTTTCTTCTCAATGACTTTCACTGTAAATGAATTAATAATATCGTATTTAAGAGCTGTGACCTGGAACACGTGAAAAAATATCTAGTCAAAGAAATAGATTCCTATGCAGGAAATAATTAAATCTCTGGATTTCTTGAGATGTAAAGCAGTATGGACTCCGAGGGGGATACCTAGAGAGGCTGATAAATATTTTTTATGACTTATCATTGCTACCTTGTTTTAAAAAACTGATAGTAAAATGAAATGATCAACATATCCTTCAAGTCAGAATCACGAAGTACAAAAAGAATGCATTTGTATCAGTTTTTGTTTATTTTGTTACTTGGGAAACTTTTATTTTAAAATGCATCATTGAAGTTTGAATTTGAAAACTATTCATAAAAACGTGATATTGTAGTAAGTGCTTATGTATAATAACTTCATATGTGTAAGTTATTATACTGGTCAGACAAAAATCTTTTCTTTGAAAAATAAATCTCATAATTTGGGACATACAAGATTTAACACTTTTGAAGCTCTTTCTTATGATATCGGTTTAATGAAAATGCGTTGATTTAATAATTGGGGTTAAGTTTGTACAAAGTCAATCATGCAATAGATTTATAAAGAATTAACGAGAGAGCATACAGGAAAGTGTGTTTAATTATCATTTTTACTACTCTAACGCAATGATTAATAAATTTTCAAATAATAACAAAGCCACGTGAAGAAAATATCCTGAAATTAAGATAAAATTTAAAATTTAGCATTTTTGTGGTAAAAAATTATTTGAAATCCTATGAAGTCTAAATAAATCTGTATCATCATTAGTCTATTTCTCTGAAAACGTCTTAACTTCAGAAAGTGAATAAAGACAAAAAACATTTTGGTGTTCTCTTCGTAATTTTTTTTTATTTGTACGTTTGCGAAGAAGGAAATCTAGAATTTGTCCCTTGAAACCTCCCAGTCACTAAGTAAATATAGGAAATTTCAAATTTAAAAGAAACTTTCAATGTTGAAGATAATAAGTAAAAAGGTTGATAAATTTCAATCTGAGCTTTAAATATCGTTATTTTTTGCACGTTTGTACTTTAGATTCTGACTCCTAAGCCTTATAGTTAGAAAAATTTATCTCTAGCCTAAAAAACCAAAGCATGAGAAATCGTCATTTGTATAGCAAAACACCTATTATTTTTAGTCATTGCATATCCTCTCCAAATATGTATATACTAGCAGAAAACCCGTACTTAGCTACGGAGTACATTCAAATTAAATACAACGGCCAATGTATGCAATTAATGCCAAATATATGTATAAATATATTTGTAATAAATACGATGTGTATAAATATATTTGTGTATAAATATATGTATAAATATATTTGTAATAATCAATGTATATAATTGATGTAAAAAAAACGAAAAAACATATTTATGAAAAAATCGTAAAGGATATTTTTATAGACAAAATAATGTAAAAGAAAATATTCAAAATAAATCTAATAGAACATACTAAAGAATATAGTACAGTTAACATAGTACAGTTTGAGGAACATATCTTTTACTGTATTTTAATATTTTTTTAGATAATATCCAATCGACTGCCGCATTAGCAAGAACAAAAAAAAATTTTTTGTCTATTTCGTTGTTATGCACGTGACGATAAATTAATTTAAAGTACCAGAAAAAGAAATCACGTGATCAGCATTTAATACATTAAATTCTAAAAATGAATCTTTAAAAATTCACCAAAAGTCAGAAAATGCAGGTAAAGATTCGAAAAAGATTTCATTTTAAAGGAATTTATATGATCTTTCTTGTGATATGAATTTTATAACCCTCAAATTATTATTTTAAATGCAAACTTAAAAAACGTTACTAAACAGCTTAAAATTTTAATTTTAAAAAATCTATGAATTTTTCAAAAATATTTCTTAGTGCACCCCTACACTATAAGAAGATTCGCCATGCAAAATTTCAGCGCTTTAGGTCCAGCAGTTTGGTCTGTGCGTTGTCTGTCAGTCAGTCAATCACTCAGTCACTTACGGAACTGTTTTATAAATATAGATAAAGTAGCTCTATTATATATATATATATATATATATATATATATATATATATATATATATATATATATTGTAATGTAATCACAGGTTTTTGACACTAAGAGATTCAATACTTCAGTAAAATGAAATAAACAATTTTTTCTATTAGCTGTTTCATTTCCCAACATTTTTTTTCACGTGTTCTAAATATTTATTCCCATAGTGGAACACTGCTTTTTCTCATACGACTGTCCATTTCGGTGATAAAATTGACGACCATTTCCAATTAGGCAAGTTGTGTAAGAAATTGTACCATATTTTGGTAATAATCATATCATATAAAATTCTGAATAAATTTATATGAAATACAGATTTTAGAAATAACTCTTTTCAAAGGCTTTTTACTATCAGCAAAGTATTGAAGCCGACGAAGTGCAGTTAGAATAATTTGCAAAGAAAAGGCCGTACAAGAGTATGCATATAATAAGGCAAAATATTATGTGTTAATGCAGTGGTTCGCGACCCACTGGAGGGTCATGAAAAAAATAGGAAGGTTTTAATTGGCTGATAGTTTGAATTAAATTTAATGCCATATTGAATCATTTATTTAAAAAAACGCTTTAAATTTTCTGAAATAACATTTAAAATTTTAAAAAAACTGTTAAAAAACCATATGTAATTGTTAAAAATAAGTTATCAAACAGTTTTAATGAAATGAAGTGCAGATGGTAAGCAAGACTTTTTTTAATTGTTGTTATATCAAATAAATACATACCCGAATTTTTCTTTTTTTTCTTCTTTTTTTTTGGTTCACATTTTCACAATTTTCTTTTAAATTGGGTTTTACCAAAAAAAAAAATCATTGCGGATCAAGGGTTTTTTTTTGTATTTAAAGAAAGTTGGTCATGATCGAAAAAATTTTGCACACCACTGTGTTAAAGTACCCAAGGATTTATTTCATATAACTGAATGTATTATAATATATTGTTTTATACTGCCTTCAAAGATATATTTTCTCACAATACATATGTGGGACTTGAAGAAACTGGCAATTTTGGCTTTCCAGATATTTAATTTTGGGAAGAGGTATTAATTCTGATTTAACTTTCCAAGTATAAAATGATATAGGGATAAACGTTGTAGTCTCATGACTCTTCAATTAACGCGTAAGCTTTGGGACCGTTTCGCTCTACCTTAATTGCATTACACAAAGTAAAATATTTCATATTTATTTATTTGACGATTTTATTTAAATTTGCGTGCATTTATTCATAAATTAGCATAGATAAGCCAAGCTCCTAATTCAAAATTTTCTTTTCTTTCTGACAATAATTCTTAGCGTCCTTTGTTGTCGGAATTTAATACTTCTCGGAAATTCTGTTAACTTAAAACTTGTTAGAAAGTTGCTTTTTGGTATTTTCTAACTCTTACACAAGTTTCTATGTTTCATTCATTAGAAAGGAGGAAAATTTTGATAGATGTTCCTGTTATTCCGTCAGACATAGGAAAAAAAATCCGATACACCTCACATTATTCTTAGGCAAAGAAATGAAACAGTCGAAATTTTGCTTTTGCTTCTTAATTAGAAACGTTTAAGGGGGTCCAGGACACAAAATTGTTCGAATTTTCAAAAAAAAAAAAAAATTATTGCATTTAAAATTTTTTTGTTCTTTTACGCTTAAAATGACGTTTAAATCATGTTTCTATCTTAATTAGATCAGGATAAATTGTTATTATTTTTTTTGCAACATTCTAATAGTAGCCAATCTTTGTTTAAACCTGATCGTTTTAATGCATGATGGGATTTTTCCCCATTTCTCGTCTTTAAATTGTTATAAGTCAAGAACCGTTAAAGATAAATGATTGAAACTTGGAACATATCTTTTTCAACTATTTTACTTTAATTTTAATTCAGCAAATTTGAAAAAATATTTACTTTTGAAAATGTAATTTTTTAAAAATATGTTACATAATTTTTTTTTTGTAATTTTTAATCTAAATATTTTTAATTTCTTTAAAAATCAATATTTCAAAAATTCTGAATCAAAATAAAAAATTATATATTTCTGTTTAATTAAATGAAAAAATTTTGAAATTCGACAAATAATATTTCGAGTTATAAAGATTTTAAATTACCCCACTTTTACTAAAATTTTTAAATAAAAATTTTTTTTTAAAACTTTTTGAGAAATTTTATGATGGGATTTTGTTTACAAATTATATGGTTGACCATCACAAAAATATCAAAATTTTAAATCAATAAATAAAAATTTTTTTTAAATGTGTCCCGGAACCCCTTAAATTTATGAAAGTGCAACATGTTAAAGCCCCCAAAAGGTTGACAAAATCAAAGAAAACAGACTGTCGAGGTCAATAAATATAGGAAGCAGGAAAGAAAAAGAGCCTTCTGTAAGCCATGAGCTAAATGAAACCGATGAGTCGGCATCATTGTTGGTTTTGCTCTCCGATAAGAAGCTTCTTATTTTGTTTCCGCCAAGTGTCCCCTGTTAGGATCGGTAGCACAGTGTATTTCCGGAAATTACTGGCCTCGAAGATGTCTGTTAAGTTCTTTAATCTATCGATTATTCTACACCAATGGATTCGACATTTTGGTTATCGGTTCATTCATACAATTTTTAGCGAATGTTGTCGACATTAGTTTTAAAGTTGGAAATCCGATTGGGAATATAGATGTACCTATGTGAAACTAAAACTCTCATTTAGTTTCCCTGTTATTCAACCGAGCAAAAACGACGAACGATAGTGCGATATCTGATGGAACACGCAGTACTTCTGGTATGGATGGAAACAAAGAGGTTTCCTTGAAGTCGAGGCAGGCTTTACTGAATTAAAGCTGTGTTTTAGGCTGTACTTCCGATTACTACTTGGCGATAACTTAGGCTTTCACTAACTTTTGGAGATAACTTAGGCTTTCACTAACTTTTGGAGATGCACGAATGACAGTTATCATATATATATAAAACAGTTTCGTTACTGACCGACTCACTGACTCACTGACATACAACGCACAGACCAAACCGCTGGACCAAAAGCGTTGAAATTTGCATAGCGATTCTTCTTATAGTGTAGGGGTGCACTAAGAAAGATTTTTGAAAAATTCTTAAATTTTTTAAAATAAAATTTTTAAGCTTTTTTTGTAACTTTAAGTTTGCATTTAAATTAATAATTTGAGGGTTATAAAATTTATATCACGAGAAAGATCATAAAAATTCCTTTAAAATGAAATTTTCTTCGAATATTTACCTCCCTTTTCTGATTTTTGGTGAATTTTTAAAGACTAATTTTTAAAATTTAATTTATTAAATGCTGATCACGTGATTTCTTTTTCTGGTACTTTAAATTAATTTATCGTCAAGTTCATAGCAACGAAATAGACAAAAAAAAATTTTTTTTCTTGCTAATGCGGCAGACGATTGGAAATTATCCCCCCAAAAATTAAAATACAGTAAAAGATATGTTCCTCAAACTGTACTATATTAACCGTACTATATTCTTTAGTATGTTCTATTAGATTTAATCTGAATATTTTCTTCCACATTATTTTGTCTATAAAAATATCCGTTACGATTTTTTTATATTATTTTTTTCGTTTTTTTTACATCAATTGCATACATTGATCGTTGTATTTATTATAAATATATTTAAACATATTTTTGGCATTAATTGCATACATTGACCGTTGTATTTAATTTGAATGTACTCCGTAGCGAAGTACGCGTTTTCAGCTAGTCTTTAAATAAAGAATTAATAAAAGGTTGCCATGGTTTGCGAAACATGCTATGAAATTTGGTAAGAACCAAGAATTGTAATTGATGAGAACTAGTCATTTTTTAATAAAATTTCATGGTGATTAAAAATGACTGCAGAATATATAGGGTAAATGACTATAATAATCCGAATATTTCAGTAGTTTTTTGATTTTGCTTATAATCATTTAATTAAAATAAGAGGGGCTTCTAATTTCCCTTGCTACTGCATGCCAGTCGAAACTGAAATCCGTTATTTACGACAAAATTATTCTATTTCTCTAAAGCTCTTAAAAAACAATAAGAAATATGCAGACCCAAGTTTTAAAAAATAATTTCCACGAAAGTACATGCAATAATAAGCAAATGATCGTGGAACAAACATTTATTTTGCAGTATCTCAATTAGAGTGAATTTTTTTGTAACACATGAACAGTGGGTAACTCAATGGGTCAAGGCTAGTCTAACTCTATTTATATTTTTATTTGGGAAGCCTATTGAAAAAAAAGGAAACAATGCAAATATATTAATTTTGCTTATCTGTTGAGGCTAAAGGCCTTCCAACATTTCTTTTAAATTACAGTTTTGGTTTCTTTTTTATTTCCAACTGACACACTTAATAAACTTTAAATGGCATTATATATAAAATTGAAAACTCCAGTAGATACCTGCCGACCTATTACGATTACCTATCTTCAACATCGCTCTAAATTCAAACATCTTCTCGTTTATCTTCGCCATAAGTTTCCTTACATCCGTTTATCAATATTGACTCCCGCCGGAGATGTTTACTTCCATTGCAGATCAACATGTGAAAGCCAACAAAACACACTCACTTAAAAAAAACTGAGAGGGAGAAAGAGCCGAGACTGTGGAGATAAAATACAGGTGGGGAAAACGAAGAAGTACAACAACCAAATAAAGTAAAATGGCCCAATTTGTGTTATTGCTAGTTTTGTTGTCTTGTGAACAATATTGTCAGTTTGTTTCAATGGATCCCAAATGTGTATCGTTAACATTATCTATTTCTGGAAATTACTAGAACAGGTCAACAAAACACACTCACTAAATAAAACATATTTGAGAGGGTGGGTTGGGATAAAATAGAGGCCTGAAAACAAAGAAGTACAGTAACGGAATGAAATAAAATGGTGAATTGGTATAGTTGCTAGTTTAGTTGTCTCAAGAACCTGATTGTCAATTTGTTTTTGCCTTCATTCTCAAAGGTATGATCTTTAACGCTATGCATGCCTGGGAATTACAAGAACCGGCAGACGTTTGTTCACTCATTAGGATATGGATCCTAGGAACAGATATAGATTCCGGATTTTGTCTGAAAGAATTGATTTTCGGCCACAAAAGTAGAATATATATTATTTGAGAGTTTGAACCGTAACAAAGTCATTTTGTTTCAATGTATCCCAGATGTGTATTGGTAACATTATCTATTTCTGGAAATTTCTAGAACAGGTCAACAAAACACATTCACTAAAAAAAGGACATATTTGAAAGGGGGTAGGTATAAAATAGAGGCCTGAAAACAACGAAGTATAGTAACCAAACGAAGCAAAATGGGGAATTGGTATAATTGCTAATTTAGTTGTCTCAAGGACAGGATTGTTAATTTGTTTTTGCCTTCATTCTCAAAGGTATGATCTTTAACACTATGTATACAGGAAATTACAAGAGCCGGCTGACGTTTGTTCACTCTTTAGTATATGGATCTTAGGGACAGATATAGATTCCGGATTTCGTTTGAAAGAATTGATTTTCGGCCGGAAAGTAGAATATATACGATAAGAGAGCTTGAACCGTAGCAAGGTATAGAAACGATGGAGAATGATGAAGTTAGAGAAGAGCATGGCATACCCAAGAAAATAAAAGAATTTTTGCGGTAGTTCAAACCATATTTCATGCCTCTAGAAGACAATAGATTTCATTTGTTGAGGACTTTCATTTTCCTTGTTTTTTGTTCCTACACAAGTGATTATTATATAGGTCAAAGTCACACTAAAACCATAAATGGTGTGTTAAAAATAATATCACAAAGGAAAAACATTTATAATAGAACTATATCCTCTTATTTTCACTTCCTTAGGCTACAGATCTACGAAAGAGTTATATAATCCTATTTCTACCAAAATAATGGATATTTGACAGTCTAATTGGCCGTAGAATTAGAGCTTGAACAGTAGCAATTGGCATAAACGCAAGAAAATTTTACATCAGCTGCTAGTACCCTATATTAATCACAAAATAGAATTAATAGTAGTTGTCGGTAATAAATAATAGTATACAGAAAATAAAAACTGATCTAAAGAAACTAGGAGAATGTATTAAGAACAACACGTAAAAGATAAATTCATCTTTAAAAATGGCAAAAAAATGCATAAAAATAGTTTGGTAAATTTTAAATCAACCACTTTTATAATAGATAAATGCACAAAATGCTGGCAAATTATGAAGTAATATTTCAAAATATATCCGCATGAGTGCGCATTTGAACGTATATGTATACATTTAAAGAAACTAAATTAATAAAATTTTTAATAATTCCAAATATATAATTTTTCTGTAACTGTTTATATTTGTTTAATTTCTCTCTAATTTTTCCTTAATTCTTTCTCATGCATTAAAAAAGGAATAGCTACAAAGGGGGTAATCCACCAGCTAGAGATGGGCAGCCCGACTTAATATAACACACACACACATATATATATATATATATATATACATACATACACACACACACACACACATGTATATATATATCTGCATTAGGCAAAGTCCCTTCCTATCGTTTTACGTGCAGCCATAGAATGCACGCAAATGGGTACTTTCTGTATTCTAAGGCAACACTTTTGACTACAAATACGCCAATCAGCTCTGATTTTCACCTAAACGGACATTAGGAATGTTTGTGACCCCTTAGTTAAAACAATATTCACAAAATTTGAATCCCAGGAAGATTTGTACAGATAAAATTGCTTTTGAAATACTTATCAGAAAATATTTTAAAATTCGTGAATGACATTCCAAGAAAAAAAAATATGTCCACTCAAAAATGATTAAGAATTACCAGCATTGTTCTTGGTGCTAGACCAAAAACATTTTTCCTGCTTGTCAGTCGGCACTTTCTTAACCAATATTGACTCCCGAGTCAGAGAGAACTTTATCTTCGAACAGAGTGCAACATGTGAGAGCCAACAAAACACACATCCAAATAACACAATGCTGTAGGGAGAAAATAAAATAATCCCCGAGTCAATAAAGCAAGGGAGAAAAAAAAATGCCCAAGACCTGTGTGATCTAGGGGAAAAAACTGATGAACGGTATTATTATTAGTTTTACTCGCCGAATTGGAGGTTGTCATTTTATTTCCCGTAGGAGCTCCTAAATGTGGGCAGAACCGTAATGTATTTGTGAAAATTACTGAAATGAGAGGGTTGTTTTTAGCCATTGCTTTTATTGTTGATTCTGGATTTCAGCACGGAGAATTTACGTATCTGAATTTCTATTTGTATTTTATACATGTCTAGGCTAATGATGAATTCATACCTGAAACACAACAGGAACACATATTTTTAATATTGTTCCGTTTTTCCTGGGTTCGTTAGAGTTGAATAAAATCTCTTCAGAAACTGCACACAAAATAAAATTTATTATTCTGTAAATTCTTCAGGAGCATACACAAAATCAAGCAGAAAACACGTAACAATTGTTTTCTATACAGCAGAAAACTCTAAAAACACAGGTCAGGATACCAGAGTCTTCAATACAATACACGCCTAACGCATTTTCAACACATTAAATTCTCAGTAGAAAAGAACTGAGTTCCAATGCCAATGTCAGGTATATTTATAGACTTCCATAGCGCCCCCTATATGTCAGCCAGCTAGATATCTCTAGAAGCTTCTAGAAAGATCTAGACGGCAAGTTGGCTACCATTTGGCACCATATAGCCAAATGTGGCGATATGGTGCCTAATATTTTTGGCCTTATTTTGGTCGCCAAATTTGGACCAAAATAAGTCACCAAATCCATCGCTAATTTCGCGATAACTCTCATATTTGGCTAGATTACCATAGACTCGTAAAATTCGTAACAACATTAACAATAAAATCCAACGCAAGTAGCATCAGTGCCACATCCCACCCTTTTCTCCGCGTCCTTATTAATAACTCTATTAACTAGTTTGAAACTAGTTGTCGTTCTTTGATTTTCACCATGTTTTTATTAACTCGCTTTCTTGTTTGTTTGTGTGTTTGTCCAGTACAAATCTTGCAATCGATTTTTAACTAACTTACCGACTAGCTAGACATTTGAAAGTTTTAGAATAGCTCAGAACACGATGACAATGCATTATTTTAATACTTTTAGCCATCTTTAAGCAAAATTGAATACATTTTCAGTTAATTTTGTTTTGTAGACAGGTGCAGCCATCTACCGGACGGGACGGGAACGAAAAGTTAAACGCAAGTTAATTTCCAATTAACTTCATTTTCCTTCAAGTTGATGGGATAATTCATAAAAAAAATTTAAAAAGAATTTATTAATACATAGAATTGTAAAGTTTATAAGATTCAACAGGAAATTTAAAAACATGGTATATAAAAAGTTCTTTTTATCTTGTAATTATTATTGATAACATTAAGAAGCTGTGTGCCCGTGTTTTCTACATGCTGCATGTGATTAATAATAAAAGTAAAATTAAGTGAGTGTTGAAGATATGGTATATGAAGATAAAGACTGTTGAATACAGTATAGATGATATTACGGGAAAAATAGTGTAGGGCAACAGTTTTATTATTTCTAGTCTGGAAAAGAAAATATATCAGCTGGCAAACTAACGATGCAGTCTATGAGAAATCATCGTTTGAGACAATTCATCCTGCATTCACAGCAAACACATATTACAAATCTATAGTTGCTTTTAGCAATTTGATTGCCATTAGAGCTGTTAATTACTACGCTGGAATCCCCGCACCCGTTATTTTGATAACAGCATGTCACAAGAAACATTATAAAGAAAGGTTTCTGTGATTCATTCTACTACAACATGATAAATTTAAAATTATTGATCTTTTATACTATCATTTTTTGTAGCCTGAAATATGTTTTAAGATCTGTACAATGAATGTAATAACCTGGTCCTTACGTGGCCTCTGTGATTTGAAAGAGAAAATGAAAAAAAGGGCGGGATATGCCCTTTTAGTGAAATTAGTTCTTGGCATGCTAAAAATCTTAAAACGAAGAAGGTTCCAAACGAAGAAGGTACTCTCAGAGAATCAGAGAAAAGCTATGAAATTTCTACTAGTACCTACCTATAATGTCGAGCATGTTACGCTAAGAACTTTTATATTTTTTTTTATCTGCAGAAGAGAAGCAAACCCAACTTTTGACCACATTTGACTATGATTTGCCTTTAAGTATACAATGCTTGTTTGTTTTTAGGAATTTTTATGGTTTAAAAGCTTGAATACAAGGTGGTTCAACTTCAATATTAATGAATGATGCTTATTTCTGACTCATAATTTATATAGTTTTGAATCTTTGAGATCAGTATGGGAAATGATTTAGTCTCAATGTATGCAACATTTATTTTTGTTTCGAAATATCCCTGTTTAAAAGCTTTGAGAACAGGTCTGGAAAATGAATTTCTATCCATGTAAACATTGCTTATTATTGCCTTGAATTGCTTATTATTGTCTTTAAACATTTAGAAGCTTTGAGAAAACCCTAAAAGTTTAGAAAATACCACGAAAGAGCAAATTTTTCATTCTGAATTTGAGAAACGTAATTGGAATCTATAATCAACCACTGCAGTAAAAAAATTCACAAGTCTTGTATCTGATAAAATAATATTGTACAACAATAGCAAATTAAAACTTTCCTTGGACTTTTAAAATATTTCTAAAATACTTCCTACGCATGTGATTTAAAATATTCTGATAATAAACCTGTCTCTTACAGGCATATTTCTGACTGTATAAGATGGACACTAACGAGGGAGAACTGCGGTACAAAACGAAGACTCCTCTAAGATTTTCTTCAGAAAAATCAGTTATAAGCAAGTCAAAGCTGGGCCCTTTTGATGGACTGATGATCGTGTTCTATAGCAGCTGTTTCAGTTAGTACCTGTAAACCAATGGTCAAAACGATAAGAGACTCTTAAACAAAGTCGAAACCGAACACATGAGAGATAAAGAGTTAAAAGAGGACTTCTCCGTATCAGTCATCAGAAATGGGATCATCGAAAGACACTTTTCTTGCGGTCATAGGTTACGAAATTGTTGTTTTATGTCCGTATAAAGACAGGGATTTAACCTTAAATAATTGTAAGCAGTAAACAAATCTAACAAATGTATTTCTTGCTTATTTTTAACTGAATGCAGGTTTTCAGGTAAGATAATACGACAAAGACATTCCGTATGTATTCAGCCAAAGTGAAAAAATAGGGGGATTTCAACTGGTTACTGGAAGATTTTCCTGAGAAATTTTGGAAGTGCTGAAATTCCTAACAGAGTGTTTCACACTATTTGGTCCACTTAGAGAAATGAATCTTGTCTTCATTCTGTAAAGTCGATTAATAATAGCAAACGTGATCTTTAGTTATGTAAAAATAAACGTAGGTGAATGCTTTGATGAGAAACCATGTCCATATTTTTTCCTTTATCTGGTTTATCTCACTCTTCATATCTAACGCTTTTGAATATGATTCTTCTGCAGTTGATCCAGAAAACTCCAATCTGGGGTAAACCTTATCTAGAAAAAGGTTTTTAAGATCTTTTTGGGGAGGTATTGATTACACAGATGGTTAGAGTGTTGCAAACATCTTTGTATCCAACTACCGAGAGTTGTTCATTAAGAAGAGCAAGACTGCCTTTAAACCCTGGAATTTCGTATGAATGTTTCAGTTTATCTAGTGAATCTAGACCAAATGATGTATTTCAAGCAAGATGACGTCCTATCATGCATACTAAACAGAAAAAAGGTTTTTACATGCCTCACCACAAAATAGAAATATTAAAAAAAATTACAGTACATATTCACACAGAGAAAATGATTAGAAAAAATTGATAAATTTTTAATAATTAAGTGTCGTTCCCTTGCAAATTAAAAAATTTTATGTGTTACACACATAAAAGGAAACAAGAGCAGAGCCAACTGAGTGTTTTAAGCTTATATAAATCTCCACAGACAAAATTTAGCGTCCTCTGGTAGTAGTCTCATACGTATAGGGGAAGAAGACGTATTCCCTATCTTTGTAAAGGTAATAAATTATGAAAACTGGGCGCAAAAAGTTTTGATTGCGGAGAAGCAGCTAAACGATAGTTGATGCAAAATACGATAAAATTTCTTTTCTTTTCAAGTTTGAAGTGTAATTGAAGTAAATATGATTGAGTGTACAGTTAAGATCTCAAGTACTTGAAACATATCTAATAAAAATTATAAAAAAGTTTAAATATTAATTTGATAATTATAATTTTTCTAACCTAAGTACTAAGTTTTTAACAATTAACAAAAATATTCAAAATTTCGTTGAGAACTACATATTTATATATCACAAGAAATTGACAAAAATTATTTCTTACTTCTTGAAAACCTCATAAATATTGAAAAAAATTAAAAAATAGCAATATTCGTAATTCATATGTAAAATAGAGTTAATGTGTGTCTTTGTTTTTTCGGTGAGACATATATCCTCTTTTTCTAATTGAAAAATACAGTAGCAACCTGTACTTTTGCATGCCGGTAGAAAACGTTTGTAAATTACTGGTTCTCAGATGAAGACAGCGGTTTAACAGGAACATATATATATATATATATATATATATATATATATATATATATATATATATATATATATATATATATATATATATATATATATATATATATATATATATATATATATAGATACATACATACATACATACATACATACATATATATATGTATATATATGTATATATATATATATATATATATATATATATATATATATATGTATATATATATATATATATATATATATATATATATATATATATATATATATATATATATATATATATATATATATATATATATATATATATATATATATATATATATATATATATATATATATATATATATATATATATATATATATATTATAATTTTGTTTCTCGAGCGGGGTGTAGTGAAAACCTTTCTAGACTCTGAAACATTCGTGGAGAAGAAGAAATTCTAAGGAAAATTTTCATATGCCATCGGAAACAAAATTCTCTTTTTCTGAAAAGGAAAAAGAAAACCTAAAAGGATATTTTGGTCGCACAACTAGTGGAAAAAGTGTTTTATGATAAGTGTAAGTGCTGGTAACACACATATAAATCTTGTATTGCGTTTTATTATCCCAGAAAAAAGTCCTTTTATCCTACATGCGAATTTTTTGACAAGAAAAACGCATGTTGACCCGCAAATAGCTCGGAACTATCCTTCATCATCTCATCCTAAACACCAACATTTTCATCACCTGTCACCCATGAGTGCTTCATCATTTATTTTTTATATACATTATTAATATCGATTCCGTCGTCACAAGTTTACTTTCACGGAAGGGAGTGCAACAAGTGAGATCCAGCCAAACACACACCGAATAAAACAATACTGGCGAGGTAAAAAATAAAAGAAAAATTATCTCTCGGTCAATACGGTTGTGAAGAAAAGAGAAACAAAAAAAATCCCCAAGATCTGAGCCAAGGAAAACCGATGAATCGGCATTATCGTTAGTTTTGCTCTCTACGAAGGTTGGTTGTCATTTTGTTTTCGAGAGAGTTCCTGGATGCGATCGGTAGCATAGTGTATTTCCGGAAATTACTAACATCGTGTGACGTCTGTTCACTTCTTGATTCAATCGATCCGAAAGATCCATAGATTCTGGATTTCGGCAGAGGGAATTGATTTTAGGCGAGAAATGTTGAGTGAATTTTATCTGGCACCCAGTGAGGAAGACGACAAATAAAGTGTAATGCCAGGGAAGTTTTGGTTTATTTTTTGGTTTATTTTTTTTAATGTGTTGGAAAATATTCTCCAGGATAGAAGACGGCTAATAAGGTATAGAGATACAAAAATGCGTAGTTTCAATATCTTTTATTATCTCGATGTTTCTTTTCTGCTGTTTTTCACAAGATATATTTTTTTCTGCATGCAACCGCAAAATATCTATTTTATTTAAAGCTTGGAAAGTCAATAAATTATACTTTGTATTATTTATCTATTTTAAAATTAATTCATTAAAATGTATTGAAGTATATTGTAAATAAGATTTTAAAGATAGATTTCTTTCTAACTTATTAAATTTTCATATCCAATTATTCCGGTGTACACATTGGTCTTATAATAAGCATAATTTTGATGTTCTCAAAAATATTGCCCTAGATGAATGATAGCTTACATAGTAGAGATATAAAGAAATGTTAACTACAATAAAATGCATTTTTAAACACATTCTCTAACTTCAATTTAATATAAAATAAGTGTTAACTGTATATAATCATAAGTGTATTTTTTTATACCTAAAATTAACAAAACAGGTTTTTATTGATTTATTTTAATTATTCTATTGCACTAAAATGCTATGAATGATTGTGTGAACAAGTTTTAAAGACTGTTAGTTTTCTATTTTTTTTAATGCATTTGTTGTATTTAGTTCAACTTGGAGGGTTAAAAATTACAAAAAAAGAAAATTGTCAGTACCATACCGACAAGCAAAAATGTCTAGTTACAATACTGCAATTTTTTTGACCGGAAAATAATTACATTTAAAAAAATTATTTTTCAAATTATTTTTGAAAAATAATAATTTCATTAATGAGATATTTTATAAAAATTTAAAAGAAATTGCATTTAAAAAATAAATTGTAATGTCAATAAGGTTTCTACTATTGTAAATATCCTTTCTAATTTCCCAATTTTCTTTTCCGAATGCAGCAGGTACTTGACTCTTGAAGACATTCGCCCCATCAACATAGCTCGATATTGACGGCTACTTTATTATGAGAACACAATTTGTGTGAGCCAAGATTGCTTCCTCAGAGGGGACAACACAAGAAAGTTCAAGACTTACTCGGGATAAAAACTCAAGCGCACGGCGGGGAAGCTCAAGACGCTAACCACTATACGACGTGGCAAATTCCTGAACTTTTAACACTCATTTTTTTGGTATCAATTGGTCTAAAGTTACCTGAATGGGTACGACAGTATGGACTCCCACATTTCTGAAGGTTACTGGTAAGGGAGTGATGGGGGTAGAGCGGCGAGGGATGTTTTTACAGTTTTGGGGGGATTTTCTAGTTGTCAGTAGGCACCATGAGTTCGTCAGGTGAAAAATAGAAATCAAAGTATAAAATTAAAAACTAAAAGAACCAAAAAACTAAAGAAACCAAAAAAATAATGAGGCAATCGACCGGTCTCTAAATCAGGAGGTCTAACCGAGTCAGTCATCTCAACGGGAAACTTTCTGAATAGGATGTAGGTCTAGCCAAAAAACATCCTAAGGCCCCGAGATCCCCACATTGAAATTCAAAAGCATTAGAAATTACACCACAACATTAAGTACTTGAAAGAACTACACAAAACAGAAATTTTCGAGAAAACTCACCCTACCCCGATTACAGGAAAACCTGTTTTTGTGTAGTAGATAGGGACCACACACAAAAAAAAAAAAACACACAAAGTAAATATTCATCTATAACAAATAATTTTTCACAACATATTAAAGAAAAGTCTCACTTAGAAAATATGTCAAAGCTTTACGAAATAGCGGGGAAGTACTTTCCAAACAGATTAAATAATTAAATTACACATGGAAACATTTTAAAATTTTAATTTCTCATTTTAAACATAGAGAAATTTTCGAAGTGCACATAATTCGATACTACTCGTCGTAGTCCAAAACGCGCATATTCTTCTGATGAACTGGTTTGTAATCGGTTTCGTCACTTAAAAATATACGAGTTGATTTATTTTTTGTTACCATGTAGTCGGTGATAAGTTTTTGCGACGACGGTCGTTTGAGCAGCTGCTTATAAACGTCGCGATAGCCAGATACTCACTATCGAAGCTCTTTTTGGAATTTCAAATAAATAATTTCAAATATATAATTTAAAATCTTTTCGATACATATTCATATACCGCATAAAAAAATCGCACAAGAAATCGCATAAAAAAAAGACCGCACAAAAACAGGTTTGACTGTAATTGAGAAGTGACAGTAGAAAGGATAAACCAGCTATTTATCCTTAAAAATTTCGGCACTTCAGTAGAACTGCAGCGCCACCTACTTAATTTATATGCAAAGAAATAAGTTTTAAATGAAAAAAGAAAAACCCGACTCTTAAATGGCTTTAAATTATACCCGACTCTTAAATGGCTTTAAATTATACCCGACTCTAAATACCCTTTTTTCAATAATTTTAAATTACCAAATTTGGTCCGGTGAACCTCACGGTTTGGTCATCGAGGCGGTCTCTAAAAACAACGATTCTGTTCGGGCTCTGCCCAACTGGTCCCGTTCTTGATCGAAAAAAAATTCTCCGATGGGTTTCAAACGTGAGAGCAAAAGAGTTTGCATCACCAAGGAAACCAAGTGGTGTCCTGCGAACATTAGAACACCTGAAAGTGTGCAACGGGCTCGTGATTCCGCTATTCGTGAGGAAGTTGCAGCCATTCCCCCAGAGCTGACCAACGGAGTGATGGAAAACTTTGGGGAACGGTTTCGGCAGTGCATCGCAAATAATGGACGTCACCCGAGTGATGTTATTTTCAAAACCTAGTGGGAAAAATAACTAGATTATAAGTACTTTTCAAAAACGCAAAGCTTTTTAATCTTAAATTGTTTTGTTCGTTTTTTATTACTCTTTGAAATGTGCGATTACACTCTATCGCACCCTGTATCAGAAACAAAAATGCTCATTTCTGCTTTTGATTTTTAAAATAATATGATATACGAGGGATGAAACTTTAATAGTGACAGCACTGTTGTACAGCCCCAAAGTAGCAGAACCCAGGAAAGCAGTTTACATCACACGTACGTCATAGACCTTCCTTACCTCAGAGAGAATACGTTTTTCCCACAAACATCACACGGCTGTATAGTAACAGGATGAACACAGTCCTGATTTAATTACAGGTCTATCGTAAGAAATAATTTGTCACATCGTACTGATGGAAGGAAAATGCTTGTGCGCACACAGTGGCTGATGTGTTTGATCGCTAGGGCTGGGAAGTGCTCTACCATCCTATCCCCCCCCCCAATATTTCCCGGACATAAGTCTCTGTGACTTTGATCTAATACTCATGAAGGAACCGCTCCATGGATTTCACCAGAGATTCTGTAGGCTGCAGGCCACTCCATTCAAAGGATCAACAGATCAGTTGCTGGCATCGGCATCCTGCAGCCTCCAGAACGTTAGCAACGGGTGCTAAACAATGATGGTTACTACCTGCAGCCTTTTGAAGGTCTCTAAAACTTTCACGCCTGTATTTCTTCTGTATACTTTGTACACAATTAGTTGCTCGTATTAAAGTTCCATCCTATGTAAAATGATGCTTAAACAGAAAAGAACTTAATATTATAAGCCATAAAATACGTTTTGCATTAAAATGCATAAAATATATTTTTGCATTATAATTGCAGAATATATTTTTTCCCCAAACAAATCTTAAATTACTCAGAATCAACTGCTAGAAATGTGGTTGGTTAGTTTGGAGCACCACGGTTATCTTTTGCTACACGAGGGATAAATTAGACCGAGGCATATGGCTTAAAGTTAGTTTCGAACGACTACAAATGCTCAAGGTAATAGCACGGCAAGTGTAAATAAACATAAATCTATATATATAAACCAGTTCCGTGACTGACTGACAGATAGCGCACAGACCAAACCGCTGGACCTAAAGGGCTGAAATTTTGCATGGCGTTTTTCTTATAATGTAGGGGAGCACTAAGAAAGATTTTTGAAAAATTTCTCTTAGATTTTTTTAAATTACGTTTTTAAGCTGCTTTTGTAACTTTTTTAAAGTTTGCATTTAAAATAATAATCTGGGGGTTATAAAATTTATATCACGAGAACGACCATAAAAATTCCTTTAGAATGAATTTTTTTTTCGAATCTTTACCTCCATTTTCTGATTTTCGGCAAATTTTTAAAGATTAATTTTTAGAATTTAATTTTTTAAATGCTGATCACGTGGTTACTTTTCTTTTTGTGATACTTTAAATTAATTTTGCGTCACGTGCATAACAACGAAATAAATTGACAAAAAAATATTGAAATACGGTAAAAGATAAAATTTAACCTCTGACTAATTGAGATGGAAGTTTTTTTAGAATTTGATTCAAAATAGTATGTTTTATGGATATTAAACATGCAAATTAATTGCATACATTGACCGTTGTATTTAATTTGAATGTACTCCGTAGCGGAGCACGGGTATTCAGCTAGTATACATAATAAATCTATATAATGCTCTAGTAATTTAATAAAGTAAAACTATACGCAACAGCCCAATATTTGTAAGCGAACATCTTCTATATTATAACTTCTATGTGCGTATGTGTGTGTGTGTGTGAGAGAGAGAGAGAGAGTAAGTAAAACAAATTTCGTTAAAATAGGGTTAGATTTTAACAAGTAATAGTTCTTTTTTTTAAGGCTATAGTTAAGATTGCTATACCCCTTGGCAACGTTTTAATATTTTCCACTGAATTTTGGCGAGTGCCTTATAAAAATATATAATATACGGATTTAGCTATAGAAGACAAGGGGTGTATGTAATAATAAACCTATATTTAATTATATTTCCTTTAACTATTAGATGAAAGTTATTCTATATAATAGTAAACTAATGCTCTAAGAGAATCTTTAATTTCTGACATCTATCAGTTGAAACAAGAATCTTTATTTTCAGGAAAAATATTATTTTCAGAAAAAAAACGTCACTTGCTCTGTAACAGAGCTCAAAATTGAAGAGGAAAGAAGTATTTTGAATTTTTTAATATAATTATTTATTTCTAAAAAGATTAACAGCTATATTGATTATTAATTAGTGATTCAATGAGTTTTAAAGTATTTTAAAAACGGTTCTAAGTAGTCGAGTTCTAAAAATAGAGAAATGCTTTCAAATATTTTAAAAAGATTTTCTTCAATTTTAGAACTGATAGATATTGATTTGAAAAAAAACCCATTTTATTTTTCACATGAGCTATTTCTAATTAGATTTGTTTCATTTATACTTAGTTTATTTTATTTTCAAAAAAAAAGGTCCCACTTTGCATTAAAAAGGCAAAAATTTTCAAACCTCCATTGTAATCTGAAATACGATAATAACAGTTGAATCCATATTAGATAGTGTTTGGAAAAAAGTTCAGGTTCCCATACGAACTTTACATCCATCCGCAAATAATCATTAATAAGGTGACAATGGACCATCAGATTGACAAAAAAAAAGTCAAAAATCAAAAAGATTTTTCTTTTCTTTCAGAAAATGATTCTGCAACTCATCAGCTTTAAATTTTAAAAAAAGTATGTTGATCCGATCATTATTAACCGAGTTATAAGTATTTTTCAAACGTAAACAATGGAAATGTTACGTTACATTAAAACTTTAAATGCCATTTTCTCAAAACAAGTTTTCATGTCGTTTCGGTAAGTTCAAAATGTTCCATGCGTCATAATTTGTCTTGAATTTTCATAAATTTTCATAAAATGATTTTTATATAAGTTAGAATAAAACTTAGCAATAAATTCATTATACTATTTTAAAACACCTTAGAAATTTTTCCATAAAAAAAATTTTTTCTATAAAATTTTGCATAAAATGACCTATTTTTATCGATTTATTTTCTAGTTTTTATAAATATAACTGTAAATCAAATATTGCTACTAACTTTTATTAGAACAATATAAAGCTAGCTTAAGAAAGAAAATTAGATATCTGAGACAAAAATTGATGCGCATGGAGCATTTTTAAATAGAGTTATTAACAAACTGATTTTAATTAATGTATTAATTAATTACATTCTGATTTTTAAAAAAAATTAGCATTTTCATCTCTAAACAACACTGTATAAGTATACAATTGGTTGATAAATAAAAAGTAAGTTTTTCATGGTCCATTGTTGTCTTAATAAATCAAGATAAATTTTCCTAGCTTTGGATCCGAATCTTTGAAAACTTGTCGCGTGACACTGACATGGCCCAAAAAGACACGAAATATTTAAAATAAACATTCAAATTTACTTTTTTTTTATATCTTGTATGGCGCAAGCCGTGCCGATTTCGCTGTTGCTTCTTTTTGGACAATGCATAAAGAGGGTGGCGGAGGGGTGGAGGTGGGGGGGGGGGCGAGTAACGCCGTATATCACAGGACATTCAAGTCTGGGGGTGGAATATACGGCGTCCTATTCGTCACGTGATAAATCCCGTCCGTTCTTTAATGGAGCTGAATCTGCAACTGCAGTAATAACCGTAAATTTTATGAAAAGGGACAATAAAAAGAGTCATGATGGATACCTCTGAATTTTTTTTTTATTTTGTTTTCAGTTCGATAGACATCCTCTGAAATTTTCACTGAAAGCCGGCCTTCGGCGTGTTATAAAAATGATGGAAGTACTTTTTTCTTTGCATGATAGCGGGAAATGTGATTTTTTTCCTCCCTCTCCCGCGTACGAGGGATTAAACTTATATCAGTCGAGTTGCAAATGTGATCAAACAGAGATATCAGAAGCTGTTTTCCGATTTTAATTGCTGCGGGGTAAATATTTTTAGATCTCAGTGATTATTAATTTAAGTTTGCATCAGTTACTTCATAACACTGAATTTTTTTTTTCTGAATAAAGAAAAAGGGCAGTTGCTCGGTGAAAAGCACCAGCATATACTACCAATAGAAAATTTCTTTCAAGCACCTCAAAACTTTCAGTGGAGTTTCAGTTGCGACTTATTACAAAACTAAGTGGTTTTTTTTTAATAATTTCATCAGGACTAATAACTAAGGATTGTTCTGAGACATCAGAAGCTGTTTTCCAGTTTTAATTGCTGTGGGGTTAATATTGTTAAAGTCCAGTGATTATTAAATTATGTTTATATGTTTGCACCAGTTATTCCATAACACTGGATTATTCTTTTTTTGAATAAAGAAACAAAAAAGTTTCTCGGGGAAAAGAACCAGCATAAACAAACAATTAAATTTTTCTTTCAAGCATCTCAAAACTTTTTCAGCGTAATTCCAATTGCGACTTATTACAGAGCTAAGGATTGTTATGAATAATTTCTTCAGGACTACTAACTAAGGATTCAAACTTCAAACTAAGGATTACCTTTAGACATCAGCAGATGTTTTCGAATTTAAATTGCTGAGTGGTTAGTATTTTTGAAGTTCAATGATCATTAAGTTATGTTTATAAGTTTGCACCAGTTATTCCATAACATTGAAAAACATTTTTTTAATAAAGAAACAAGGAAATTTCTAGGGGAAAAGCACCAGTATAAACAAACAATTAAACCTTTCTAGCATCTCAAAACTGTTTTTGAGTAATTTCAGTTGCGACTTATTACAGAACTAAGAATTGTTCTGAATAACTTCTTCAGGATTACTAAGAATTCAAATTTCAAATTAAGGATTGTTTGAGACACCAGTAGCTGATTTCGAATTTTAATTGCTTCAGGATTAATATTTTTGAAAGTTTAATGTTCATTTAGTGAAGAAAATAATTTTGCTCCGATTATTTTAAAACATCGTAAAAATAGTTCATAAAAATATTTTTTCGCTTGCTCGGTAAAAAACATCCTCATATACAAACAATTGAACCTTTCTTTCAAACAATTCAAAACACTTTCAAAGAAATTTTAGTTTCGACTTATTACAAAACTAAGGGTTGTTCTGAATAATTTGTACAGGACAACTAAGGATTCAAAATTCAAACTAAGAAGCTCTGAGACATCAGCGTCTGTTTTCGAATTTTAATTACTGCGTGATTAATATTTTTGAAAGTTTAATGATTATTTAGTGAAGATTCTAAGTTTGAACCAATTATTCTAAAATATCGTAAAATTATTTTTAAATATTTTTCCGATCGCTCTGTAAAAAACATCCATATCTACAAACAAATAGACCTTTATTTCAAGCATCTCAAAACTTTTTCAGCGTAAATTTAATTGGTACTTGCTGCAAAACTAAAAAGTTTTCTGAATAATTTCTTATTGCACAATTTTTAGCTATATTATTCCACATTTTGATTTGCTAAATATTTTAATAAATACCGACCATACTCTCAATTAATTTTTTTTCTAAAAAGGGTTCTTTTTTAGCTTTTCGAAATTTCAAATTAAAAATGACTTAAAAGCGACAAATATTTTCTTTGATCATTCACTGCAGTTGACACATTCTCTTCTCATTCGTAAAAGTTGTAATTTTATGTCAAATACTGACGTAGGATAGTTAGGCAGTTTTAATAATAGTCAGTCTCTCGATTCGGTAATTAATAAATCTAAGGTACAAACTAGGCACTGCTTAAAATATTATCATTCAATTTTTTGAATATTTTAATTTCATCTATAGTATATTGACAGATAAATATATCAGGTTCTACGCATTATACATCATATTTTGCCCAGGAAAGCGAAAGTTTTGATTGCATGGACTCTTTAAGACATTGCTAACTGTTCAAAATTTTAACCCGACTGTCGTCTCTACTGTTTCTTATTAACGTTTTTAAAATGAGAGTGTGACAATGCGTCTTCATTCCTTGATACATTAGGGAATACTGTTATAGACTGATCTTTAAATTCACACTTGGCATATTTTCGCAGTAACTGGAAAAAAAGTTTTGTCTAATAATAGAATATTTGTTATAACTTTTATAACATTTTTCTTAAGACTAAAACAAATTTCGATTACCCAAATTAATACAAAAGAATTTAATCAAATGAATTTCCCGCACAGTATCATATTTCTGTAAAAAGCTCAATGCTCATGAGTGTTTTTTTCTTTTATTTGAAACCTGAAAAAAAATGGACTTCTAAATTTTTACAAAAAAATTTATTATTCTATTCAGCTTTTTTCATCTTAGGAGCAGAATATTTCAAGGAGACAGATTCAACAATACTAAATTCATAATCAAATTTACTAGAGAAATATTTAAGCAACGATAGGAAATGCATAAAATGATTCAAGGTAGTAAAAGTTTTGAACGTAAAAAATACTTCTATAAAGTAGACCAATGTTTTTAGAGACTGTTTCTACATTTAAAAAAATTCTTTTCTTTTTTTTACCAAACATTTTATGATATCTTTTCAGAAATGTACACTGCAGACACTTGTATTAGGCGCCACATATTCTATAAACAAAGCCACTCACCTGTTTTTTTCGCTAAAAAATTTTGTATATAATTATACAAAAAATGACGATCTTTATTTCCTTAGTTTTTCCCCCATGTCTTGCTTACAGGTACAGATAAATAACGGAAATTTGTAAATTATTTTATTCCAGCAATATATAAAAATGTTAACCACCACTTTTTTTTAAATACCGAGGCACACCGCCGTTTACCAATCGAGCATTAAAAAGCTACTGCCGTAAAAAAAACTATACAAAACACTATTTGTTTACATGTCATCAGAACATGAGCAAATAAACGTCCAAGGATTAAGAAAGCAGGAGAAAATACCAATAAAAACTTTCCACCGCAGTAGCAACAGCAGCAAATAAAAATCGTACTCCTGTTGCTCAGGAGTTTCCGAACCACTGGAGCAAAGCATGCTTCTTCTTTGGGGGGGGAGGGGGGGCAGCGATACGCGTTGCTCTCAATGGTACGAACTGCAAGCGGATTCAATGAAGGGTATCAGCAAAACCTCTGAATCGTGAATCTCATAATTTGATCAACGGATAAAGATCCGATTCGAAGGGGAAGAGGGGGGGGGGGGTACTGAGTGACATCGATTCGCTGATTCTGCGAGGCCCCCCCCCCTGTCTCCCCCTTCTTATTTTCTCCACGGCACCAAGCGACGCGTCGTGATCATGTAACAAATTAAGTTTGCTAGATTGCGAGCTCTTTTGTGACTGTGCTAGCCCGTCACTTAAGCGTTGGTGGTAGTTTTCTCCAACTGCCACAGATCTTCCGATAATTGAAGTGTTCTGTGCGGTACGGATGTATAGATAGATGTCTGAATTGAACGGCATTTGGTAAGAATTAATCAGCTTAGGAAAAATAGGGGAGTGCTCTCTCTCCTCCTCCCAATTATATCGTGGGACGGGAAACATTTTTAGGTCTCACATGATGAATAATCAATCAAAATTATTGAACTGATTGGTTTTTTTCCCCAAGAATTATGAGCTCATTGTAGAAATTTAATTCACCTGATTCATTAACCATAATGGCTTAGTTTAACTATATGAATTTTCCCATACAGGGGAGTTGAAAACATGTACTCTTTGATGAATAACCTATCATAATCATTGAAGATTCGCTGACTGATTTTTATTTTTTTTTTGCTATAATTAAGGGCTCACTCGGAAAATTTGCCGAACGGAATTTTTAGATTTTTAGTTATTACTTTCTGCATAAGAATTTTACCACATCCTTAATAGAGAAAATTTTTTGAATGTTGTGAGATGAGTAATCAAACTAGATTATTAATCTTGTTGATTTCTGTAGTATTAAATGCTCAAGGGATGATTTCATTCAGGCCCGTCTTTGTCTTAATTTAAGCATATGTTCAAAATTATTCACCTTTAAGAGGGAAATTTTGAGATGGAGATTTTGATTACATATTACATATTTGTATCTTACATACATGTAAAACCTAAAGATAAGGCCTTAAAACAACAGTTTTTCTTTATGAAATCGTCTACCTAACTTTTTAGATACCGGGTTGCATGTGGCAGTGTGTGTGTGTGTGTAGGTGTGTGTGTGTGTAGGGGTGTGTTTAAAGTTGATGAAACACCATAAAAATATGTAAGTAATAAAGCACCTGATCTTGTAAGAAAAAAGTATAATTTTATATGGGCACATTGATGGGATTTGTTAGGGTAAACTTTAAGATATTTTTTCCAGTGATTATTCAAATCATTCTTCTTAAAATTTATAGACTTTTTAAGAATTTATTGAATAAGTAGTTCATATGAATCTATACAAGCCAATTATTATTTTTTTCCATTTGAATATTTTCACTCTTACAGACGAGCCTACAGTTGGAACTGATATGAGAGAGTAATTACAACTTTACTGATTTCAGTCAAATTTTATTTAGTTGTCCAAAAGAGAGCGGAACCAAATATGGAAACAATTTGCGCGTTAGAGAGCTTCATTCAAAATAATGGCTGCTTCGCAAACCATAGCTTAAGAAACATGTACGATACGATTACCACGTTTTGACTGATATTATTCGTAAATGCATTTATTTAGTGTGAAATTAGAAAGACTTTGGCAGTTTATGAAGTTTTGACAATTTTCAACAAATATCCAACCAACATAAACGGATGCCATTAATTCGGTTCACGGTTTCTTAGTTTAATTCATACTCAAGGGTACTTAAAAATCTTTACTTCAGAGTTATATTATTTCGATATGTACAACATACTTTAATACTATATAAGTTTATATAAAACATAAGAACCTAAACTTCTGGATTAATTCAGAATATATTGTCATGTATTATATATTTATCTGAACAATTATGAAAAGTGGGATTAATTTTCAGTTTCCTTCTTAAATAAAAGAAAATATAGTATTCATCACATAAAATACTGACTCATTTGACTTTTATAGACTAGGTCATTTTATTTATTTTACTTCTCAGAGAGTAAATATAGTATAATATGTTATCCACAATGAATAGCTTAAACAGGTCATATAAAAAAAAAAACAACGAAGTGTGTGTAATCTTAGGGAACCCAAAGAATACGATATGCATTATAAATGGTCTAAAAAGAATGTTAAAAAAGCTAAAAAGGTATTATCAAAAGTAATAATTTTATATAATTTGTTTAAGGAGTAATTTTAGTCACACTTAACTTTTATGTTTCATAAGGATTCATACCTAAAACCAATATAGCTATCATTTACAGAAGTGCTGATGATAATTAGCATATGTTGTAAGGTATTTAACATATGTTGTACACGCATTTCATCTTACATGCGCGTTAAAATATGGTATTCCGTAAAATACCAAAATCTTATATTTTGGATGACGTCATTTTGACGTTTTCTGAGGTATTCCGTTATGATTATTCATTTCACATAACGATATGTGAAAATAACAATAGAAAAGGATCGAAAATTCAAAGTGAGCTTTTTTTTCAAACGGCTGTAATTTTTACACAATCCCTTTTCATTCTAAATCAGACATGAGAAGCGTTGACAGAAGGAGCCAATTAGCTAAGACTACGTAACGAACTCAGACCACTGAGACCTCCGCAAACGAGAAGCAAAGCGTTGCCACCCCTCCCAAATTTAATCTATTTCTTTCCACCACACGAAAAATTGGGACACAAGGGGATAAGGAAAAAAAATGACACTTTAATTTGTAACCAATTATTAGCCTACCTTCGAAAGGCCCTTTAACAAAGAAAGAGAGACAAAGGTTTTTGTCATTTGTCTTGTATTCGGGATACGCTCATCGTTATACTTCTAGGCTTTCTTTTTCATGTTATATTGAATACTTATTTTCCTTTTGATATATAAAAGGTTATTTAAAAAAGTTGTGTAATGAACTCTATAAATAGGGTTCATTTTCGATACATTTAGAGAAAAGGACTGGTTAGGGAACAGACCATGCATCAAGGCTGTTTTTAGTTCGTTAAAGAGGCTTGTCGTAACTATTTTGCTTGTTAAAATATTAAGGAAAGTATGGAGAAATAACTCTCTCCTCTAAACAAGGTTTGAATGTCTAAGTGTTTTCATCAAAGGTTTATTATTATTTAGGTATTAGCAGCTGAACTGATAAATACATTTTAAAAATAAGTAGAATTGGTAATAAAATTGTTCTAAATTTAAATTCTTATTAGTTTAGACAATATTTTACTCTTCAGCTAGATCCATACATGGTTTTGTAAATTTTTACAAACAACATGTTGTGATTAAGAAATATTTATGTCAGCTGATTGCTTATCAAATCATTTTATACATCCAAATACACACGCACACACAGACACGTGCGTGTATATATATATAATAAATTCTTATTTCAATACCTTATACACTAAGCTCCCAAGGATATGAACCATCTGATACATGACTGAACTGGAATAAACGATAATATAGAAAATCCAAAATTGTTCTTTCGTATACTTTGAAAAAGAAATTTTCTACTCAAGGGCAAAAAATGCACTAAATAGTGAGTGAAATATCGTTCTTTTAAAATAATAAAACTTAAATAGATTCCCAGCTTTTTTTCTACAAAAAAGCCTTATTCTGTGTGTATAATCTAATTACAATTAACCTCGAAACAAATATTATTTTGCCTCTAATCTTTTACCTTACAGTTGCAAGGCTAATGTACTCACAGATAATTGTTACTTCACTGTATTACAATTATGTAGTCAAAGCGTATACGTTTCTTATATAATTTCATCTTACATTTTTTTCAGTATGTTTATTTTAGTACGATTCTAAGATGTTTTTATCCCATTTAATTAAACGCGTGGAAAAATACAAATAAAACGTACTTTCGTTTATCCTAATATTTTTTTGTAAAATGTTTATTGTAAATTACTTCTATTTAACGTTTTGTAATATGAAGACTGAAGAAGTGAAAATAGTGTAATTCCCCACGGTGTGTGGACAATAAAGAATATATCATAAAGGATGCAGAGGCAGGGGCAAATACAGGATTGTAAAACAATAAAAAAATAGAAGAATAGCTGTCGGTGTGGCCAGTGATAGCGATCTGAAGTTTATATTTTACAAGATGGATGGTCGTTATTTTATGGCCCACAGTAAAAACGTCAGAGGAGAAGAATCAAAGTTGTTTTACAAAATAAACGTATGTGGGGGGAGGTACTATATAGCCTATGGACAGAGACGGCAGAGGCGGTATAATAAAGGACCAATTAGGGATAGGAACCACTGAAGGAGAAACAGCCCACTGCCCAATGAAAGTGAGGGGCGTGCTAGAATGGCCCCCTGTAAACGGACAACAGCTTCGCTAAGGACGAGAGGAATCAAAAAAAAAGGAGACGGTCTTCAGATTGGGTTCCTGAGAGTTAGATGTCGGAGGCTCTCGTCTGCCATATAGCCGTGGAGAAGTGCCAATATACCGCCAACGTTTTCATACACTGGAGATGATACTGGGTCCCGGTCGCCGATGCTACGATCATCGTTGCATACATCCGTTATAGTAAGTGCCTCTCCGTTAGATTCTAAAAATCATATTTGACTCTATAGTTTGCCTCTGCTTCTGGGTATGTACGTCAAAATTATTAATATAAAACTGATTGTAATACTATAGTTCTGACATGTTAATTGAAATTTGGGTTGTCTAATAAATGTATGTGTAAGGTCAATGCGTTGTATTCCTTACTTATTCCAACCCTTGCATGCATCTATTGCTTCTAGGTGATTCACTCCTATATCTATGGTGCCGTGACCAGGATGCACGTGGTTGGAAGTATTTGTGGATATTACGGAAGAGACCTTAGTAATAATCAAGACTAAAATAATATGTTGTTAGTTTGCTAGAATAATTAAGTTTTTTTTGGGGGGTAGAAGAGGAAACAAGTTCTTGTTTTTTATTTTTACAAACTGTAGTGAAAATAGACTTAGAATATGAGTTGTGAGCAACATTATGATTACCATTTAGATTACATTTTAACACTATTATGATTATAACGAGTATGAAGAAGTAGTAAATTGGAGTGGTGATCTATTACGTTAATCGCCAAACTTAATAATGAAAATATTTATCATAATATGAAGAATAAGAACCGTAGGATATTAACGTATGATATTCAGAACCAGAGACTTGTGTGCAATTTCTTTACCACTGTGAATTGTTTGAAATTTTGAAGTGATATTTTATATATATATATAATTATGAACTTTATTAGTTGACTGATGTTGAATACACACTAAAGTGATTTGTTTAAAACTAATGCGAATAGAATGATATGACAATTGTTGGTAGTTTATGTATGATATGTTAATGATATTATATAGTTTGAGTAATAGGTTAGGCAATATTTAAGATATATTGCCAATCATTAGATTGATGCAGAATCAGCAAATTGATATTGATGCAATTAGAGCGCAATTAATACGCAAATTAGAAACAAAGGATAATACAATTATGGAGGGCAAAGATATATTAGTGCATTTGCCAGAATTTTCTGGGAATAAAAATGACAACATTGATTTTTTTTTAGCCAATTTGATATAATAGCAGACATAGGGAAGTTAAATGAAGAGCATAAATTGTTATTTTTAAAAGCAAAACTAAAGGACAGAGCATTACAATATGTAAGTAGTCACGAAGAGTTACAGGACGAAAATAATTATGAAAACTTTAAGAGAACGTTAAAACTAAAATTCACTCCGGAGCAAGATTTCATGAAATCACAAAATGCCTTAATGAAAATCTCGCAGAAACCCGAACAGTCCGTTAAAGATTTTAAGGAGGAAATTGTCAGGACCGCGTACAACTATTTAAAAGTTGCGAAACTATCAGAGGATCAGGGAGCGGTTGGTCTGACGGAAAAAATTAAATTATCAAAATTTTTAGACGGATTAAGACCCGATATTCAATTGGAAGTTAAAAAAACGGCTCCTACCACATTTAACGAGGCTTACGAAAAGGCAAGAAACATAGAGAACGCGCTAGAGGATTCGGAAAACAGAGTTATGAATATAAATAATGATAGCACTTCAATGAAAATAATTGAATCACTATTAAATCAAAATAAAGAACTGATGGAACGATTAAACGCCACGACAGAGAAAATAAATAACTTAAGTTTAAAAGATGCAAAAGAGGGCCAAGGTGGTGACATAAAATGTGAATTATGTGGAAAAACCAACCACAGTACACTACAATGCTGGTTTAACCCTAGAAATGTGACCATGAGTCAAAATCAAACACAGCCAGTAATTCAGGCAGAAAGTAATTTTCCGAATTCTACGAATACATATTGGGGGACTCCCCAGAGGCGAAATTTTAATGGAAATAATCAAATGCCACAAACGTACGTTAATTATAGGCAAAATTACAGTAATGTTGATAATAATCAAAGTAACCAAAGACAAGGAAATTATTATCCGCAACAGGGAGAAGCATATGCAGAGATAAATAGGAATTATGAGTATAATTATGACAGGATGGACAGGGGTGTGAGACATAATATGGGTATGAGAGGTAGGAGACAATATGCGAGGAGGTTAAACTAAAGAGGGAACCGCTGGTACGCTATGTAGACAGTAATAAAAGCCCACAGATACAGAGGTTCCCGAGGCAAAATGAGATTCAAGTGGGTAAGATAACCAAAAATGTGAAGATTAGTCAACAGGGGGAGAAAAACAAAACGGTATCCATGACACAAACGGATCAAATCGAAGATGAAAAAAAAGAATAATCAATTGATAATTGCAAGTTGTACTTTCAAAGAAGTATAAAATCTACCCGTACTAAAAATAGAAATACAAAATTTAATATGTGCGTCGTTGTTGGATTCTGGAGCGGCGGTCAACATCTTGAGCGAGGCATTATTTGAAAAAATTAAACAGAACGACGTTAAAATAAAATATTTGTCCAGAAACATTAAAATTACAACAATACAAAATACTGAGATACCATTTTCAAAAGTAATACAAATTAATTTCAAAATTGATAAAAGGTCATTCAAACAATCTTTTTTTGTTATGAATAATGTCAGTAAACATTACGAGATAATACTAGGGTATCCATTTCTAAAACAATACAATGCAGTGGTCGACTATGATAGCAATCAGGTAACATTCAAAGATGTATACACTGGTGAAAATACGAAGTCTTTGAAAGGTTTAGCTATGAATCATGAGGAGGCAAATAGTAATTTTAATTGCTTCTTAATAAATAAAGTAACGTTGGAGCCCCATGAGACGAGATGCGTAATGCTTGAACCTAAGATGAAGTTACCAAACAATACAGATATGTTAATTACCTCAAATAAAAATAAATTAGGAGTACTGGTAGACAATGCGCTAGTTAGAGTGAACCACTCCAATCATATTTTAACTTATGTACATAATTCAACCGATAAGAAACTGACATTGAATAAGAAAATGAATTTAGCAATCGGTCATCAAGACTTTGTCATCAATAAGACGAACGGAGTAAACACGTAAAAAGAATATAGAATTAATAATTTAACGTTAAATGAAATACATGAATTAAGAAAAAAGGAATTAAGTGAGAAAGATTTTGATCTGTCACATTTACAGGAGGAGGATAGAGAAAGAGTGATGAAATTATTATTAGAACATTACCGCTGTTTTTTAAAATCGTATGATACCCTGGGAAGCACAACGTTAGTATCACCAGATTTTAAATTATCCCATGATTTAGCCATTCAATCCAAAGCTTATCCGTTACCCTACGCAATTAAACCTTATGCGAAATCAGAAATCGAAAAGCTTCTAAAGGCTGGGATAATAAAACATTCTACATCTAACTACAGTTTTCCGGTAATTTTTGTAAAAAACAATTCATCAAAGAAAACAGATGATCCGGGTAACATTAAATACAGAATGGCGTGTGACTATAGGCTTTTGAATGACATAACGGTAGGTTTTCCATACCATTTAGAGGATATTAGAGAAATTTTAAATAATATAGGCGGGTACAAACTATACTGCACTTTAGATTTACATGCGGCATTTCAACAAATTATTTTAAAACCTGAGAACAAACATAAATTGGCATTTATCACAGAATTTGGGAAATTTGAGCCAAACAGGCTTCCATTTGGTGCTAAAAATAGCTCAGCATATTTTGCTCAATTAGTGGACAAGTGCCTCGGTGATTTAAAAGAACATGATATACATTATTATTTAGACGATGTGGTTATTTGTGCGAATTCACAAGAAGAGATGGAAGAAAAATTATTGTTAATTTTAAAACGATTACAAGATGTAAATCTAACAATTGAATCATCAAAATTACAATTGTATAAAGACACGATTGAATTCTTAGGCTTTGAAATTAATGAGAACGGTGTAGCACCAGCAGAGAAAAATATAAAAAAAATTTCTAATTTCCCTGTACCTAAGAATAGGCGACAATTAAAATCCTTCTTAGGGTTATGTAATTATTTCAGGGAATTAATTAATAAGTATTCGGAGACCGTATCTCCGTTAATACAAGCGACAAGTCCGAAAGTAAAGTTTGTATGGAACGCAGAGATGCAGCAGGCGTTTGAGAAAATTCAGAACTCTGTTTTGCAAAAACCAACGACTTTCAAGATAGACTTTAATAAGCCTTTTATTTTAAGTTGTGATGCTTCGAAGATTGCGTTATCAGCGATACTGATGCAGGAACATGACGGTACACAAATGCCAATAGAATTTTACTCTAGAAAATTAAAGGATTCCGAAACCAGATATCCCTCAATAAAACTTGAGCTGTTGGCAATACATGATGCGATGATACATTTTAAAAAATTCTTATTTGGCAAACGATTTAAAGTTCTAACTGATTCCAAATCATTAACACATCATTTAAGTTTAACAAAACAATCAGATATTACAGCGCGATGGTTATTAGATATACAGGAATTTGATTTCAAAATTGAACATATTGCAGGAGAATCGAACCCTGCAGATTTTCTATCTAGGGCAGTTTTTACTATTCCTATTCTAGAAAAACTAACTGAGGATATTTTTAAGGTTGATAAATCTATATCCCTAGAAAATATGTCGATACATCAACAAAGAGATCCAAAACTCAAAATTATCATTGAAGCAATACGAAATAAGAAAGAGAGGAGAAGGTACAAAATGTTTAGATGGGACAGTGACCGCAAATTACTATGGGTAATGCCCGATAGAGATTCAATGACAGAAGAGCAGCCAGCTTTAATCGTGGTTCCAGAGAAATTAAAAAACAATGTAATGGTAAATGCACACTCGGCTCATTTCGGCTTCCCTAAGACGTACAATGTATGTAAATCAGTTTACTTTTGGTATGGAATGTACAGAGACATCAAAAATTATTGTGACACGTGTCATACATGCAAACTATACAAATCTAGACCGACAATTGCGGTTCCACTACAAAAGATAGAAAAAAATTATGCACCAGGAGAATTTTTATCCATGGATATCATTGGCAAACTTCCACGTTCATTGAAAGGTAATCAATTCGTACTAACAATCGTCGATCACTACTCAAGGTTTTTGTCAGTTTTTCCCTTACGTAAGATTACTTCAGCGTCGCTAATCAATGCGGTAACGAAATATTTTTCATCGTTTGGATTGCCAAAAATTGTATTGACTGATAATGGACCACAATTTATATCGGATGAATTTCGATCATTTCTATCAAATTTGAATATTGAATTTAGACAGACCAGCGTTTACTTTCCGAGAGCAAATGCCATGTGTGAAAGAACACATCGTCAGTATAAAGAATCTATTATGGCTTCCTCACAAAAATTATTCGATTGGGATGTTCAATCCCGATTCATTGTATTAGCTATGAATAATTCGATTTCCAGAAGCACTGGTTACACGCCAAGTGTTTTATTTTTTAATCGCCCCCTTAGAACACCTTTCTCCGCCCACCAGCCATGTGAGTCTCAGAGGCCATCACCCGAGTATCTCAAAAAAACATTCGAACAAATTGAACAGATTCGGAATGATACGTTAGCTAATCAGAGAAGAATGATGGACGAATATGACAAAAGACAAAGGAAAGCTACGGTTAGTTTGAATATTGGGGATACTGTATACATCAAGAGTTTTAGGCCACCGGGCACGTTTCGACCAAAATTTATGGGCCCCTATATCATTATGAAAAGCTTTAGAAATAATAATTTTTTATGTAAAAATGCGATGAATCCTTTTGAAGAAGATTGTAAAGTGCATATTACGAAATTAGTAAAAATGAATTTACCAAAAATGCAAACTAATATAATCGATGAGGAGAATATCAATGGCGATAACACACATGTGGAATTTGACAATGAGAGTAGTAAACAAATAATTTCACAGGAAACGGATTCGCGAAAAGATACATTGACACACAGTAGGCAAATTGATTCGCGTGGAACAAAAATTCAACAACAACATGGGTATAATCTTAGACCAAGAAATAATCAAATCAAATCAAAATAAATAATAATAATAATAAAAAAAAATTTAAAAAAAAAAAAATCGTGCAAGTGAAGTGGGCATGCATGAATGAGTCACAAGTAAGGAGAAAAATGAATAGTAAAACAAAATACCGATAAAAGTTCAAATACATACCTGTAGAGTATAAGAATATTAAGATGGGGGAAGAGCACAGATGAAACAAGATTATTAAGGCCATCATAGTTCGTCAATATCACAGCGGTAGCAGTGTAGGAAAAAGCGTTGAACATTAAAAAAAAAAGACAATATGAGTAGATAAATAAATAAAAAAATTATATAAACAACATTAACAAACAACGAAATTAAATTAAAGACAACAGTGGTAAGCAATTAAACTAAGTAACAGGCAAAAAGACAGGCTTGAATAATTGAAGAATAGATTCGCGAATTCAACTAAGTTAGGTTTACTACGTGATGGAATGTTGAGCTAGTAAAATACAAAATGCACAAATAAATTCAGGAAATAATTAGATAAATACAAAGAACTGGATAGATGGAGTAAATTGAGCAAAGAATATGATACTTAGTTTCAGAATATAGCCCGATGTATTGAGATATTGTGCCATAAATCACAGTGGCAGATATTTTGCCGGCGTGCATTTGAAAAGGTGCTGTACTGCATCTGCAGGAAATGACTAGCGGTAATTACGGGAGAATTTCTGGCCTAAGACGTTGCCATGCGTAGGGGGGAAAAGATTATGGAGCGCTAATTATTTTGCGAGTGACGTAGAAAGGTAAACAGGCAGACAAACGGCTTTCTTGACTGGTTGAGCGAAAGTGAGGGACTGGCAATTTTTAAACAAAAACCGGATTTTTTTGTTGAGCCATAGGTCAGTTGCGATGCGGAGTGGAAAGCCAAATTTACAGGGGACAAGGCGTCTGTAAAGACAACCACAAGTTGTACAATATAACTGTGTTTTACATGAAATCATGCCCAGAGAATATATCATATGTAAAATTATGGACTTTGGATACGAACAATCTGTGAGAATGATATAAGTGTATGATGATTTGCAGTTACAATGATGTCGATGTATGTATATAAAGTTAATGTTGTTATGATAAGGTTTATTGTATGTCATGAAATTTTTGTGCGAGAATTATTATTTTACAATTATTATTAAAAAAAAATGGGCATATAAATATTATGGTATTTTTTTTATAGAGGGAATATTTAGTAATAATTATGTTGATGATATGATGATGTATAGATGCAAATTGTATTATGGAATTTTCATTGATCAATGTAGTGGGTAATAAGAAGCTTATTGTGTAGTATTCTATGTTTGTTTTATATTATGATAGTGTTCCTGAGAGTTAACGCACGTGAACATGTTAGATAAATAACTAAGATGTAATTTCAAGATAGAATTAATTCAATGATAATGATGCAGATAAGTGGAGAAATTATGTGGTTCTAAGTTTGTAATGGTAGCTCTAATAAAGAGAAGGGAAGTTTGTTGAAAATAATGAGTAAAACAAAATGTAATGAACTCATTCCTGTTGTAATGAACTCATTCCTGTTGAAATTTCCAATGTATTATACTCAGTATATTTACAGAACGACAAATGTGCTAATTATTTGATTTTTTTTTGTACAGTAAAACTTGTGTATGGTAAAGAAATTGCATATAATATGTATATAGAATTAGAAGTCTCATTCAAAATTCAAAATTAGTATGGTTTGTCGTTTTGGCGAAGATTTAATTTAATATTGTGATGCGTGGAGGCACACTTACACTGTCATGTATAGAGAATCTATGCTCACTTCTACCCAGACCTGGGTGTATATAATTTGAAGTGGCTCTCTATTTGAATTTGAACCACACACAGTTTATACATGAAACAATGTTTATTGAATTCGTTGCACATATAATTGGCTTTTACAGCAATAAGCATGCGTACTACTTGTACGGAATGTATAAACACAGCTTTCAAGAACAATATATTTTTATACTCACTAACAGTAAGTCAAACCAGCAGTACTGCCATGTAAACTTCTGGCCCGCTAAGCACCTTTTCAACCTTAACAACCTCCCTTTTGTTCCTAATGACGCTGCGTGGTATTTATACTAAGAGCGTATGCCGAAATTAGCATATCTGAAGCAGCTTCTTTAATTCACTCAAAAGTTCGATTCTTGTGAATCGAATCTTGTGTATACCTTACACTGGCCTCCCTCGAAAAAAAAAAATTAGGTAACTGATGTCTGAAGGGCTTCAGTTAACTAATTGAAAACGCGTGCTGGTCTGACTTTTTACATAATGGGTGGCAAAGTCAAAAACCCTTCCACACGTTGTGTGGGGGAAAAACGCCACTACCATTTTACAAAACTAACCCCGAAGGGTCCAGGTGACACCATCACACAGTGGATTTGCAGAGTTGCGGATACTGGGCTGGCCAACTGCGCCCTAAAAAACTTATTTTAGTTAAAATTGTCAACACAATTGCACAGCATGACATTTCTTGACTGTTTGTATCTGCTCTCCCCCAATTTATAATGCACATGTGTCATGATTTGTGAAGTTAGTACATTAGTGGTTAATTGGTATATTGTGCAGTATGTATTTTTTTCCTAGTCACTACATGTCCCCTTCAAAAATTTATAAAACAACAGTATGCCGTATTTTTTTTTTCAGTGGCTCACCCCTTCCCCTCAAAATGTTTACACAGTATATACACTGGGGAATTTCAAACCAATTTGGTTCGGTTTTATTAAAGGGTGGGAGTTAGAATAAGAAAGTTGATACAAGACTTGTTCCTCATGAATGCAGCAACTTCCTTGCACCAGTCTGTCCAATCCGTGGGACCTCTCTTGATGGTCGCAGTCCTAGTAAAGGTATTCGTTGACCGTGTGGTCATCCTTCGTGCAGCAGGTCGTAGGTTCTGAGGCGCTGGTCCGGCTTGACGATGGACAGGAGGTCTCTTGGGAGGAGGCCAACCTTGCTGGGCGGCAGAAATCTTCCGTTTCCTGTACTTATGTAAAGGAACTTTAAAATTGTCATTCTTCCTTTTGATAACCTTGTGTACCTTATGTGTACCACGTTCATCCTTTGATAGAGTTTTTGTAGTGCACACCTTACTTTGCTTCGTACTTTTGCTTGTATCGGTATTAAATTTTAATGCAGATTCTATTGTTTCAAATTTATACGCCGCACCAACGTGTTTAGTTACTGGCTTTATCTCTCTACTTGTGTCATGTTTTTCAACAAACTGACTCTGTTTTTGGTATTGGTGCTTATGCGACTTCTTGTTTACCGCCTTAATTACTTCAGTATTAGCAGTTTTAATGCTGGAACCTGAAGGCGCTTTTTCACGTTTTTTATCCCCCTTAACTTTAGTTTTATCCTCTTTTGACGAAAAAGTCTCTTTGAAACTTGCGACATCAGAATCGTTATCATTTATATTCGTTAACACTGCTTCAGTTTTAGGAAGATTAAGCTTTTCGTACTGGTGCGTTTTAATGCAACCTGCGTCTATAACTTCCGAAGCATCAGCTAAACTACTTACAGTATAACTCTGTGTCAACTTTTCATCCTGACTCTCAGTATGGTTTTCATGTACTTTATTTAAAACCATATTATCAACCTGGCCTACACAATCCTCATTCGGCTGGGAACTTGAAATAATATCATCAGTACCTAGCGAGTTCCTAATATCGTTTAAAGAATTTTTATTATCGTCAACTAATAAGTATTCACTAACTTCCGTAACGCATACTTCGTCATCTACTAAATTTTCTTCATTAACAGATGTGTGAATATCATCTAAAATATCAGGTATAGCATCAATAATATCAGGTATAGCATTAATAATATCAGGTATAGCATTAATAATATCAGGTATAGCATTAATAGAAGTGTCAGATGATTTATTTTCTAAACCACTAGCATTAGTATCGGCACTATTTTCAGAAATTTGTACTGGAATTACCGCATCATTCCAGCTAGACTCACTTTCTTTATAAGCCACAAAAATACCCTGACTTTCACTATTCTCAAAATAATGATTACTACTCGGACAAAATAATACATTTGACCACACAGTTTCAACAGGTTGAACCATATCATGTGAATCAACTTGCCAGTGCAAGTAAGGTGCTTGCATATTATTTACTTTAAGTGAACTAATTTCATTATAACGCCGTGCGCTTCTATTATTTTGCCTGCGGTACTGCTTACTCTGCTGGTTTGAAACTCGCGAAAAATTTTGGCGCGGCTGTATAAAACTTCTCGTACCTGAATGACGGTACGGGGTAGCGAAGAAATGCCTATTGTCATGTTTAGCTAAAGCTTGAAGGAGGGTAACCTTGCTTGTAATTGTTTGATTATCTAAAAAATCTTGAACACTTGGCTTCAAACGTTGGATAACTATTTTTAAGATTATCGCTTCCGTCACCCCTTCTAAATATTCCTCACACTTGGAAATCTTTTCCGTAGCAAAATCTAACGCAGACTGACCTTCACGTTGCCTTAGCGAATAAATTTCCGCTTCAATTTCACTTTGATTAAAGGTCTTTGGAAAAACGCTAAGAAACTGTTGCTTGAATGACAAATAGTCAAAAATCAGATTACTGCTTTGCATACACGTGTACCACTGATATGCACTACCTCTTAAAGCGGCTAGAGCAATTTTAAGTTTATCCCCCTCTGGGGTGCATTGTTGCTGAAAGTAATGCTCAATTTTCTTTAGGAATTGGCTTGAGGGGCCGCCATTGAATGTGGCTTCGAATGGCGCAATTTGCTGAACCATAATTACCCGAGGAAAATTTCCAGCAGGATTTTGTTCTACAACACTCATTTTTAAATAGTATATAAGTACTTGCAACAATTTTATCAATATAAGTACACAGTACACAGTTTTTAATTTCAATTATGTTGTTCGTTACAAATTTAACGCTAACTACCAGGGTATATATAATTTCGGGCGCCAGTATAGAGATTCTACTAAGGGGCACTCTATTTTGTATTTTATACAAACAGTTTATACATGAAACAATGTTTATTGAATTCGTTGCACATATAATTGGCTTTTACAGCAATAAGCATGCGTACTACTTGTACGGAATATAAATACAGCTTTCAAGAACAATATATTTTCTATACTCACGAACAGTAAGTCAAACCAGCAGTACTGCCACGTAAACTTCTGGCCCGCTAAGCACTAGCGCAGGATAACACCTTTTCAACCTTAACAACCTCCCTTTTTTTCTTAATGACGCTGCGTGGTATTTATACTAAGAGCGTATGCCGAAATTAGCATATCTGAAGCAGCTTCTTTAATTCACTCAAAAGTTCGATTCTTGTGAATCGAATCTTGTGTATACCTTACACATGTATGCTCTAAAATGTTTATTTGCAGCTTCTGTGAACAGGGACGTGAGTCGACTGTATTAAGAAAAAAAAAATTAATTTTTTTTTCCATAGTGGTGGAGTGTGATGTAGAAGTGAAAATAGTGTAATTCCCCACGGTGTGTGGACAATAAAGAATGTATCATAAAGGATGCAGAGGCAGCGGCAAATACAGGATTGTAAAACAATAAAAAAATAGAAGAATAGCTGTCGGTGTGGCCAGTGATAGCGATCTGAAGTTTATATTTTACAAGATGGATGGTCGTTATTTTATGGCCCACAGTAAAAACGTCAGAGGAGAAGAATCAAAGTTGTTTTACAAAATAAACGTATGTGGGGGGAGGTACTATATAGCCTATGGACAGAGGCGGCAGAGGCGGTATAATAAAGGACCAATTAGGGATAGGAACCACTGAAGGAGAAACAGCCCACTGCCCAATGAAAGTGAGGGGCGTGCTAGAATGGCCCCCTGTAAACGGACAACAGCTTCGCTAAGGACGAGAGGAATCAAAAAAAAAAAGGAGACGGTCTTCAGATTGGGTTCCTGAGAGTTAGATGTCGGAGGCTCTCGTCTGCCATATAGCCGTGGAGAAGTGCCAATATACCGCCAACGTTTTCATACACTGGAGATGATACTGGGTCCCGGTCGCCGATGCTACGATCATCGTTGCATACATCCGTTATAGTAAGTGCCTCTCCGTTAGATTCTAAAAATCATATTTGACTCTATAGTTTGCCTCTGCTTCTGGGTATGTACGTCAAAATTATTAATATAAAACTGATTGTAATACTATAGTTCTGACATGTTAATTGAAATTTGGGTTGTCTAATAAATGTATGTGTAAGGTCAATGCGTTGTATTCCTTACTTATTCCAACCCTTGCATGCATCTATTGCTTCTAGGTGATTCACTCCTATAAAGACATCTTTTGGCATCAGATAATGAAATTCATTAAAAATTGTTGCTTACAGTATGCAATTGCCAAACTTATGCTCCTTACTAATATTTAATAGTTTTATACATTCCCTTTACATGTTATTAATCTTGATTGTTCGCTAGATATTAAAAATTAAGCTGTGGTTAAAATTTTATGACGGAAAAGGACATAAAACACACTGTCGACGGGAGTGATATTTTAGCATATTTTGTTTCCGATGGCAGACGGCAGCGCAGATCATGCGATGTCATGCGGTACGTTTCAGCCAACAGTTCCTGGTAGAGCACGAGGTTTAAGTCTATATACATGTGACAGTATACCGTCAAAAATGTGTTAAGAGACATGTAAAAAAATTTATTTATTGTGTTAAAAGTTTGAATTTTTTGTGATGGTTAACCATATAATTTATAAACAAAATCACATCATAAATCTTCTCATAAAATTTAAAAAAAATTTTAAAATTTAAAATTTTTTTAAAAAGTGAGTTAATTTAAAATCGTTATAACTCGAAATATTATTTGACGAATTTCAAAAAAAAATTCTTTTAATTAAACAGAAATATATAAGTTTTAATTCTGATTCAGCGTTTTTAAAATATTAATTTTAAAAATAATTTTAAATATTTAGAGTAAAAATTTTTAAAAAATGATGTAAATTAATTTTAAAAATCATATTTTCAAAAGTAAATATTTTGTTCAAATTTACTGAGTTAAAATTAAAGTAAAGTAATTGAAAAAGACATGTTCCAAGTTTGAACCATTTATTTTTAATGGTTCTTGACTTATAACAATTTAAAGACGAGAAATGGTGAAAAAACCTATCATGGAAGAAAACGCATTTACAGGTTTAAACAAAGGTTGGTTAAAATGTTGCAAAAAAAAATTAATATCTCCTGCTCTAATTAAGATAGAAACACGATTTAAGCATAATTTTAAGTGGAAAAGAACACAAAATTTTTTAAATGGAATTAAAAAATTTCGAAAATTCGAAGAATTTTGGGTCCTGGACCCCCTTAAATAGTTTATTTCTAAAAAATTTTGCTATTTTGTGTAAGCTGGCATTTCACGTTCGTATAATCTGAATAGTTTTCATACAAAAAAATAATTAAAGTACCTCGCTGAATTTCGTTTTAAATATTCGTGTACCATATCTTAATTATTTTTAATACATTATATTTAATCAGAGGGACTATGCGAAGAAATCAAGCAAATACTCAAAAGTTATGATGTACGGAGCGACCCATAAAGAGCTGTAAACCGCACGAAGTCGTCCCCCAAAATCCTAAACGACTTCAGGGAATAACAAGAAGAGTCCGACTGTTCATAAAAACAAAAAAAGGGGCATATTGTGTTTGTTCTCTCCCAATAATTTAAGTACATCCGTGCCTCCCGAGAAAAATCAGCCTTAAGTTTTAGTGCTCTAAGCTGTTACGGTCCTTCATTCCTGCTCAAACAATTTTCCCCAGCCCACTTCAGCTATAACGCACGCTTAAGCAAACGGAGCTACCCTTTTTTATGCTCAACAAGTATGCAAATTAGAAAATAGAGAGAAGCGTTAATATTTATTCTGTTGTCTTTTGCACCGGGGGGGGGGGGGCACGTTCGCTGGGGGAGGGCCATCACTTCAGCTCTAACTGGCAATAGAGAATATGAGATGATGCCGGCAGATGATCGTAAATTCGGCATCCCAGCCCTACTGGACGTTAAACAGGGGATGAATAAGAAAATTTTTAGAGGGGGGGGCGGACAGTGCTCTGATGAAATGAGATGCGAGGATGGGTTATAATATGTCGTGGGAGAATATTAACTAATAACGTGCCTAGACGCAGTTGGAAACGAAGAACAACAATGGAGCTTCCCCTGAACTGCTGTAATCGATAATTTTTTTTAAGGCGAGAAATAGGTGCACGTATGAGAAATCGATTTTTAATAAATAAAATGCAAAAAGTTAAGTAAGAGTGGGAAATAAACAACAGAAACTTTGTAGTGACCTCCTGCTTGTGGAGAGCATCGAACTAACCCCTTGCACTGCGGAGGCTGTACTCCACTAGTTGAACCAAGACCTTGCGAATTCTATTATTTAACCACAAAATGAAAAGAATGATTATCTACAAATTTCCATCTCCCAGTTATTCCTTTCATTTTGAGTCCAAAAACAAAGTATGTTGATTGAATGTGTTTATATTTTTACTTTCCACTACACCCATACCTCGATTTACGACCTAGATACTTTCCGGAACAGATGGCCGTAAAGCGAAAAGCAGTATAACGAATCAATTATTTTGATACAAACCCATGCAAATTTAATTGGATCTGTTCCAATTTTTTTAATAAATAATACAGTTTTTAGTTCATAAAACATTTTATTCTTTTGATATCCTATAAAAAGGCTTACATAAAAATAAAAGTACAAAACAATGTTATAATAAACATAAATAAAAAAAATAAGCATATAAACAAAAAACAAAAGAAATCATATGCACATATGCATATGTAAAATAAAAAACATAAAATAAAATGTTTAAAAACTGTTTTAATGTGATGACGAACATTAACATGAGGAATCACTCAGCTATAATATGCTGCCATCATCACTTTTCGCTGTTGTGGCAGTATAACGAAACATTGTGGGCCGTAAATCGAAAAAGTGCCATAATTTAAAAAGGCCGTTATAGCGAAATGCCGTTTAAAGAGCGGCCGTATATCGAGGTATAGATGTACCAGGAATTTTTTTTTTAAGATAAATCTTTTATTCTATGATATATCTGAATACTATTTCATAAATTTTGTATCCATGGTTGGACAATATGACAACCCCGTACTTCGGGTAGGCAGCGAACCTGTGCCACCAAATTGCGATGCCGTTATTCTACAGACTATTGTGGAGAAGATGAATTATCTAAATTTCCCTCACAAGGTTATCAAATGATTTCCGCTTTAGCTATGAATTAATGAACTCAGTGTTCTCGATATTTTTTATCAATTTATTAGTTTTATTCATTTTATTTTCTAGTATACTTTTCCCAAGAATGGCTTTTTTTTCATACAATTACGAAGACATCCATAACAGTCCATCTCAACAGTCGGTAGAGAATGCAGCGACCACCAGCTTGGGCTGAGGATTGAACGTTTATGTTAAAAAACCAAAACATAAAAGAAAGTTAGTGTGTCTAAATCTACTCAACACCGTTGAGAACACACCCGGTTAAAAAAAACAGCCATTCCTTTAGAATAAGATGAATAAAAAATTTTACCTTGAATCAAAAATTAAATAACTTCTGGGCTTTAATGCATTCCGTCTTCTCAAAAGAAAATAATACTCTTTGTACTTAAAAATTTCAGCAACACAGAAGATAAAATACATTTTCATCTGTGAATAATTTAAAATAATTTTATTCACGGAAAACTCACATATCACAGGCCAAAATTCTAACAACTACAATAACAACGAAAAGGTAGATAACTTTTAAACAAAAAGAAATTGCCATCTAAAAAGTAGATATACTCAAAATAAAATAAAGAAAACGTGCTGCTCTTTTTTAATAAAATTAAAGTCTCAACAACTTGTATCTCCAAACCAGGAAACCGGTCTTCTATCAACTGAACAACCCCAATGTTGGTATTAAGTGATATTTACAATAAATTTCCTCATAGCTTTTTTACAAGAAACTGAATTACTTTGCTTCATTATTAGCTCTACTTCATTGAGTGTAATTATTTATTATTTGTTCATATATATTAATGCCGGTTCATTTTTCTCTGTAATATCAGGGATACTAATAAAATTCCATTAAAAAGTTGTGCTTTATGTTTTTGCTCATTTCTACTTTATTTCATGGTCTATAAATTTGGAAAATATTTGTGGTTTCAAAGAACAATGTACAATCTTGTGACAAACACTGTAATTAACAATCGAAAAAATTTGGTAGAAATCGGAAAAAAATTAAGGAGCATGGAACAATTTGAAAAATTTTAGCAATTTTGAAGGATTTTTTGAAAAACAGGTATTTTTCTTCTAAAAAATACTCATTTGTGGATACTAAGTGCCTTTAATGTAGTAAAAACAATATAAATTATTTCCATTTTTTATAAAAAAGTAAACTATTGAAAATTAAAAAAAGCGAGGTTGAATGTCCCTTGTCGCCTTAAGGACTCAAATGTCTCTTTCCTTAAGGAGTTGAATAAAAAATAATCATTAGAGAATAGGATGTTCAATAGAATAAATGGAAAAGCAAGAAAAAAGAACAATATACGATATTTTCTTTCTGGTATTGAATTAGCATGATTTATATCTATTTTGGTGAAAGTGTATTTAAGAACAGGCTCATAATTCAAAAGATATTTTAGACAACTCATACCTTACGATATGTCATCAATATATCTAATCACAAAAGGCCAGTTGTTTCACTCTTATATAATTGTGCCACTTACGTTGTGAGTGATAATCTACGTAAATGGGGAGTATTTAATCTTATATATAGACATACGGTCATATGCGTCCATTTCGAGGCTAAGAATCGCTTTTATATCCGATTGTAAATTAACCATTCATACGTGGCAGGGACGCAAATCCTTTTGTCCCTAAATTCTCATCTTCCCCCCGTGCCATAACATTACAGTAATTGAGTTACACTCGATCACTTGGTATTCGGAGACGAGTCCGCAAGAGATTGAAATTAAAGTTCGGAATTATCAAGACAGTGTCTCCCAATAGAGAGCGTATAACTTCTGGTATGACGGAAGGCCAATAAAAATGATTGGCACATGTGGTGCTCTAGCTTAATTCGGAACTCTTAAGTCAGTTTAAGTAGGTTGCACTATTTTGAGCTTTTAAAGGAAGTAAATAATGCTTATAGTTATTTCATCAGATGATCAGGTAGTTTCCTTCTAAAAGAGAGTGATAAGTTTATACATGCATATTCCTATATGGGGTTTTATAGTTTTGTTTCCCGACTAGCTGAATACCCGTGCTTTGCTAAGGAGTACATTCAAATTAAATTCAACGGTAAATGTATGCAATTAATGACAAAAAAATATATATTTATAATAAATTACAAATATTTATAATATATATATATATATATATATATATATATATATATATATATATATATATATATATATATATATATATATATATATATATATATATATATATATATATATATATATATATATATATATATATATATTTATACATATATTTATAATAAATATATATTTTAATATTTTTGTAAATTTATTTAGTTGTTATGCACATGACGCAAACATAATTTAAAGTATCACAAAAAGAAAAGAAACCACGTGATCAGCATTAAATAAATTAAATTCTAATAATTAATCTTTAAAAATTCACCAAAAATTAGATAATGAAGGTAAAGATTGGAAAAAGATTTCATTTTAAAGGAATTTTTATGAATTTTCTCTTGATATAAATTTTATAACCTTCAAATTATTATTTTAAATGCAAACTTTAAGGAATGTTACAAAAACATCTTAAAAATTTAATTTAAATAAATCTAAGGAGAAATTTTCAAAAATCGTTCTTAGTGAACCCCTTCACTATAAGAAGAATCGCCATGCAAAATTTCAGCCCCCTTAGGTCCAGCGGTTTGGTCTGTGCGTTATCTGTCAGTCAGTCAGTCAGTCAGTTACGGAACTGTTAGAGATAAAAGAAAAATTTAGAAAAATGGCAGAATCATAGCATTTTCTCACTATATTTTAGGCAATTTGTTTCTATATTGAAACAATTCTCCTGATTTACTTTCATCTCAAGGGACTTATATTAAAGCTATATATTATTGTATTAATTTGTGGAAGAAAACACTAAATTTTAATTTTTGTTCAAAAAAGTATTGACGATTGATTAATGTATCTGTAAGTTTGCCATGCCTAAAAACAAAGGAAAATTTATAGTCATATAACATATGAAACATAGGATTAATAAATATATCAAAAATATTATAGCATACGGTTCTTTGATTTAAAATAGTTCCAAACAACTTGACGTTCTGCATAATTAATCATTGTTACGTACTCTAAATATTTCACGCAACAATAAAATAAATGGATATCTGAAGTCCTTTTAGCTGATAATAAAGCTTTTACCTATACAGAATTACTAATAAGGAATATGACACTTTGCAAATTATTTTTAATAGTATACTTCATATTACGGGACCATTTTTAAATCAATAACTCGGATACTCCTAGAATCTGTTTTGCTGGACCATTTTTCTACAAGTATATATATTATAAGTAAAGTGTAAATATTATTCATTAATAACAATACAATAACACACAATCACTTACTTGAGCGTATGCTTGCATGCACATACACGAGAATTAATCCCCAAAAAGTAAAAGTAAAAAATGCAAACCCTTAAAAAAGTTCATAAATTAGCTAATTGGAAACAAATCGAGTAAGCAATAAAATAAATATATTTATAACAACCCATAATGCGCATTTATTTTCAATTCGGTAATGTACTTTCGCATCCTGTTTGAAATCGACTGTTGTGGCAGCACCACAAATCCTTTTCTCCCCAAATCTCCACTTCCTGCGCCATAACATTACAGTAATTACGTTACAGTCGCTCACTTGGTATTCAGGGAAGACTTCGCAATAGATTGAAATTAAAGTTCGGAATTATCGGGGGCATCCTGGCTCCGAGCACAACCTAACTGCGCCTGATTTAACTGAGAGCAGTTAAAGATGACTGACGCGCGTGGTGTGTTTACTTCAATCACGGATCGGAAGAGATAGGTCCCCCATTGTGGGAGGGTTATAAGAAATCAAAGACATTTCTAGATGTTCTAGGGTGTAAATTAAATGTAAATTTTCACTCTGCATTTGAAGCTTTAAAATTTCATACGTCATCAGCAAAAGGTAGATGACATATGTGATTATTTCAGTTGCATTAAAAAATAAACTCGGTAGTAAAATTAATGTTGTAAGGGGAAAAATATAAACAAAGATTTCAGAATTTTTAGAAAGTGTTTTGTCAAAGGCATAAATCTTACTCTCAAGTATCAGGTAATGTGATAAAAGGTGCTTATCACTGGTATTTTAAATACACTTGATACAGGACAGAGGTCTTGTATTTAATTTTGTTCACAACGCGGCAGGTACTTAAGGGTATTCAAACCCATCCAAACCAAGAATTTTTTGTTGACTGCTTTATTGTGAGAGCCCAATATAGGTGAAGGAATAATACTGCCTATGAGGGGTCAGCACAGGAACATCTTTATCCGGGATTCGAACCCGATTCCCCCCTCCGTGGAAACCGACATGTTAACCATTATATTATATGAATGGTGAGTTTTGCATTGCATGCATTGGGATTTAATGTTTTTTGTTATGTGCGATTACTGTTAAATACCCCTGCTGCTTCCTTAAATGTGGAATTCTATAGAGCATTCATCCAAATTAAACCTTAAAGTATAAGGGAAAAGTGGGGAGGTGCAATGAAGGAATATTTGTTGTCACACATTATATAGAATTGTTCAGTGATAAATAGCTATAAACGCATGCTAAAATTTTTGTTTTTTCCAAAAAAGAAAAATTTGCATTTCATGTAAACAGACATTAAATTTTTTTGCAAAATGTAGAATTTTTTTGTGAAATATAGAAATTTTATTAATAAACAACTTGTAATATAAATGATGATACATTTCTTTGCATCTACATTTCACTAACTTAGTAGTATTTATATCTAAACATTTATGAGCGATCATTATGTAGAATGTAGATCAATGCTTTTGTTTTTAATATAAAATGCTTACATCTAGGAGCAATGCCATTAATTAAATAATCGGACTATATTTGCCGGATATCCAGGTTGAGACGTCTGTTTTGGATTTATTACACGAGTTTTAATATAATTTTTTTTTACTTTCTTTAATTCCGTTACGCCACTGTTACGGAACTTAATTAATCTTAATACTCTCAAATAAGCCTCTGTAAAATATGTTTACTCTTTCTAAGCATTCGAGAAAGGGTATTTTTGTATGAGGTGGCTTGAAATTTTGTTTATAAAAATTTTGTTATAAATCCCCAACTTTGAAATTTTAGAAACTACTAAATTAATTTTACTATTTGACTGTAAAACTGTTTTTACCTTAATATGAGTAACCTGATCAAGAAAGCAGTTTTACTTTCTCGACGAATAAATTCTAGTTAGAAAAACTATTTGTATTTTAAAAATCCAAAATTGGAAACCACTAAAGAAATTCATAAGAGTTTACAGAAGTTCTAAGTTCTGTAACTGTAATATATCAATGATAGATTCTGTATTATATTGCAACATTATGGATTATTGATTGATAATATTTTAATATATTTTTGTAATTTATTAAAATATTATCGTTCTTTAATATACTAAAATATTATAAATAAATAATAATTTTTTAAAAATTTTCATGTAAATCAGTTATAAATGTTTCTGTATTAATAATTTAAGAAAGTAATTAATCAGGGTAAGCACATTGATTGGGAATTAATAAATCGCTTTTTAAAAGAAAATTATTCTAGAACACTTAATAGGATAGTAAATTATATTGTTAAACAAAGTGCAAGGAGATTAAAATCCTGAGAATTATTACCTTAATTATGGAAAGTAACACTAATTAAAGTATATTAAAGGAACTGATTGATAGTTTCGTTTGCTATTAACTACATGTCACAAGAATGATCTGATTAGTTACTGATATAGTCAGTTAATCTTGGTATATTTAAGGGATTTGTATAAGGATTGCTAAAGCAAAATCTTTGATAGAAATACAGAACATTGTATCGGTTAATAATACTCAAACAATAATTCATATGTGAATATTCATTTGAAAAAAATTCACAATATTTACTCTTATAGTTTATGCTTTCACATATTTCTGAACTTTCTCTACTAGAAATTCCCCCTTTGGTCCTTTATGTTATATCCTCCACTATAATAATAGGAACTCGTGGCTGATCATTGTCTTTAAATCTCACTTTCACCCTCAACATTACATTGCAATTACTATATCTCGGAGAAGCACTTACAATTTGGGGAAGAACGCGTATTGAAATTAAAGCCTCAAAATATCTAGTCATAAATTCCCGAACTCAGTGCTTCTGTATTCATTTAAAACCAATCAATAAATCCATAGTAGGTTAGATGGATTTATGTAAGCCAAATGCTATTTAGGAAAATAAAATTTCGAAGAAAATTACACAATATTTTTAAGAAATATTAATAACTGCATTGTTTACTGGTATTCAAATTCACTTAAAAAATTATTATGCACAAATTTAGCAAAATTATGCAAAAATATGGGGTAATCAGTTTAATGCACAATGGCGGCTCCAAGTGTGGGGGGGGCAATAGGGGCAATTTCCCCCCCCCAAAAAAAAAGCCCTCCGTATTTTTTTTTTCATTGACTAAAAGTATATAATCGTAGACTTAATATTAAATGACTTTAAATTTAAAATGAGACGATATTTATTTCTTATATATATATATATATATATAACCCTAAGAGCGGACGTTGCCCCCCCCCCCAAAAAAAAAAAAACCTCTGGACTGGAGCCGCCCCTTTTAATGCAAATGGTTGTGAGCTCTCATTAATTTTGAGCAATAATTAATTTAGGATTAGTATATGGGCCATCAGATATATCCTTCAAGTTACACCCATATGAGCCTGGGAGAGTGTCGGGGTTAGCTCGTCATGATTTGGTACTCAGAGTGTTCCGACTGATTGCCGAGAAGCGCCACTGAATACCATTGTGTCTAAGCCAGCCAGGTATGGGAATGTTGATTCTGTAGGTCTAAAAGTCCCTCCATGGGGCTTATAGAGGTAGAAGGAAGGTGCAAGCCTCCCAGAAGCTGCCCCTGGTCGGCTCAATCTAAATCTAGGTTAACAGCAGTGGGTGATGTTGGTTCACCTATACTGTTCCCTCATTACAAGAGACCAATAACTTCCGGGGTGCATCGGGCTAATGTCGTAAAACAAAGTTTCTGCTGCATTGGGAAAAAAAGTTACGCTCATATTTGTAGACACATGTAACGAGGTTCCTATCAGTCCGATAATTCGCATTCAAACAATTTAAAGAATCCAGTTTGAAAACTAACTAAAGTTCAGCAAGTTGAAAGCCATTTGATACTTCACTTGTCATTTTTTGAATATTCCCCAATACAACTCTCTGCTGAGCCCCGACAAAGGTATGTTCTGTTACGCAGATCTTAGTCACTTAACCCCACAGCAAGTGCTTGTAACAACTCGCGTAATGTATGCACACCTGGTCCAACTGTCCAGTTTTCTTTCTGATCCACCTGTCCAGTTTTCATTCTGTCCCAACCTAACCATGTATGCTTTCTACAGTCACAACATCGGGATATTATTCCTCCGTAATGTAGAAGTCCATGTGAGCCTTTTACGTAACTTTGAAAAGGCTGTCTATTCTTAGCACCCAAGACTAAATGTGAGGAGTAGATCCATTTGTAACATTTTATGTTAAACACTGCAAAATAAGACCCTACTTTCCCAAAACAAATGCTCAAAACTCACGAAGTTATTTTAGGTTTTCCTCTCGCTCTTCCTACTAATATCAAGAGTTTGGTCCACACATTTGGGAACTGTCCACAGAGACAACTACAATAACTCTATCTCGGCCTGACGATGCAGTTCATCAGTTGTGTCAGCTGTTCATCAGGTCGAAATTTGTTGACTTTTATTATGGATTTAAAGAAGCTGAATGTTTTCTTGTTTACCTCAAGTTTCAAGTAACTAATAATTTAGAAATATTTTTTTTTGTAATCTAATTTTAAGTTTTATTGCCTTACTAGCTGAAAATACGCACTTCGCTACGGAGTACATTCAAATTAAATACAATGGTCAATGTAAGCAATTAATGCCAAATATATATATTTATAATAAATACGACGATCAATGTATACAATTCATGTAAAAAAAATATATATATATTTATAAAAAATCGTAATGGATATTTTTATAGACAAAATAATGTAGAAGAAAATATTTAAATTAAATGCAATAGGCCATACTAAAGAATATAGTGCAGTTAATATAGTACAGTTTGAGGAACATAATATCTATTATTGTATTTTAATTTTTTTTTGGATAATGTCCAATCGTCTGCCGCATTAGCCAGAAAAAAAAAGTATTTTTTTTTTTGGTCTATTTAGTTGTTATGCACGTGACGATAAATTTATTTAAAATACCAGAAAAAGAAATCACGTGATCAGAATTTAATAAATTCAATTCTAAAAATGAATCTTTAAAAACTCTCCAAAAATTAGAAAATGGAGGTAAAGATTCGAAAAAGATCTCATTTTAAAGAAATTTTTATGATCTTTCTCGTGATATAAATTTTATAACCCTCAAATTATTATTTTAAATGAAAACTTAAAAAAAGTTACTAAAACAGCTTACAAATTTAATTTTAAAAAATCTAAAAAAAATTTCAAAAATATTTCCTAGTGCACCCCTACACCATAAGAAGAATCGTCATGCAAAATTTCAGCCCTTTAGGTCCAGCGGTTTGGTCTGTGCGTTATAAGTCAGTCAGTCAGTCAGTTACGGAACTGTTTTATGTATATAGATTAGTTATCAAAGACTATCCCGTAATGTACTTACACAGAAGTTATGTCCTTGCCTCCTGTCATATTCCTTCTAGGATCCCAATTTTGTCGAGGGTCTTCACATAAGTTCGCTCCGATATTCTGGATCGATGCGGTGTTATTACAGACAAAGAAACGGAGTTTTAGAAATTTGCGGAATTCACGTTCATAAATTTAACTTGAGGACCCACTGAAGTAAATCATGTAAAAGGGAAGCCAAGTGACTAAGCGGAGCGTTTACGATGAAACACGTTCCTCGAATTCCGTTTGTCCCGGTGATTTACGGACCACCGACAAACTGTTGCGGGGAACTTGCATTGGGCGGAAGACAAAGAATCGAATATTTATACTTGTTGAACCCTCTTTCTGTTTTCGACGTCGTGTTTAAGTCACCACTGAAATATAAATCTATATGAGAGAGATAAATTTGTAATATACACACCAGTATTTCATATGCTAAGACTTTTTGATATACTGTGTACTCATAATAACATTGTACCTGTCAGGTTTAGGACATATAAATGCGCAGTTTGTAGCATATAATATATTGCGTGCTAAATGTAGAGTATTTACCATAGGTAAAGTTTAACCTTTGTTTTTACTTTCCTACTAGTGATGGGTAAAATATTTGGAATAACTCTCAAACGAGTTAAATTACAGTTAAGAAAGAGCAGCGAAGTTTGAAATAAAAGTAATTGATATGAATAAAATATAAGTTTCAATGTCTTAAAAGATATGTTGTCTCCTGTTATCCTCCTGCCTGCATACAAATGCTCAGAATTTTTGAGGATATTTATAGTAGGATGGGGCAAAATTTGTTTTGTAGTGTTTTGATATAAATAATATAATTAGTGTTTAATTTTAAGGTGACTGCCTACGTTGAAAATGCCATTTTTTGACTATTTTGGTCAACTTCATATTTTGCAAGAATCTTGTAAATCAATGTTTTCTCTTTTCAAAACCGTTTTGATTTTTATTCTACGTCAATTAGAAGTAGAGTTACAGCTATTTTAATAAACATCGTCTAATGCAAAATTGAAGTGACAAACAACTTTAAATTCGTCCATTTTTTTACTATTTTGGTCAATTTTATTTTTTGCAAGAATCTTGTAATTCAATCTTTTCTCTTTTCAAAACCGCTTAGATTTTCATTCTACATCAATTAGAAGCAGAGTTATAGCTGTTTTAATAAACATCGTCTAATACAAAATTGAAGTGACAAACAACTTTAAAGGCGTTTTTATCAAAATTATGTTTTTTAGCACAAATCTCTACCGTTATCATGATATTTCACATAATAATGCACATAATTTGATAAAATTTTCAGGAAATATTTTAGATGCTATTGTTAATGAAATGACGTACAATAATTGATGTATAATAAATAGTTTATGGTTTGGGGCTGTTTTTATAAGGAAAGGAATGACGAATTGGGGAAAATTTTCATATTGGAACATAAAATTGTCTGTATTATTTTTACATTTTAAAATTTCTCTTAGATTGTAGGTCATTTTGAAGATAACTGTTATATGTAGCATGTGTGAGAAGGAAATTAAAATAGTAGCATTAGAATTTTGTTCAGAGTGATAGGCGTTTTAGCTAAATTTCATTAAAAATTACTTCATATTCACCAATTTATAAAAACGTATGATATTTAGAGGACATTTAAAAAAAAAATTTTTTTAATGCTGTTTTACCATAAGAGACCAAAAAATCCTTAAAAAAACAATTTTAAAAAAAATTGGCTCCGAACGTAGGCAGTCACCTTAATTCAAAAATATTTAACTATACACAATCGGTAATGCATTACAAACCTAGCTTTCGCTGCCCAGTGCAACAAAGACATGATGGGAAACTTCGGTATGGATACACCTGTGACTAATAAGAATTTAACTTTGTATTTACGGTATCAAGCCGTTTGATAAAGTGTCGCTAGACAGAGCCGAGCAGGAATAACAGAGAATTATTGGGTTGTCAAACCAGTCTTTGACCAATGCGCCATTGACTGTCTTCATAATCGATTAAGATTGTGGCACATTTGTTGTCTGATGATACGTGTATAAGAAACTTTCAATTACAAAGTAATCTAAAATAGGTTTTTTTGGAATAACTACGATCTTTAAGAGGCAAAAGGTGTTTATGAATTGTAAATGAATTTTGCATTGAGACACGAGTATACTCTCCCAGATATATCTTTTTATATAGTATTAGTAGCTGAAAACCCGCACTTCGCTACGAAGTATATTCATATTAAATACAACGGTCAATGTATGCAATTAATACCAAAATAAATAAATAAATAATATATATATATATATATATATATATATTTATTTATTTTTATTTATAATAAATACGGCGATCAATGTATACAACTGATGTAAGAAAAAAAATATATATTTATAAAAAATCGTAAGGGATATTTTTATAGATAAAATAATGTAGAATAAAATATTCAAATTGAATCTAATAGGACATACTAAAGAATATAGTACAATTAATATAGTACAGTTTGACAATCATATCTTTTACTGTATTTTAATATTTTTTTGGATAATGTCCTATCGTCTGACGCATTAGCAAGAAAAAAAATCTTTTTGTTTATATAGTTGTTATGCACGTGACGATAAAGTTATTTAAAATACCAGAGAAAGAAATCGCTTGATCAGCATTTAATAAATTAAATTCTAAAAATTAATATTTAAAAATTCACCAAAAATCAGAAAATTGAGGTAAAGATTCGAAAGCGATTTCAATTTGAAGGAATTTTTATGATCTTTCTCGTGATATAAATTTTATAACCTTCAAATTATTATTTTTAATGCAAACTTAAAAAAAGTTACAGAAACAGCTTAAAAATTTAATTTAAAAAAATCTAAGAAGAATTTTTCAAAAATCTTGCACCCCCCCCCCCTACTAATTGGGATTAGACCAGCTATTTCAAATAAGAGATACACAACCTGAGAACTGCCAATTTTCAAGTTCCATATTGAAATAAGGATTTAATTTATATTGTTGTATTTTTTTCGTCTTCGACAGGCATTCTGCCGATATTATGAGGCTTACTTTTTTATTCTTCCCTACACTATAAGAAGAATCACCATGCAAAATTTCAGCCCTTTAGGTCCAGCGGTTTGGTCTGTGCGTTGTATGTCAGTCAATCAGTGAGTCAGTCAGTCAGTGAGTCAGTCAGTTACGGAACTGTGTTATATATATAGATAAAATACAGAATTCCTAAATCAATAAAATCCAGAATGGGATTAGACCAGCTTTTTCAAATAAGAGATACACAACCTGAGAACTGCCAATTTTCAAGTGTCATATTGAAATAAGGATTTAATTTATATTATTGTATTTTTTTTCGTCTTCGACAGGCAGTCTGCCGATATTATGAGGCTGACTTTTATTTCGTTGCGTAGCTTTTGAAGAAAATCGCAGAATAGAAGTCTAACTTGTTCATTTAAATTGAGTCGCCCTGTCAAATTGAGGCCGAGGGAGATTGTAGCTGCTAACTTCAATGGGAAGCTACGATTGTTAATGGTTGGAATTGCGACTCTCCAAATTCACAAATGTCACAGGCTTCGCGTGGAAGGCGTTTCATATATTTATTCAGTTAATTTTTTTTTTTTTACAGTAATGGAGATTTGCGGAAGTTTTCTTCTGAAATTCCCTGAGAAAGACTGTGGCTCATATTTCTTGAGGTAATATATCGCACTTATATCCTCAGACTTTCAGACCTGAATTTACGCAAATATTGGCAGTTTGTCATGTGCACTTACCAGTTCCGATTGCCAACAGTAGAAATTTGAGCCTTAGTGTTTTCTTTCATAGGGGTAGGGGGAGAAATGTCCTAGTTTTGCCATATTTCTTGCATGTAATGTTATCATGATGTATTTAGATATGTTACCATGATTAGGGTGGCTTTTGGTATTTATTTATTGCTTATCGATCAGAATTTCCTACTGTATAGTTTAGAGGATCAGGTAAACTGGGATTCAATTTAAAGTGTCACAAACAACACTTTGAGATACCACATGCAAGAAGTTCTATGTGAATTAAAAAGGAGGAGCGTAAATCAGTTTAACTACTTAAAGGTGGGAAAGTCTGTTTTAAAATGGGGATTTAAAAATCCTGTATTAAATATTGGTTTTCATATGTCATAAGTCTTAATATGTGTTATGAATCATAACACATGATCGTTGAGCAAACAAAGCAAAAGTTCAATGCTAAAATTATACCATAACACACTCCTTTTGTTTCATTTAAAACTGAACTAATTTTCGATCCTCGGATAAAACTCGTCCCTTCAAACATGTATGCGTAACTTGTTTATACACCAACTAAAATGTAGATGCAAACCCAGGCGAGCCGTTAAATTTACACGCCATTAAGAGACTTGTTGCTGGACTCCTGCACGAGGACAAATTTCAGAGATACGTGCGAAATGAATTAAAATATAAATTAAGACGCTCGGAAATCGGAACGGAGAGCCTACGCGGTCAGAAATTTCTGGAACGCTCACTTGTAAATTTCCCGTAATGACCTAATAAAACAAACGTCAGAAATGGGTCCGGAATGCTTTAACGACTGTTTTACGGTAAGGCACGTGCTCGGAATTCCGTTTGTCTCCGAAATTTACGAATGTAAAGCGACTGTCGCAGAGAAGTGTTTTGAAGGAGCATAAAGTCCAATCGATAAGGAAGATTTTAATAGTTTTCTCTCAATATTTCTAATATTATCTGGGATTGTTATCGATAAGAAATGGATAGTGCATGTCTCACGATTTGATAATTTTTTAAAACTATGATAAACCTACATGAAAAGAGAATGTTTTAAAATGAAAGAAAAAGTTATTTCATACCTAACATAAACCACACAGCCGTGGCTTAAGGGAAGTCTGTTACAGTAAAACTGATATATATTAGAAACTATTGTCAAAGGTTACAAAAGGACATGTTTCTCGTTACTATAAATACTACTGAACGTATAGCAAAAACCTTTAGAAATTTAGGATGAGTAGAAAATATTTTACAATCATTTAACCGCTATCATAGTACAGTGATCAAACAGGCAAACAAGCTACCACTTTTTGGAACCGGGTACCAATTTCGTCTAAGGCATGGATCAACCTGTGTTACTGGAAGCAAGTTAGTTTCTGAGGTAAAAAGGTTGACCAAACTCCAAATAAAACAGCCATCTTCTTGTTAATATTTATTCATTATCAAATCGTCCATTAAACTGACAGAAATCTTCCTAAAACGGACATTTATTATGTGTAAAGTATTAAATACAAAAGGACAATGACTTCAAATTCTTACATACATATATAAATGCATATACATGCATATATATATATATATATATATATATATATATATATATATATATATATATATATATATATATATATATATATATATATATATAATGCTCGGTGGTTCTAATAAAAAGAGGGCTGAACACTGCTAGAAAATTACATAAGACAAAGCAATGTTGAAAATACATCAAAACATAGACGACTAACGCCCTCTACACATGAAAAACACAACTAATTTCCGTAACATTTCCCTTTATGCTTCCATAATAAAGTAGTCGGCAGAATTAACAGTGTGTATGGTTGGATATACTGAAGATCCGAACTCAAGCCCACTCCATGGAAGCTCGTGACACTATCGGTAATAGAGTTATATTGTTGTCCAAACTTTTATTTGATTGTGTTTCCTGTGACATTTTTATAGGTTCCATATTTATTGCGTACAGTTTCAATGAATGTCATGAGGCTAACATGATGTTGAGCCTATCTCTTCAATTCTTGATTTTCTCTTCACAGTTTGGTTATCTCACAATGTTTTTCTTCGATAGTTGGCCGTCTTGTGTAAATAGAAATGCATTTTCCGTGGCATTTTACTTTAGTGGCATTTAAGTTTAGTTTCAGAACAGAAAACATTCCGTCTCATATTCTCAAATATATAATGATCACAATTTCATGAGGTAAAATTTATATCTACTGGTTCTAGATTTCACTTAATAAATAAATCTATCTCAATCCCTATAAGCATTTGCAATATTCCCTTACCGAATTTAGCAAAGCATTTTTAAACCCAAACCTTTGAAATTAGTCTCGGATAATATTGGTTTAAACTGGCTTTGTCTTCTGTCTTCCTCGCTAGCCGGATTTGACAAGAATTCCAGGATGTCTGAAAGGAAATAATTGAACTAATCCGCTTGGACAGCACTCTTAAGACACAACTGTCCCAAAAGCATCGAATACCTATAAGAGAAGTTCGGTGATTTTAGACAATCTAGGTTTAAATTCTGAATATGATCAGGATTTAAATTGAAATTTTGATACGTGGTTTAGGAAATTTTAACTGTGTTGGAGCAATTGCAAATACTTGCCTTTTGAAAATGACGGCTTTTGGCTGATTGGATTTGTAATTTCAGAGATACTAGTGCTTTCTTCAGACGATGCATTTCATAAAGATTAAAGTGCATTTTAGTGTCCTCAGTTGGTATAGCTAATTTTCTTCCTCTACATATTTCTGTGTTAATCATTAAGGTCCAGTAGGCAGATATTAACTATATCTGACTAAGATTCTTTCTATATAATTCTCTATCTGATTCGCTCAGAATTATAAATCTTCCTAAAACGGACATTTATTATGTGTAAAGTATTAAATACATAAGGAAAATGACTTCAAATACTTACATACATAAATAAATGCATATACATGCATATATATATATTTATATATATATAATGCTTCTAATAATACGGTAAAGTATGAAGATTCGCATGCGTTTAGACTATGTTTGGCTAAAAGAATTTATAATTTTTTGCGTTCTTCTTTCAAAGTGAATTTTTCTTTTAGTCTCCGAGCATACAGTGGTATTGCGAACTTTAGTATATGTATATAAAATTTCTAGTAGTGTTTGACGAATTTGTGCGTCCAATAAATTCAAAAATTTGGTTACACTGTTACTAGTTGGTTGCAGAATTAGCAATAAGTGTAAAAATAAGAACTAATGTTTATTATCGTTTAATTAATGAAATGATTATTACCTCGAGTGTTTGTTTGAAATTGAGTTTTTATAATACAGCTAATACTCACGTTTCTATTACGGACATATGATCCAATGGACCTTTCATGGTTTTTTCTGATATAAAGTGCATATACAAACTGTTTTTTTTTTGTTTCATTTCATCCATTCACATATTTAGACAATACAAAAAAAACATCTTTGTGATATCCAAATAAATACGGATAAATTATAATTTTTTAATACAGATAATATAACTTTAGGAGATTTAGAAAACAATTAAACGTTTAGCTGTGTTAAATAAATTCAAAATTTGAACAAAATAGGAAAACTGCAGGAATCGGGAAAAAATTTTGACATGCAACAACGTAAAATGTTAAATTGAAAACGTAAAAATTAGGTTTTAGTACAAGTATAAAATTTATCCTGCATGATATTACTACAAGGTTATGATTGAAGAAAATTAGTTCTGTTCTGTAGAAAAATATGTGTAAGAGAAAGCAAGTTAGGGACATATAGGTTACATTATGTATGCATGAAGCAAAAGTTTTTTTGTACCATTTTTTATGCTGCTGAAATGGGAACAATTCCAGATGATGTAAGTAAAGGGTCAGAATCTGATTAGATATTAGTCTTTCTTTCAAGGCAAAATTACGTTTGATATGACGACATAGAATTGGCAAGCTTGATTTAAATGAGATTGTTATGAGTTTTGAATATTTGAAATTATTCTTGCTAACTCTCTTGTAATGATTACATCCCCCCTGTTTTTAAATCAATTATGCTGGTGTAATATAAAAGGATTTTTAGAAGTGTTCTAAAAGGGCGCGGTGGCCCGGTTGGCAAAAGCAGCGAGCCAGTGATCTGAAAGTCTCTGGTTCGATGCCAATCGCTGACAAATCCGCCGCCGTGTACACTAATGACAGCTGGTGCACGAAAAATCTGTCGTGGCTGCAATGTCCTCCAAATTCTCAAATTTACATCTGGATGTGTGGGGTCAAGTGTTCCGGTCTCGTCATTTGACTCGTTTCAGAATTACGGGACAGGTCATTTAGCCAGGTCGAACTCCCACCCTTGTGTTGCTGTTAAAAACAGGAGCATCCCCACTTCACCCAATAGCCGTTAGGGACTTGAACTGACAATATACTGTCGGTCAAGGGGCATCAGCCACAACACAACAAAAGTGCTCTATCATGTTTTAGTGAACAACTTTCTTCTTCTTCCCCATCTTTGCAAAAAATACGTTTGTACAATTTTATTGCATTTTTTGCCTGCAATTTTGTAAAATATCTTGTTCTATTAACATATGTCTAAAGAAAAGTGATGAATCATCTAAGAGGTAATAAGATAAGCAACGAAAAGATATCTATATATATATAAAACGCATAGGTATGCGGCACAAAAATCGACGATATTTCTACACTCTGAATGGCAACGGCTGTAACTACCAGATGTAAACATTGTAACCGCGTGTCAACATAGATTTACGTAGGGCCTTTTTATCGCATGGGCAAATCGGGACTTTGCCCAGGGCCCCCCTGATGCTAGGGGGCCCCAAAACGGTCCTCTTTAACATGTTTGGCAACATGAAAATAGATAGGGTGCCAGATAAGTGAAAGTTTTTAATTTTGCTTTCTGCTTTAGGAAAAATTTTAAAATATCAGGTTGTATCAGACGTACAGCAGAAGGTGAAAGGCGTTTTCAATTTGATGTGAAACATGTTTATGAATGCTTCATCTTATCAGCCATACACTGTAATAGCAAATATAGGACTCACATGCAGGGTTGTTTGGTTAAAATTGCTATTTGAATCAAAATTTAAATAAAACACGATTTTTTTAAATCCTGATTTTTAACACTAGAACCGCGGGACTTTCGATATACCTAGAACCGCGGAGCGGGTCATTTTGACCCTAGATTGTAAACTTATAAAATATGCACAAGTGCTTAATTTATTTAGCTAAAACATTTTATTTGTTAAATAATAATCAATATTTCTCAGAATTTACATTAAATAATTTATATAAATCAAGAGAAATTAACTTAATTTTTACAAAATCGTATTATTTAAAATTTTATGTCCTTGAGTATAATAACATGTTTCTTTAACATAATATGACATAAATTTCCTAATTTCAATGGAAAAACAGAGTATGTCTTTTCAATATGTTTAGACAATTTCAAAAAATTAAAAATAAAAAATTTTATCAGTTACTAAAAATTTTATCTATACTTAGTTTTACAGATTATAAAATCCAATTTACTGTATGCATTTTGTACAAAACTGAGTAATAAGTTTTGTACATTTTCCACAGATGGGTGCTTTACATTTTGAACAGATATCTAGAGTTTTAATTTCACATTTCGAAATGTAGCATCGGACTCGTTTACGCTTAATTTTTGGTTCTCCGTCGTTTTCATTGGTTGCTTCACATGCTCTTTTTGCCACTTTTTTATGTCGGAAGAGAACAAACTTTTCTCGCAATTCTTAAAGTTTTGAATGAATTGCCGTCTACTAATAGATTTTCCAGTTACAGTTTTATATAAAACCCAGGCATTGATTGTAGCAAGGTTCAAAATATTACAAAAAAACCTGCACCGGCCACCTACGTGAAGCAGACTTGACTGTATATTTCCTTGCCATTTGTTCAATCACGTTCACACCGTATTTAGTTGCGTTGTAGAAAGCGATTATATCAGGTAGTTTTTTTTGGGTTATCTGCAATTTCTGCGTTTGGATGGAGACTACTTAGCAACAAAACGTTTTTATCTCTTTTACCTTGATAAACAGTTAGACGATAAAGCTGTAGAGACTTCTTGATCGTCTTTATGGGTTAGTACCGTAGTCGAATACAATGTGGATTTTAACATTTTTACAGAGACTAGTATTTATCTTCTTGATCGTTTTACAGTTCCTACAAGGCTGGTGTTTTTGGATTTCAATGCCTCTGCATGCTTCAGTGTTGTGAAAAAGTTGTTCGTAGTGACATTTCTACCTTTGTTCTCATATGGACTTATTAGTCGCATCACTACATGTTCAGAAAGAGAAACGTTGGATGGACTTTTCCAAACGTTGGATGGTTATCTTTTCCAAGATACGGGAATCCATTTATTAGATATTTTGAGTCAAATCTGCAGCCAACCAGAACTTGATTCCACTCTTATCTGGTTTGTTTCGCATGTATTGAACAAACCTACACCTACCTTTTGTAGGAAATAACTGTTCATCTGCAGTTACATTAGGACCTGGTGTATATACCTGGTGTTAGTCTTGCAATTTTCCCTGAAACGATTCCAGATATCCGAAATAAGGACAAATTTGTCTGTCTCTAGACGCTTTGATCTTGTTGATTTTATGTCGAAGCGTAAAAATCCCATTATTTCATGAAATTGGTCTCTTAACATTGTATTTTGGAAAAATAGTGGTCCTCAGTCCTTTGACCACAAGTTATCCAGTTCAAGTCCTTTTGCCCAATATATAGCACGTGTATATAAAATTTATATAAAAGCATTTACTTCTTCTAATGTTATATTCCATTCTCTTCCTGAATCTGCTGATGAGCTTCATCTTCAGAACATTTCTTTATGTGTTTCAATATCCATTCATCTATAAAAAGTCTCCAAGAACTTGAAGGACTGTTGTCGATAACATTGCGTTTAGCATATGGTGTTGGGCCCCCCTACTTCTTTCAAAATATTACACTTTAATATTCTTCCTCTATCGTTTGTTCCTAATTGAGAGACATTCCAAATTGTCCCATCTTTGCCAGCTTCATTATTTCCAATTCTGAATGTTGTTGTCGATTTCTTTTTCAAATTTCTTTGCGTGTGTGTAGATTTTCTTGGAATGTTTAATTTTTATTTTTTATCAGATAAATTATCATCAGTATTGCGATGAGAAGGACCAGGGATTGTTAGAGCATTGCCAGAGTAATCTTCACTTTAATTTTCTTCATCCGAATCCAAATTTTATTCAGTAGCAGGCAGGTATTCATCCTCACTACTCAAATTCGAATCTTGAGAAACCTTCTTTTTTTCGAACCATCTGAATCCTTTTCAGATAATTGTTTTAAATATTCTAAAGCTTCCTGAACAGCAAGATTACAGCGTCGTGACATAGTTTTTATACATATACTAATTACAGAATAAAACCAACTTCAAAAAGACTTCTAAATATTCGCAGTAATTTTTCACTGCATTCGAATGTAGTTCGTGCTTCAAACTTAATATAATGACCTAGCCTGAAAAACCTTCACTATTTTTCCTTCTGGTACAGTCCATTTAAGGAATTCTAGGGTGGGGTAGAAGTATTTTACAGTTACTGTTCGAGAAAATGCATCTGTTTTTCGTTATTCGTGCATTAACATTTCTTACGGGTCAAATTGACCCGCTCCGCGGTTCTAGGTATAAGTGTTAATAATCGGAAAATTATTTATGTTACGAATTTTTAAATTTGGTAAATTGTTGTTCACCTTAAAATATTAAAAGTCATAAAAGGAATTTTTTTTTCAATTGATACTTTTCGTGTGGTGATAAATTAAACATCGTTTTGGGTCAAATTGACCCGCTCCGCGGTTCTAGTGTTAACAACTTTTCCTCAGATGCTTGGTGTAGTACTTCTAATAGTATTATCCATGGATAGTTCTTATTTTTATAAAGGTTCGTAAGGGGGGGGGGGGCTCCAAATAGTGTTTGCCCAGGGGGCCCCCAGCATTCATAATCGGGCCCTGGATTTGCGCACTTAAATCAGGAATACTCAAAAGCGAGCTGCACGATCAGGTGAAAATTGGGAAATCTCAATAAAGAAAGCGAAGAAATAATTCATTAAGAGAGAGGCGGGAAATAGAGAACATAAATGATCATGAGGTTAGGCTTAACTGTTGCTGGAAATGCAACCGAGCCAGTAATAGTTAATTTTCTAAATTTTTTAGTACTTGCTGAATTTTTACTCCATTTTATAAGTGAAGAAATTTACCCAACAATTTATTATTTGATATGATTAAGTGTAGATATCTGAATTGTGAACAATAGCACATACAGAGAGTGATGTAATCCACAAAATAATTTAGTACTTGCTGAATTTTTACTAAATTTTTTAAGTGAAAAAAATATTCCCCAACAATTTCTTATTTGATGTAATGATAAAATGTATATATCTTAATTTTGAAAAATAGTACATAGAGAGGGATGTAATTTTTAAAATCATTGGTGTTGGGTTTCTCGGTCTTTGTTCTGAAGTAATGGGAATTCAAATTTTTTAATCACGATGTTTTAGAATCAGCCTTATGGAGAATACCCCTTAACAACGTATATTTATTATGATAGGTAATGGTAACATTCCTTACATATGTTACTTTCAGTTGAGTTGTTTTGCAAAAAAAATATAAAACGAAAAGCGACCATGCTGGTCGCGGAGCGGCTAGTATTTCCAAAATACACAGCAACCATAGAGGACCTTTATGCGGACAATTACCTCCAGATAGGTGAGGCTGTGTGGACCGCCCATGGTACCATCTAGCTTAACTGTTCATGGACACGATAACCAACCAACCAACACAGCAACCATGGACCTACATTTCCCACTTTTTATGGACTTTTCAGTAGAACATAGTAGACAAATACGCTGGAGGGAAAAATTGAAAATGCAGAATTTCTCTTGTCAAGGACAAAATGCAGTTATTTTTCCCAGAATAAAATTCATTTATCACGAGCTCCAGTACAAAATTTGGAGTTCTTGAAGGTGGCAAAAAATGCATGTATTACAACATTGTGGAGTATTCCATGCATATTTTGATAAAATTTAATTACGCCCGAAGCACTACAAACTTTCAAAATGATAAAGTGTCAACATGATACAAATGTATTGAACTAATAAAACGTGATCTACTGTCTGAAGATGAACTAACCCGATTAATAGAAGTCTTTTGTCTGTTTTAGAACTGAGAATTTTGAGATATTTATTCTCAATATTTTAATGTTTAACCATCGTAAATTAAAATTTACATCGATACACGTCAGCTGATCGGGTTTTTTTCACGAAAATTTAAATACAAAATAATAGAAATGATATTTATAATAGACAAACTTTGTTTATTTAAAAGTTATCCTGTATGGCAAACGTTTTAAAATGTGAAGATAATGAAAAGCGTTCGAACTTTCTCAGTATGTACTTGTACCGAACACTAATTACGATAAAACAAAAAAGGTGTTTCAATGAAAATTATTCTTATTATGCAACGAATTTGTGTAGCTTAGTACCATACGCAGTAATGAGGTCACAGCTACCGTAAGTGATTCATATACAGGGTGGTCATAAAAGAACTTTGCCGATATATACACCTCTAGCGGCTGTTCCGTTGAACCGATAGAGAAGAGATTTCAGGTATAATTATTCAGAGGTATGAGATCGGTATTCTGTGAACGGCAACAAAGTGGAGATCACGGTTACAGATATAGGTACAGAAACTCGAAATTTTCGAATGGCAACACCCCCTTTTTCCCATTGCAAAATGCTCAGAGCATGCAAAAACCCTAAAGTGCGTTGGAACGGTACGTGTATCACAAAAAACGGATGCATTATGCACGCACAAAAAGCAGCTCTGCGAATGGCCAAAAAAAAATACACGATCTGGTCGCACGGATGAAATTTGCATATGACAGAGGCAAGATACCAATCCCTGATGACAACACAGATCGGACGAAAGAAAACTTTTATTTAGATTACACATCTTCCACATGGTAGCCATCACAGGCTGTTCGCAGAGCTCTTTCTTGTGCGTGCATAACGCGTCCATTTTTTGTGATACACATACCGTTCCAACGCTATTTAGGGTTTTAGCATGCGCTGAGCATTTTGCGATGGGAAAAATGGGGCTTTGCCATTCAAAAATTTCGAGTTACCTATAGCCATAACCGTGAGCGCCACTTGGTTGCCGTTCACAGAATCCCGAGCTCATAACTCTGAATAGCTATATCTAAAATCGCATCTCTATCGGTTGAACGGAACAGCCGCTAGAGGTCCATATATTGGCAAAGTTTTTTTATGACCATCCTGTATATAAATGCCGACTACACTAAAAAAATGTATATAAACTTCGTGGTGTTATATCTCGGATCTTTTGCTTTCATGAATAAAAATAAAAGAAATAAAAATGCAAACATTGCATAACGTTTATCCTTTTCGAGTTGAATCTTGGAAAACACATAAGACTTTTTCTTTACTTCCAAAGGCAGGGGTAAAAAAGAAAATCTTAAATAAATAAATAAAAAATAAACAAAATAAGCAGTAGTCAACAGATCTATTCCACCTCAACTTCCTAATACAACAATAGATGGGAAGATTTCAAGACAGTGAGAGGATGAGATCTGCCATTTCCTGCCAAATATTACTGAGCTTTGAGAAAGGAGCTAAAACATTTTTAATGCAAAACAAATGCTTGAAAATGCAATTATGGCCCGAGGCAAGGCGAAACTCCACATCATTTACTGGACTGAAGGAACTTCTGAAATCTTTATCCAGCTTTAGGTGTTTCCCTCAAAAAGTTGTTGATACAGATTTTTTTAAACTGTAACTTGATACCGTTGTATGAGACCTCAGTGTTAGATGCCTGGATAATCAGTGCCCGTCTATTGTGTTCATTTTAGATGAACACAAATATCTACTTTATATACCAGAACTCTTTGTTAGTTCCTTGTGCTTTTGTTTGGCATTGACATCTAGTTTTTTCTTCTTTTGTTGTTCTCGAACGGAGATTTTATACAGTTTCGAATCATTTCTTATGGTATCCGCCACGTTCGAAGCACTTTTTTACAAAACATGTTGTAGGCACACTTTAAATATATTTTTGGATTTAATTCCAATAAAGATTATTGTTAGAGTGTCAATATTTAAAATAAACTTATATGTATTTTTTTCAAAATCGCTAAATATATATAGAATTTTAAGGAAATTTTTAAGAACTTCAAAAATGTTACATTAAAAACAGTTAGTCTTATCTGAATTAAAGTTATACCAAAATAAACTATATACTTTTATCTAGAGAATGTACTAAAATTTTAAAGTTATATTAAGAAATGAATATTTTAAAAGTAATCGAATATTTATTAGGAAATGTTTGCCAATTTTACAACGTTATTATTGAAATAATAGGTCATAAATTGGAAAATATTCATTAAATAAAAATTCTTTTAGTACATCCTCTAGAAAACAATATATAGACTAGGCACACACAATTTCATAAAATTTTAAAATAATATTTACTACTTTTTAAATCAGTAAAAAGTGGTTATATCTCAATTTTGAGAAAAAGGAATTTTAAGTTTTACATGTGCTTATAATTTCAAGCTGTGTGAAGTAATTTAACGTTGCCACACAGTTTGCAAAAGTGTTCTTACTTTAATTATTTCATTAAAAGTTTACTAAAATTGTATTAAAAATATAATTCTGTTTGTACTAACTGTTAACAGGTTTCTGGTCCTTTAATAAACGGCCACTTCTGGTGATTTAAATCTCCACTTACCGTTTTCTAGTCCTTTTAAAATCATTAATATCTTGGCTCCTAATTATTGCACTGATAAAAGTATACCTGTTTTGTAAAGCTAAATAACTGATCTATTCAATTACAGAATAAAAAAATTTTGTTATTTTTGATCCAAATTAAACTTTTTAACGTAGTCGGATGCCTTAACTGTGGTGTTCCTCAGCATTTCGGAGAAAAATTTCAAAAGAACATGTCTATTGGGGAGTACATAATTACATTGAAAAATACAGTACCTCAGTCAAATAACGTCATTGCCACAGTTAAACAACATGCACTGTTCATCAAGAGACATGACGCGATTTCATTGTGCTATGCATAGATTGTATAGTTTGTGAAATAAAAGAAAGATTGTGAATGGACGTGTGGAGCAGACTGTTGATACTTCAAAAAGTAATATATTATAATTTGATGACAAAGTGGAAATGTTGAAAACCCGCACAATGGCTGAATGGCCTGGCCGCTGGCTTTGGTACCAGAATCTGGGAGTTCGAGACCCACTCTTGATATGGACGTTTGTAGGCGTTCAGAATCGGCTATCAGCAAAAGATCTCGGTCTAATTAACCCTCATGTAGCAAAATTGAACCGTAGCGCTCCAAACCAAATCAAACCTTAAAAATTGAAGCGTATCAGTCCCCAGACAAATAGCTAGCGAATATAAAACTCCTACATATATACAAGTTTTGCATAATGCTTTTTCGGGAAAAAAACAATGCAAGGTATTTGCATATTAAGAGTTAATTTTATATTTTTAGGATGACATTAGTTTCTTTTTCCAATATTCGCCGTTCACATGGTTGGGGAGGGAGGAGGGGGGGGGGAGAAACTATCGTCATCATTTACTATACGAGTTTCTTGAAAATGGATACTGATTCATAGACATAGCTTGGATAGAAAGACATTGAAGAAATTTTACAATAGCAAAGCAATATAAAAAATGAAGTTCTTTCATACCCTCTTTAGAATAAAGATAAAATTGAAGAGTTTATCTGACTCTAAGTTCTTTAATCTCAAAAATTTGTAAATTTAGATATTCGCTGTAATGTTGATATCTCTGCCACATAAGTCATCTCACAATGCACGCTCTAATACTTTTTCCTCATTTGGTAAACTTAATACTCTGAAATTTTTTAGCTCATTAAATTCTGAAATTGGAGCTAATATTATTTACTTTGATTTTTTATTTTCCTGATCATCCACTAATTAAAAAAAATATTAAAGACTCATTAATGACATAATTTAACTTTAATGTTCCCTTTATTTGGTGAAATCTTGCATGGTGAACCTTGTAAGGGATATTGAAAAACCTTTCATGATTTTCTTGAGTAAATGAACCTGGGATCAATTTTTAAGAATATTCGATTGCTTTGATAATTTTTTTTCGGTTACAAGGAAGATATTTAAACTAGACAATCCTAAAACACTATTTTTTTTATGTACAGGTATTCCTCGATTTACGTGTACTCAACTTACGACCGAAATTTTTATTTATTTTTTACTTATTTTTATCTTTTTCTCAAAAATATTGTTCCTTGAACGCACAGTACATACCTATATGTATTACATGACTGTAAAAAACTAGCTTGAATAACTTTGTTTAAAAAAAACTTCCAACGTATCTTCTGTCGCATATTCTGAACCATTGGATTGTACTAACATAATGAGTAGTGACGGAGAAGAATAATTTATGCCTTCTAAATAAAGTACAATGTATTTTAAATTAAGTATGTATGTATGAAAGTAAAAAATATATGTATGTGCATATAAAAAAATAAATTTGTTTGAAACTCGACTTACGACCAAATCAACTTACAACCAATATCTCGGTCCCTATTTCGGTCGTAAGTCAGGGGAATATCTGTATTCCTCAGTACAGTAAGAAAGCGTACAGTAAAGTTATATTTATATAAATGATGTACACTTGAAATGAAGAAATTGAGAATAAACAAAGTATCGTAAAAAATATCTAGGAGCTACCGAATTTCTGTTTATGCACCATTGTATATTCGATTAATTACCATTTGAAAATTTTAAAGGTTTTCAGTTACTTCAACAAATTCTCCTAGTTAAATACTGTATAATGGTTATTTTTAGAAATATTAATATTTAAAAGTTTCTAGAGATGATGAGTAATCTCCCCCAAAAGTGATATGTGCCGGTGATTACAAAAGTTGCCTAAGTCAAGAATCTTTTAAAAATAAATAAATTCAAAAAATATCAGTTATTTCATATTGAGTTCTTTTATATTACGGTAATCTGAAGCAATCTTTGCGAAATTGTTAAAATTGAACCATTAGATTGAAATGGTTTTGCGTCATTAAACTGAATTCAGTTCATGTTTAAACTCAAACTTTCAAAGAACTCGAAACGAAAAATTCCTATTGTTCCGCCCACTGATTCATATCCCATTAGCCCTCTTTGTAAAATTCGCTCCTTCAAGTTCATTAGATCTCTGTCCGGCCATCCTTACGCGTTGAATCTTCTTCGATTGTCTCAGGTTTAATATTTTTTCCAAAATCCTCTCTCTTTTATTAATCTTTTCACTACACCCCCAGTTATTCCTTCATTACCTACCAACCTAAACTTTTAAAACTATTTGTAATTAAATTTAATTCACTTCTTTTTCCACACACACACTCTCAGTACTATTATAATCAATTTTAGAGAACGGCAATCATAATACATTCCACATTGAATACCTCTAGCTCCCACGAGCCTCTAAAGTTAATTATGCCTATGTCTATGTCGAAACGAAAAATATATGACTTAGACCACTTTCATAATCACCTGCACATATAGACAACAAAGGTAGCTAATTTGGATAGCATTTTTTTTTCATAATTCCTACTGAATAAAAATGTTAAATGCTTAGTTGTTTATGATAGATTAATATTTATGTTTATTTGAAATAAAAAGTTTTCTTTATCACTTTGTTATAATTACACCTAAGCAGTCTGAGCTGTAATAGTCATGACAGCAACTCCGTTTTCAATATCTTGAAATCTTAGTAGCATACAATTTCCTTACAAACCTTCTTATTTAGCAAGAATGTTGTGAAATGTACAAACAATGAAATAGTACGGAAAGAAAACCAAGCAAACACACTTTATTTTTTCTCCGTTTCTCCTTAAATAGAGGAAGAAATTCACAAAGAGAGTTGCAAAAAAAAAAAATCTCTCCACACACACACCAAAAAAAAATAAAATGCTACAGCACAGCAGATTTATCTACTGAATATGCGCATAAATTTCCAGAAGATAATTTTATTTATTAGCCTCCGTGTTTAATCCTTCTTTTTGTGTAACGGAGTCAATGTGATGTCTTTCTTGAAATATTTTCATTGTTGTACAGAATAATTTAAGAGTTTATAGCAACAATTCTTTTTGCCGAAACATTTAAGACGCTGAAGCTATTCGTTAAGGAAGCAATGAGATATCCGTCTAGTGCTGTTCTGGCACACCCATTGCTTAAATTTGCTGAATTGATGAAAGTAGTTTTTAATTGTGCAAGCTGATGTAAGTCAATGAGACTTGCTAACTGCTGATTTAAGTCTCCAGGTCTAAAAAGGTTTTTTAACTAAAAAAGTCACCTTTTTCATTAAATTTGACATAAGATATATATAATTTCTATTAGAACTGTTTATAGTATAAAATAATAATATGAAAAGGTTTATTATTCAAATTAATATATACTTTTAAAAATGTTTAAATTGAGTTTAACGAGAATATATAATTTAGAAAGACTTAGGCAAAATTATTTTCAGTTAAAACCACTATTTAATTAATATTTGTACACAGTTATCGTATAAGTCATTATAACTTTAATTTCATGTAGCTCAGTGTTATTTCAGAGATTCAGATAATATGTAAAATCAGTGAGACTATTATAGAGCATGCTCTGAAAAAAAATCAAATTTTTGTTAAATCCAGCAAAATATTCACAGAGTTTTTTTAGAATTTGCAAACTCTTTTTCTCTTAAAAAATCATTTTTTAAGACAATTACAAAATACCTTATGTTTTTTATATAAATAGACACTGTTCTACAATTTTTTTAATACTATAAGACCTTAATAAGATTTCGCTTAGTAAAGTGTTAATATTTCCAAAACTTCATTGAAATTCGACGGAATAGTGGTATATGTAATCATATTTAAATGTATTATAACATAATTCTGTTGAAGGAAAACACTTTCTAAAAATATCACACGGAGAAATTTAGATTAAAGTTATTTTTAGGTTAGCTGGGGTTGACAGTTTTCAAAAAAAGTCAAGGTTTCTAAATAAGGAGGTATAAGAAAACATAGTTTTGTTACAATTTCTCTTTTATTTAATGTCGTTTAGGATTTCCCTAAAAAAATCTATTGGGAATCAGAGAAGTATATATATATATATATATATATATATATATATATATATATATATATATATATATATATATATATATATATATATATATATATATATATATATATATATATATATATGTGATAATAAAATTGACGCGTTAGAACTTGGAGAGATGCAGTCGGGCGTAGTGTTGATCCAGGGAAGCACTTACGAAATTTAGGAGATAAACACATGGATCCAGAGAAGAGGAACACAGATTTTAGTCGATATCCAGGAAAATCACCTTTATTCAATCAGTAGGCATTACGAAGGTATTAGCTGCAGTGGCCATATGACTTGTCCGGCGTCCATGCCAGGACGGCACGAGTTAGCAGCAGTGCTTACATTGGAGAGTTAAGAGAAGAGCGTTGTAACCACCGGACTGTGGACAGTAGGTCCGACAGCAACAAGAGTTAGAAACGAAAAGAGAGAAAAGTCTTCTGTTCATGCAATATTAAATGGGTGTTTTTCGATATTGTCGCCAGAGGGCCTAAACTACTTAATTTTTAATTGGACGACTTTAGATTCGTGGAGTTCACGTGTCCACTTAAGTTTACCGGGGACTTTACTGCTAGATCCCACGCTTGTTAGAACCGCGAACTGTTGACCTGGGCGTAGGATAAGTGGCCATAAATTTCTTGCAAAGTGGGTTTTTTTGAAGTTATAGAAGACATAAATCCAGAGTGATTCGAGGGCTCTTCAGGAATTTTGACACTATACTGACATCCGGAATCTCATAAACTTCTAACACTCATATCTGCGGATGTTATTGAGTTCCGATAGTTCACATGCCTGCTTAATGATCTGCAGGGCTACGATAAATTATCTTATTTTACTTTTAGGTCGCAATTTTGGAAAAGGGGTCGTACTTTATTAACAATAGAATATGCTTTAAAGTAAAGTAATTTAGGAAAACGCGTTTTCTTGTTACACACACACACACACACACACACACACACATATATATATATATATATATATATATATATATATATATATATATATATATATATATATATATATATATATATATATATATATAGTTAGTTCTAGAATTATCTATAGCACGATAGCATTAAAATATTTAGTAGCATTACTTAAATATTAAACTTCAACTCAGTGCAATATTAAAATTATGGTGTATTCCTCACACTCACCACCCCCCTCCCCCCCCCCAAAAAATATTGGATAACCTAAGGGCTAATGGATATATTTTCTCTGCGGATATATTTTCCTTTTTTTTTAATAACAATACCAACGGAATGTCATTTCAGACTTATATTATAAAAATTATACTTAAAAAATCATTGTTTTAATCAAAATATTACCTTTTTGTTTTTATAATCCAAGATCTATTATTCCATATTTATCAACTACTACTGCAACAAGCTGTTTTTCTCCGAAACAAAAATGTTCATTCTCAGTGCTTTTTTATCGGAAGCTCTAATTTAGGGGTATTATAAATCACAACGTTACATCCAACAAATAAGCATTTTATAGTACAAGTGACACGCCACTCGTTTTATACCAACAAAAGGGAAACATCTCCAGAATGAAATCGCAACACTCGTCACGTACGTTTCTAAACGAAGTAGATTTCCATACATTATTTCCCTGACGCACCCCCTTTAACCGAAGCACATAAATAAATAAAAGCTGCAGTGCCCCCAATTTTTATGCACGGGGCTTTGGTGCACGTCAAACGACGTTTCACTGCTATAACTTACCGTCTCTCTAAACCACAAAGACAGGAAAAATACAAAGCACGTATTCCTCCAAAGGAGTTTGTAGACGTTAGAAGGTCATTCGGCAATCTGTGTTATTAGTTTTATGAAGATATTACGAAGGTATTTAGAGAAGAAAGGGAGGGATATTTTTTTGAGCGTCATGGTGATACAAACTGTCTCAGTTTGAAGAGGGATCTCTAAATCACGTTAGAGTGTGTGACTAACTCTAATGCACAAGTTTGTAAAAAAAGTATTTCTTATTTTCTGTGTTTTAAGGTAAGAATACTGACGGGTTCCATAATTGGGTTACTACAGCAAGGCCAACATCTGAAGTTACAATTCGGTCAGTTTGGAGAGTGATCTTTAAATCACGTTAGGGTGTGTGACTATCTCTAATGCCCCAGTTGAAAAAAAAGCACTCCTTATTTCTTTTTGTTTTAAGGTAACAAAACTGATGAGAATTGGGTTAATACAATATGGAACACTTGGTGTTACATATTGGTCAGTTTTTTTAGAGTGATCTTTAAATACCGTTAGAATGTGTGACTAACTCTAATACAGAAGTTGAAAAAGATAAGAGAATTTCTTAATTTTATCTTTTAAGACAAGGTGGATTGCATAGGCGGGTTACAAAGACGGGTTAATACAAGTACAGTAAGGCCAACACATATCGTTACATATTCGTCATATTGTAGAAGGATCTTTCTATCCCATTGCACTGTGTGACTAACTCTAATGTACAAGTTGGGAATAAAAGCATTTATTATTTTTTCATTTTAAGGCAAGAAAACTGACGGGTTACATAGTGGGGTTAATACGTAAGGGCAGCACCTTGCGTTACATTTTGGAGCTTCTTTAAATCATGGATACAAATAATTTGCCCCAACCAAATTAATAAGTTAAAAATTGAGCTTTTCCAGCTTAAAAAAAATAAGAAAACTGATAGGTTAAAACCCTAGAATACCTGTAATATTTTTCCATCAAACTAGAACTAAATAAATCCAATTTAAATACAAAAATTATAATTTAATATTTTACATAGAATAATACAAGTACAGTAAGGCCAACACCTGTCGTTGCATATTCGTCATATTGTTTAATGATATTTCTATCCCATTGCACTGTGTGACTAAATCTAATGTACAAGTTGGAAATAAAAGCATTTATTATTTTTTCATTTTAAGGCAAGAAAACTGACGGGTTACATAGTGGGGTTAATACGTAAGGGCAGCACCTTGCGCTACATTTTGAAGCTTCTTTAAATCATGGATACAAAGAGTTTGTCACAACCAAATTAATAGGTTAAAAAATGAGCTTTTCTAGCTTAAAAAAATAAGAAAACTGATGGGTTAAAACCATAGAATACCTGTAATATTTTGCCATCAAACTAGAATTAAATAAATCCAATTCAAAAACAAAATTATAATTTAATATTTTACATATCATAAAATTATTTCATAAACTACTTTTATAAAGCGTACTGTTTCTTACTTCTTACTTAAAAAGTTACGACTTATAAGAAAATTATGTTTTTAAATTAAAATCATAATTCTAATCGTAATAAGGGGGTTCCAAAACTCAGTACTTAAATATGATTTTCTTTTAAATGCCTTTCATGTAAGAAACCTTCGTTTTTCTTACCGGCATAACATAGTAAAGTTCTATCAGAAAAACAAAAACAAAAAAGGTAACATCTATTATAAGTGAGGAAAGTGTCTGACGGAATCCATAGATACATGAAATGAAATATCTTTCAATGGATAGGGTCGAAGTATAAAATCATAAAAGAATCCATCAAATTCCCTTTATATAACATAAAATTCTTTCATTTTGGAACTTCTGTTTTAGGCACTGAGCAAGGAAATCCAATTTATCCATCAATTTATTTTGCTAACAGGCAAAGTTTGTATAAACGTCATTATTTTTAATTTCCAATTCATTAGGTGGAACGCCACAGTCTGTTGGCAGTAGTTCAAGAAATCTTAAGACTCCGATCATAAATTTTTCTTTGATAAACACTATAAGCTGTATATTTCCTACCTTAATTGCTTTTCAAATAGCTATTCCTTAAAAATTTTGCAAGAAATGAGAGAAAAATCTAAAAATGTTCAAAAAGATATTTCATAGAAATTTCTTTTTCTTTCAAGTATTTTTTTTTTATTCTCGTCTTTCTCAAACTTTGTGTTGCCTCTATGCTTCAATATGAGCATTGCGATGTCAGAACAGGGAATAGAATACAGATAACCGAATTTATTTTTCGTGCAGTATGTTCAGGCTATAAAAAAAGGAATAAAAATTTTTAATATTATTTGTTCAAATTTAAATCATCTTCGTTTAGGTTATAGTGATACAGTTAAAAAAAACCTAATTAATTTAATTTCAGACACGTATTTATGAAAATTTTAGACAACTGTAATTTTAGGGTGGTTCAAAATGAAAAATTCTTGAGAAAAGAATATATTTATTTTCATGGCCTGTGACTTAAAATAGAAATTTTTGAATTTCTAACACAAAACACATGTTTATACAATTATTACATTTCCAGATACAACATTTTTACATAGTACACTCTATTCCTAACCTGCTGAACATCTGAACTCTATTTATCTCGAAATGGATTTTTTTTATGATTTTTTGCATATAAAAGACATATCTAAACTTCCTTGCAAGGCATTTCTATGAAATTTCGTTAATCATTCTTTTCTTCTATTTATTTTAAGCATTTTTCCTAATTTTTTATTTAGAATAAAACTCCCAATCTTTTTTTTTCTCTAATGGAAAATCACACTGAAAAAATACTATTGCAATTTAATGGGATTAAAATTTTTAAATATAAAATATTTATAAATCTTGAGGATAAACTTATTTGAATAGTTCTTGTATACACCCGCTTACATGTCGACTTCAAAGAAATTTAAAGAAATTTAATTTTCAATCGAACATGCTGAAAATACTTGACAAGAATTTTTTTTCATAGGAAAGCGTATCACAGTAGTCATAAAAAATATCTACATCTACCACGCATGGATAAAATTTTGCTGGTTAATATCTAAAAAATGATTGTCGAATGTATGTTATTCTTCGCAATCCATGATATCACAATATTGTGTTGGTTTTCTTCGTTGTAAGATCACTTCCATAAATGTCGCACAAGAATACGGAACACAAAAGGGCAGAATTTGACATGTCGATATCAAGACAGTATCTGCCGAACAAATGCTTTTCTCCAAAACCCATGATATCACACCGTTGTGTTGGTTTTCTTCGTTGTAAGATTACTTCCATAGTAGTCGTACAAGAAACCCGAACACAGAAGGGCAGAACTTGACATATCGACATCAAGACAGCATCTGCCGAAAGAATGCTTTTCTCCGAAACCCATAATATCACGCTGTTGTGTTCATTTTCTTCGTTGTAAGATTACTTCCATAGTAGTCGCACAAGAATCCCGAAAACAGAAGGGAAGAATGTGACATGTCGATATCAAGACAGCATCTGCCGAACGAATGCTTTTCTACGAAACCCATGATAGCACTGTTGTGTTGATTTTCTTCGTTGTAAGATCACTTCCATAGTAGTCTCACAAGAATCTCGAACACCGAAGGGCAGAACTTGAAATATCGACATCAAGACAGCATCTGCCGAAATAATGCTTTTCTCCGAAACCCATGATATCACGTTGTTGTGTTGATTTTCTTCGTTGTAAGATTACTTCCATAGATATCAAGACAGCATCTGCCGAACGAATTCTTTACTCCAAAACCCATGATATCACTGGTGTGTTGATTGTCTTTGTTGTAAGATCAGCCCCATAGTAGTCTCACAAGAATCCCGAACACAGAAGGGCAGAACTTGACATATCGACATCAAGACAGCATCTGCCGAAATAATGCTTTTGTCTGAAACCCATTATATCACACTGTTGTGTTGATTTTCTTCGTTTTATGGTCGCTTCTGTAGAAGTGAAAATGGTATAATTCCCCACGGTGTGTGGACAGTAAAGAATGCATTATAAAGGATGCAGAGGCAGGGGTAAATACATGTTTGTAAACCAATAAAAAATAGAAGAACAGCTGTCGGTGTCGCCAGTGATAGCGATCTGAAGTCTAAACTTTACAAGATGGATGGTCCTTATTTTATGGCCCACAGTAAAAACGTCAGATGAGAAGGGTCAAAGTTGTTTTGCAAAATAAAAGTATGTTGGGGGAGTTACTACATAGACTATGGACGGAGGCGACAGAGGCGGTGTAATAAAGAACCAATTAGGGGTAGGAACCACTGAAAGAAAAACAGCCCACTGCCCAATGAAAGTGAGGGGCGTGCCAGAATGACCCCCCTGTAAACGGACAACAGCTCCGCTAAGGACGGAAGGAATCAGAAAAGAAGGAGAGAGATTATTAGATTAGGTTTCTGAGAGTTAGATGTCAGAGACTCTCGTCTGCCCCATAGCCTTGGAGAAGTGCGAATATCCCGCCAAGGTGTTCCTACACTGGAGATGATACTGGGTCCCGGTCGCCGATGCTACGATCATCGCTGCATACATCCGTTATAGTAAGTGCCTCCCCGATAGACTCTAAAATTCATATTTTACTCTATAGTTTGCCTCTGCTTCTGGGTACCTTATGTCAAAATTGTTAATATGAAACGGATTGTTATATTAATTGCTCTGACAAGTTAATTGAAATTTGGGTTATCAAATAAATGTATGTTTAAGGTCAATGCGTTGTATTCCTTGCTTGTTCCAACCCATGCATGCACCCCTGCCTCTGCATCCTTTTTAATACATTCTTTATTGTCCACACACCGTGGGGAATTATACCATTTTAACTTCTACAGCTTCCATAATAGTCTTAAAAGTATCCTGGATATAGAAAGGCAGAATTATGCTTGTTATCTGCGCTCTCGTGCTGGTAACAATAGAGCGCCAGCCCAACAAATGTATTCGTCAATCAGTGGTATGTTCTTGGTTGAGGATGCTATTCGCTTAAATTGATAAATTCCTAGGGTTCTAGCAGCATTAGATTGGCAATTATCTTACGTTTCCTTAGCATTTACTTTCTGGAAACAAAATTCTTTGACATTCCCGATTTTTCGAAGTCGGTATTTGGATGTCATGAACTCTTGGCACGTCCAAAAACGTGTCCGGCAGCCGTAAAGTACTGGCAGTATGATATTGGTCGTGAGTGTTTCTTTAAAAGCCTTAACACAAAGAAAGGGTGGTTGTGTCTGATGTCGGGCAAGCTCCCAAGGCAGCTGATACTGCTGCTGCAGCTGGAGTTCATCGGTCCAAATCCGGCCAAAGGAGTTTTCTCGTAGACAACAAATAAGACATGTATGGCTTCAGAACACCATGTTACTGAACTGATTTAAAGAATTGTAGAAATTAGGATAGTCAATGGTCTATGGGCTTAAGCCATCGTAAGTGAATATAGTGGTTCGGGTTTTATTGTCATGAGGGGGTTTTTAGCCGTTCAGAATGGGCATTAAACAGTAGATACTTGTTAAACTATTAATACTGTTTAAATCTTGTGTACCAAAAAGATAATAATGATGATCTAACTACAACGAACCGACCTTAGGTGGGAAAGTTTAAGGGCGAAGGAAACTTGACAGAGTTCTGATATGAGAGAGTAAATTAAATTGAAGAAATAATTTATCGAAAAAAAATAAAAAGTGGAACTAGGAGATTGCTTAAATCTGAGGTTTTACATGTGTGCATGGGTACATGTGTATCATTAAATATGTGCGTACGTGTATCGTTAAAGATTTGTATCATGAAAAAGAGGTATTGCTATTAAACTTTACTTCATTTGGTTTCCATTTAATGGCTTGCTTGCATACCTTGCATCACAATGTGTAATGTATTTTAAGTATGACTTTTAAAAGAAAAAAGCAGCGTTTTCTCCATACAACAAATGCATTGATATTCTAGCATATGCCCGGCTACTTTATTTTGTAGTTAAGTTGACGATCTAATAATTTAATGTTTAATTCTATATAAAGTTTTGTTATCAATTATTTTACAATACAAAAACGTGAGAGGGAAGATTAGCTTTGATTTTTTCTACCAATATTATCCCTCACGTGTAAGCCTAGAAATACTGAAAATTTCCAATATATGGTAAACTTCGTCTTTTATACAACCAGATATTTCGAATGTAAAGTTGTCAGTCAAATATTGTTTTACAATACTTTATATAGAGGGAGAATATCGTACAAAAAATTAGTCAAAATAACGAGCTATAAAAATGTACATTGTTTTAAGAACTAGGTTAATTTTTTTTTTATATTTTACCAAACGGTCTAATATAAAATAATGAAAACAAAACTTTCTGACAATCTATGCATTCAAAAAAAACCCACAAAGTCATCATAACCCACAAAGTCATCATAACTAAATTTCTGACATTTTACAAACGCTAATAAAAATTAATGCTTTCCTTATCACAGTGTTCCTTATCCACTTAAACCTCCGAAAAGAGGGAAAAAAAAATTCCCGAATAATGAATACCACGTCTAAACACAGCATCACACATATTATCCTCATTCATTATTTATCATTGACTTCTATAATAAATATTTATGATTAATTCCAACCCGGAAAACTTCCAACAACTGATATTGAAACATCTTCTCAGAAATATTCCACCAACATTTTTCAGATAAACATTTTTTTTTATTTATTATTATTATTATTTTATCCTCGCTCCTCAATTTATTAAGTTAGCGTCCATTTTTGCCTACGGGGCCCAATCGACGACAAAACCAGATGTTTTGCTTTTACTCGGAGGGCCAGACAAGAAAAGGAAAGAAAAGAGGGGGGGTCTGTCATAGGGGGGAGAAAAAAGAAATCCGCAAGAAAACTGAAAAGAATATATCGTAGAGTACATATAGTGCAGCAGAAATAAGTGGGAAGAAAATAAAATGAAAACATGAAAGGGGCGAAGTAGTGGCGACTATCTCGAGGCTATGTCCAACAAGACTTGTTACGTGATCAGCACTTGCCCTCGACAGGTGATATTGCGCCCTCGCAACTAAGGGAAAACTCTCCGCTCCCGCCCTAACACCTGCGCCTCCCGCGCCGAGATTGCGGTGGGTTAGGGTTGCCGGAAAAAAGCACGCATCTGTGTGTTTGGCGTAAATATTGTGTTCGGTACAGTCTGTTATTTTAGGTTTTACATCGGTGTTTTAAAAAAAAATCGTTTTATTGTTTGTTAAGTTTGTATGTAAATAAGTGAAAATTGGGGAGATAATAAGGTTTATAATGTATCAATATTTGATGGATGCAGTTTTGAAAAGTAGCGTTCCTTTTTATTATATATTGTTAATTAGTATATTATATATTGTTATTATGTATTGTTTATTATATATTTCTAACAACATTTTATTATATATTGATAACTAGTATAGTCAAATATCTTGCATACTTTGGAATATTAAATAATTATTTAAGTTATATAAACACACACACACACACACACACACATATATATATATATATACACTTCAATTTTCTACCTTTTGTAATTCCTCGCTTCAAAAATTTGGCAATAGAAAGTTATAACGTGCATGGCATGATAGTGTAAGAGTTTATAAATACACATACGGAAAATTTGGATATAATAATACACTGGAAATGGAGTTAATATTTATTATATATATATATATATATATATATATATATATATATATATATACAGTGGAATCTCGATCTATCGTTTTTCAAGGGATCGACTGAAATGAACGATAAATGCGGGAAAACTATAGATGCGGAAACATAACAAAGCAATATGATCGTTGGGACTGGATAAAATGAACGACACATACGGAAAAACGATGGATCCGAAAACGATCGATTGAGACTCCACTGTATATATATATATATATATATATATATATAACAATCTCCGTTTCTCATTATAACATGCCTGAAAACTTATCAGCGCTTGTAATCTGTTTAGATTATATGCTGTTTTTCTGTTTAATATTAGGAAAATCGTTTAATGTTATCATGTTATAATCCGATTTTTCTCGGACGATTTTTCAAAATATTTTTCATTGATCAGTGCAATACAGAAAAAAAGTCGGAGCTCATAAAATATAGGAGGCTCAAATCTACAAATTCTTGTTTTTTCCTTTCAAGTCCATCTGTTATACATACGCTCTAGTGTTATCCAGCTAAGCACTTGACTATTCTACCTTTTGAAATTCCTCGGTTCAAAAATTTTTCTATAGAGAAATTAGGCAATAGACAGTTTTAAATTAACTTGCATGGCATGACAATGTAAGACTTTATAAATACATACTGAAAATTTGGATATAATAATACAATGGAAATGGAGTTTATCTTTAGTGCTCTGCGACTAGTTTCATAAATGTACCAGGTTTTATATGTAGGCATGTAAACTTTAATTGTTTAGTTTCCTTTCTAAGTAAATTTGGAACTCTAATTACATTATTGAGTTTACAAGAGCATTTACATAAATAGTAATCATTTATTTATCAGGTTCTTTCATTTTATAGAAGAATTTCAAATTTTACACAATCGTAGGAACTCACAAATATCTCTTTTTAACAAACAATTTACTGATAATACTGAAAATTCTTAACATTTATTGCGTGTCGTCACATTTATTCCAGGGCATTTATTAAAAATTTCAGACGGATCGTAAATGAAATGCGTGTAATATGGGTTCACACACACATACTTTATATACGCAGTTGTATTATAAAATTTTATTGTCATTTCTGTAAATTCAAATTTTTGGTAAAATCTTCAGTTCCGAAATTTCTTTTCGTTTACTTTTATTTAGGTAATGAAATAATTGCTTTTATTTCAAGGAAATAAGACTTAAAATATATAAATAAATGACATTATAAACACAATTTTTTTCCGAATTTTTCTGGCAGATACTTCTTGGTGACATTACTTACAGAACTCTTATACCGTATTATATATATATATATATATATATATATATATATATATATATATATATATATATATATATATATATATATATATATATATATAAATATATATATATATATATATATAATATATATATATATATATATATATATATATATATATATATATATATATATATATATATATATATATATATATATGGAGCCCGGGCTAAAAGTATCCAAAAGTTATGGCTTATTTTTACGGAACTACCCATTAGAATTTTTAAAAAATTATTTAAATAGAAAGAACATCTCACCAAGTTTTAATATCAATCATATATATGTTACCACAGTACCATAGATTTCGATGTGTGTACCTTTTGTAGCACGACAAACGTCTAAATGGTAATTCAGTTCTTTTCTTTCCAAGCGTTTCGTAACATATCAGGAGTTATTACACGAATTGCTTGAATGATACGCTTCTTCAACTCATCCACAGTTTCAACTTTTTGTTTCGACACAACGGATTTAATGAATCTCTAAGCAAAAAAGTCTAATAACTACTAGTATGCTACGAATCACTTGGAGAGAACTGGATTGCCATTTAGAATTTATTCGTGCTACAAAAGTTGTACACATCGAAATCTTTGATACTATGATCAGAATCTATGATTGATATTAAAACTTGGTGAGATGTTCTTTCTATTTCAATAGATATTTTTAAATTCTAATGGGTAGTTCCAAAAAATAAGTCATAACATGTGGATACCTTTAGCCCGGACACCCTGTATATACAGAAGGTCGTTCACACTTTATGTAAACTATTTTGTATTTTATTTTTGTCGTTTGCATTTTGAGATAAAAATTTGACAACTTCAGAGTTATCGACTGCTACTGTTTTATTTTTATTGGAATGTACAATAAAAGATTTATTTGAAAATAGCTCCTAAAATTGAGAGATTGCTCGAAGGTTACGTGACTGCGCTCTCCGAGAAGAAATATTCGTATCATCAAATTATAATTGGTGTAAAAATCGCAGTTATGGCATTTAAAAAATATATCTATACTTATATATAAAGAGAGAGCGATTTTGTACGTGGAGGGTAATCTCCAGAACCACTGCACCTATTTGAAAAATTCTTTCACTGTTTGAAAGGTACATTATTCCAGATGGACATAGGCTATATGTTATGTATATCTGATCAGTAGAAATAAAGTTAGGGGCTTAATCCTAACAATCTCCATTGTTACCGCTACTGTCCTCTACCGCTTTTTGTGCCGAAGTCTTCAACGATCCTTAGCGTGGTGCTATCGCGGTGGGCTTCTGTTCTGACGTTAGCGGTTCGAAACAAGCCGTTTTCCGGTACGCTTTTTTCTTTTAAAAAATTAACTTTTATTATTAACTAACGTAATATTAATTTGAATATTATTTTAAGAATATTATTTTAAAAAAATTGAATATTTAAAAAAAAACATTCTTTACTTAAAATCCTTTTTTTATTTTTGCATTTTCATTTCATCTCTTAACCTCTTTCTATTAATTTGAATACTATTTTAGGTGCTTAAAATAATTTAAAAAAAGATAATTGTTCAACCGGACAAAGTCGGGACGGGCCGCTAGTATATAATATATTAAATTTGAAAGGGTAAAAACATCTAACTGAAAGTAAAAATGAAAACGTGACCACGAAACCTCATCCTATTCGAACGCAAGACTATTCGAACGCAGATAAATATCAAGAAAGTGAAGTCTCTGATCCCAAAAGACAGTCCGCCGACTCAAAAATCCACTGCATCGAAACTAGGAATATCTTCTGGCACTGTATGTAAAATAATTCATAAAGATTTGAAGTTAAAAAAGATGTTTAAACCTTAAGTTCATCTGCTTTTGCCAAAGCATATTGTTGAAAGAAAACCAATTTTTAGAAAATTATATAAAAAACACCTAGCTGCTAAAAAAGGGAAATTTGTGGTAACACTGGATGAGGCATGGGTACATTTAAGTGATTGACATAAAAAAGGATCAGTTTTCTATTGCTCAACTGACGGGATTGACCGTACGAAATGGCTTCTTCAGTGTACAGGAAAGTTCCCAAAAGGATTCATGGTAGCTGCAGGATTTTGTAACAACGGCAAATTAAAGTCAAAATAGTCTCAAGTAAGGCCAACATCAATTCACTCTACTATAAGCAGAATATTTTAGAACCAATTTTTGAAGAAGAAATTCCAGTCTTATATGGAAAGTAGATTGATAAAGTTGAGCTTCATATGGTCAAAGCCTCTATTCACACGTCTAAATTAACTGCCGCTTATTTATCAAAGAAATAATCAGAAACAGGAATAAAATGTATCCCATTTAATGAAATTCGTGTAAAATTACCTGGCTCTTCTCCAATGGACTTTTGCACTTTCGGTGTATTAAAACGAGCCTTAGGAAAACGGCATCCAAGAACACTGAACGGAGTTTGGAAAACCGTCCAAGAGGAATGGGAAAAAATTGACATGACAGTACTAAGAAAAAGTTTACTTTCATGGAAAATTCGAGCTAGAGCTATTGTCAAGAACCATGGCTATCAGTCAGAAGCAAATCTCCGCAAAAATACGGCATTTATACATTAAATTTAGCTATCAAAAACGTTTCCATAAAGTGCGAACGACCTTCTGTTTTGTAGATGCACATACATATATATATACAGTGGAACCTCGATTTTACGTTTTTCATGGGACCAACGGTAAAAAACGTACGAAACGGGAAATCGTAAAATCGGGCTAAAACATAATCTAAGAAAAGTATAGGAACCAGCAGAAAATGACGTATGAAGCGAGATAACGTACGAAACGGACAACGTAAAATCGGGGTTCTACTGTATATATATTAATGTTGTTAATATTGTTAAATTAGATAGAATAAAACTTAAATACTTAGCTTCTTGGTAGGAAAAAGGGGAGAAAAAAATTGAATAAGAAGTGTTAGAATTAAATAGAATAAAATAAAAATATATTTACAAGTAAGATTCAAGCCTTAGCTGGTTCCATTCTCGAAAACTGCTAGAGATACTTTTAAAAATGAACCCATATAAACTCCGACTTAGAGAATTAGAAGAATGGCAGGAATCTGCCAGTTCCGTAATTGGCTCCATACGTCTGAAAGTTGGCGTGAATATCCTTTCGCTTGGCGAGAGCACTGCAACCCTGTGCACCCGATCGTCCACTCGCAGTCCATCCCTGGAGGATTACTAGATTTAATCACGGGAAGGGACAACAGAAAAGAAATTGCCCCGCAGCAAAAATCTACCCAAGGACAGATAAAACTCCAGTTTTAAAGAGGCTTACTGATTGTCACTTTTTCTGATAAATGATCGAAAACTTGTTTTCTCCTTAAAGCCTGTTTTCGGGGCTTAAGATCCCGTTTCAGCAATTTTGGCGGGGGAAGGAAAAAAAAATTCTTTGTATGATTGCCTGACTTAATGTCCGGGATGAATTTCTCCTAGTCCAGGTTTTACACCTTCATTAAATTTTTAAGCGCGGGAGTACGCGTTTAAAATCTGATGCGGGGAGATTCTCCACGTCATTGATTTCATCTCACGCGCAAAAATGTGTTTTGGGAAAACTTTTCTGGTTTTCGGGGGATATCTGAAGTTCTAAAATCAATATCGAAGGAATGAAGCAAAACACAGGTTCTGCCTCAAAAGAAGGGATTCTGTTTTCAATATTGCTGGTGGAACATAGAAAAAAAATTTCGATTGTTTCCTCGTTAAAAGAAAGCTGAAATGTATTAGTATGTTTGAGGTGTAGTTTGAAATGTGGGAAAGGGATTGCATTGCGAGGAGATTAATTAAACAAAATGCTGTATAAAGCAAAATTTTGTGAAGTGTTATTTTCATATTTAAATAATTATTTATTACATTGTTAGTACACATTACGTGATTGTAGATATGCATGAAAAAATCTTTTTGTCTTTGCAATGAGACGAAAGCAAAATATGAGAGTATCTATATTTTTTTTTTATATAGGACTGAATTCCACCATCAAAAAGATTTTACTAACGTCTGTAATACATTAATTTTAAAATGAAAACCCCAATAAAAGCTAAAAAAAGTCTTGGGACAACTTCAATATGGGGGAAGGAAAAATGTTAATTTGCACAAAATTAAGATTGCAGTTTGTAGAGTACTTTATTTTATACTTTATAGGGATTTAAAATCAGACACTGCTGCACTTAAAAACGCCCCAGTTGTGCTTTTAGCAGAGTATTTTTAGGACATGCCCGTAGCCACCTCATAAAACCGTGAACATGCTAAGACATATTATACAAGTTTGCATTACTTTCCAGAATATAATTTTTTATGGTAGAAAGTATGAGGTTAACTCTTTTTATAGAAGGACTTTCGTCAATAACACCACAACAATTTCTAAATTTGGAGTGCATAACTTGGAATCCATCGGATTTTTCATATACGAAATAATCTTTTTTATATTCAGCAAAATTTCAAATTTTATTTTTTAACAACTTTTGGAAGAATTTCGACTTTTTAATTTATGCATAGAGTGTTGAACGAAATAAATAGTTTTCCATGACATGAGTAAAATTATCTCTTTGAAAGCTCTTCATGTCCAGATATAAGATGAAAAATTACTTAATTTTTATAGGAAGTGGTAAAAAAAACAAACTAAAACGATATATTGAAAAAAATATATTTCAGTTAGTCTCGTCTAACGAAACTACCGCGGGTTATTAATGTAGGATTACTTAACGTTGCTTACCTCTTTTTTTGAGACATTTTGGTATTTTTATGTTTAACTGCTTACTGCTACTGGGTTTGGCACGCTGCCAAAATTATAACTTGCGACACCGGACAATTTTTTTTCTCTCCGGAGGACCATTATTGAGGAACGTAATCCTACTTTAAAAAATTGTATAATTCCTAAACGCATCTTCATTGCGCAAAATTTAATTTTAATTACACATTGTTTGTCACTATATAAACTCTTAAATAGCCACTTAAAACTTTACCATGATCTTTGAATGTATATAATCTATATTAAGCATTGTGATTATATGGTGCTGTAGTTACATGCAAAATGAATGTTTTGTACTATCATTCAGAAATATACTCTGCAAACTGCAATTCTTATTTGGGGCAAATTATCTTTATTTAGTATCGACATGCAGAAACTATGCTTTCCTCTTCCAAAATGTATTAAAACTTAGAATTATTTTTTCTCCAATATTAAGTTAATTTATTATGGAGGTTGGTTTAATCTGTTTGATGGGGCCGTTCAGTGTTATGTGGCGAAAAGGGGAAACTTTGATATTTTGCTTTTGTAAACTCATCCTGTTATATTTCATTGTGTATGTAGGCAATATCAAAACAGAAAAATTGAAAATGGATATAATTTGGACAAACACAAATATTATGTATTAAAAATTTACAAAATAAGCTATACAAGTTCATAAATTATGAAAATAAATGTGTTAAGGATAGTTAGTTGTGGCCGTGATTATATAAGATCAGCACATTGCAAAAAAATAAAAGAATAAAACTGGAATTCACTTACCACACTTTATTTAAGACAAGTTAGGAGAGCATAAAAAAATATTTTGCACGTGGTGCATCACCATTTATACCACGCATGTTGAGGTCAGCACAATTGTTAGCACGAAGACTATGTGCTCTTGAAAAATACAATTCTCAGCAAAGGAACCAGGAACCATCGGACAATTCCGTATTTCTGTAAATCTTTCGTAGACCAGTTGAGTCACACTTTATTCTTCGCGCAACCACGTGCTTCAGAGCACCCTCTCTCCTAGAACAAAGACGTTAGCTTCGCCGAGAACCCTCGAGGAGTCACCTTTTATAATGTCCTTCCGCCGGAGAAATTTTCACACCTTTTTTGTTGCCAACGTTCTTTTAAAAATTTGTAGGAAGACCTGGAGAATGTCCGATTAGGCGATCAGGAGTGAAATAAAACCGGTTCCGTCTAGTTTCAAGTACGCTGCTTCCGAACCAGTTCTACGCTGATGTTTTCACAACATCTCTTCCCCCCATCAAATAAAAAACAAACAAAACGAAAGATGGTGATGCACAAAACCAATATAAAAATTACATAGTATCCAAAACCACATTACAAATAACAGACTAATATACACAAAAACACAATATGCACTAATTGCTCTCTGGAGTGTGAATAATTACATAGTATCCAAAACCACATTTCAAATAACAGACTAATATACACGAAAACACAATATACACTAATTGCTCTCTATAGTGTGGTAAGTAGTTCTTAAAGGAAAGAGGAAAAAATACATATAAGTCTATATACACCATTCAAACCCCCTTTGTAGTAACGTTATTTCATATTAAGCTTTCAATTATCATCTTGTATCTTTTAATGGCTGAAATTCACAGCATACATATTTGTTGAATTTAGTTTTCAACTTAATTAATTTTAGCAGTTGCAAAATTGATTAAATGTAAAAAATTCTGTCTTATTAATTCTATATATTTCTGCATGAACATTTCAATGACTGTACATTGACATCAATTAAAGATTTTACACAATATGAGTTTGAACAGTTGACCTTTTACTTTAGATACAGCAGCTATTATATTTTAAATATCAAGTTGCTGTCTTGGATTAATCCAACTTTGAATTTAACTATTTGTCTTGAAAATAAAATAACTCATACAATTTAGTAGGAAATTTGGATCAGCCTGCAATTTCCCAAATATGTGCCAGGTGCTTTGACACATAAACAAACACTGAATAAGTAAAACAATTACTACAATGCTAGAAATATGAGCTCTGAATGGGTTTATGGTATCATACTGAACAATAATCTATAGCAATTAACACATATGTACATACATGCATAAATAATAGAACAGGAGAAAAAAAATATGATCGAAGCACAATTTATATCTTATATTCCTCATTCCTTTTAAATATTGTACCCAAATCACACAAATATTTATTATTGTTAACAACATTTAACCTATGTTATTCGCTATGGAACAAAAATTATCACCATTTTTTTTGAAAATTTTGCTAATGTGAACCTTAATCTCTCTGGCTGTGTCATGATTAGTTTCCCTTATAATATAGTTATTATTACGAAGTTTTTTCAATATTGTGTAAGGACCAGAGAATTTTGGCCTTAGAGAACCAGGATTATTAAAAGATTTTAAGTACACCAGATCCTCGGTGTCGTAATTTCTCATTTTATTCCCTTTTAAATATTTTTCATTCCTATTGAAATATTCCGCTTCATTATTAGCCACCAACTCTCTCACTGCTTCAATATGTTGTTGTTGCAGTTTTAAATATCTAGATGGCTCTTGAGCCTGTTGGGAAGGAGCTATTTGATCCAATGGAATATTTAAATTCCTTCCAAAGAATAATTGTGCAGGCGAGAAGTTAGTGACTGCATGTTTCACATTATTGTAATGTAAAATGAAAAATTTTAATCTATCGGACCACTCAATGATTTGCTCCGATAGTGAAGCAATGGATTCTTTAAGAGATCTGTGAATTCTTTCAATCACACCATTTGATCTTGGGAAATAAATTGACGCTTTTCTGTGTTCAATATTTAGAGATTTTAAGAAGTTTTCAAATTCTGATGATGTGAAGTTCGTGCCATTATCACTCAATAAGATTTTTGGGATCCCAAATCTAGAGAAATAGTCATTTAAGGCTTTAATTACACTAGCTGAAGTTACGTTCATTAAAGGAATCGCCTCTAGGAATCTGGAATAGTGATCGATAATGGTTAATATATAGAACTTTCCATCATGAGACCTAGGTAGCTTTCCTATCACATCGATTGCTAACATTTGTCCTGGAATTAAATTAGATTTAGTAATCATATTTGGCTTGGTTTCTAATTTTTTTGACCTATTTTGTAAACATTTATGACATTGACTACAAAAACTTTTTGCGTCCTGAAACATACCTTTCCAAAAGTATTGTCTTTTAGCCAACTCATAGGTCCTGTGGCTGCCAAAGTGAGGTTTGTGAGCCTCAATAAGGCAGTGTTTAATCAAAATTTTTGGAATGACAATTTTGTTTTCAAAATTTTGGATGCTGTTTGCTGAATTTGCTTTAATTTTAATCATTAATAAGTTTGTGTCTGTGTCAACAAAATATTTAGATTCTATGTCTGCATCATTTTCCAAAATTTTTTTTCTTAAGCGTGTTAATTCTTGATCTTCTAACTGATGCTTTAAAATATTTTCATTATTTAATTCTGTGATTTCAGAAGCAAATATGTTTAAGGCATTTAGATTTAGATTTTGATTGTCCTCAGTAACTCTGCTAAGAAAATCAGCTGGGTTGGAGAAACCAGGAATATGTTCAATAGTGTAGTTGAAACTTTGCAAGTATAATAACCATCTAGTGATTATATCAGGTTGTTTATCTAATCTCATATGAAAAGTTAGCGGTTTTGCATCTGTTAGAATTCTAAAACTTCTTCCATATAGGTACTCGTGATAATGCTTAACTGAAAGGTATATAGCATATAGTTCACGCCTGATCGATGGATACCTCGATTCTGCAGGATTTAGTTGTTTCGAATAGAACTCTATTGGAAAAAAAATTGTCATTGTCTTTCTGTAATAAGATGCCACATACCGCTGAGCGGGATGCATCAGTGACTAAATATATTTCTCTATTATCATCAATATTCCTGACCGTTGGTTTGCTAAGTAAAATTTTTTGGATTTTTTCAAAGGCCTCCTGACAACTTGTGCTCCAGATGAAAGGTACATTTTTTTTGGTTAACTCTACAATGGGTTTGGTAATTTCAGCAAAATTGAAAATTAGATTTCTGAAATAATTGACCATGCCGCAAAAAGCTTGCACCTGCTTAACATTTTTGGGCTGAGGAAAGTTGGTGATTTTGTTAATATTAGCCTCTGAAGGTGCATAACCGTTTTTGCTTAAGTTGAAGCCGAGGTATGTTATATTATTTTGACATAATTGCAATTTTGCTGGGTCTAATGTTAAATTAAATTCCTTTAAATTTTGAAAAACTTTCTGCAGCCAGATTTGCATTTCCTGCATGTTGTCTGCAGCAATGATGATATCATCCAAGAAGTACTGTACATTTTTCCCCCTTAAATTATCTAGACATTTTGATATTAATGCATGAAAATAAGATGTCGAATTTTTTAATCCAAAAGGCAAGCGTGTAGGTTGAAAATTACCAAATTCAGTAGAAAAGGCAAGTTTTTCCTTATCAGAGTCCTGAAGTTGAATTTGGAAGAAAGCTGCCTTCAAGTCTAACACAGAATACAATTTTTTACCAGCTATGTTTTGTAATATATCATTAATTTTAGGAATGCATATTTTATATGATTCCGTAATCGAGTTAAGAAGTCTATAATCAATTACCATTCGAAACCGAGGGGATTTATCATTGGGTAAGCTTTTCTTTTTAACAAAGATAACTGGAAAAGAATAATTTGAAGATGATGATTCAATTATCCCTGCCTCTAATAGCTTGGCAACCTCATTCCTGGCAAATTCCTTCGCTATCTTTGGGATAGAATAAGGCCTAGTTTGCAAAGCAAAATTATGGTAAAGTTTAAATTTTGGTTTAATTTCATCAGTTGAACCCAAAGTTTTATAAGAAATTGAAAACACCTCATAATTAGACATGAGTAAATTTAAAATTTCTTCCCTATCCTCTATTGAGAGATGGTTCAAGTTAAATTGGTCAGGTTTTAATTCTTCCTTTCGGAGTTCTTTTATTTCCTGAGATATTAAAGAGTTAATTTGATATACTGTTTTATCACTGGATTGCTTAATTTGGGATTTATTTACCTTTTCAATGCAACCAATTTTAGAATTCTTTCTCAACACAATTTTTTCATTACTGCTATTTTCAACCATTAAGTAGATTAATCTATTTTTATCAATATTGTGAATACTACTATTTACAATTATGTTATTTAGTTTAGGATTAGGAGAGAACATTACAGTTTCATCACTATTGAAGTTTTCAGATACTTTTAACGCGATGAATTTATACTCAGTGGGTTCAAGGGTTATATTAAGCAATGATCTAGCAGAATTGTTGTGATTTCTTTTATTGAAAGAATTGCCTAATTCAGGTTCATCATTGTGAGTTATCGGGTTCATCATTTCAGATTTATCAATACGTAGGGAGGGAACCTTACTATGAAATTTAAAGTGAACATTGTCGGCTATTAATTCATTTTTATTTAGATCAACAATAGCTTTGTTTCTGTTTAAGAAATCATAGCCTAAAATCAACTGATAATTTGAGTGCCAATTATTTCTAGTTACAAAGAAAACATTAGAAAACCATTTTTGTTCGATTTTAAATTTCAATTCTATAGTACTATTATAGGGAATTATATTATTATCTAGAGTTTTAATATTTACAGAGCGTGAGATGAAGTTTAATTTTACTACCTCTTTTAATAGCTCTACAGCACTGGGTTCGATTAGACTTAGATTTGCACCCGTATCGATTAATGCTTCAAATGAGTTATCAGCAATTTTCACATTAATTATTGGTAGAGTAGCGCTATTGTTTTTGCATGATAAAACCATTCTGTCGTTAGTATTCTGTTTACTGGAGATATTATTTGGAATTTTTGTTTGCTTAGACTCCGTTTTGCTTTTTCTCCCCTTATTTTTATCTATTATTTTTGAACGGATTCTTGACTGGGGATTACTATACTTATTAACACAAGAATCCTCAATTAGTTTAAATTTTTTGTCTTGTAATTTTTATTTGAGTTTTTGTAGTAAGGGGTCTGCCTGGATCTATTTCCTCTGTTGTGATAAGCACCTCTTTGATGTCTAAAGTTTTTGCCATAGTTAACATTTTGATGGTTATTGTTATTCTCTGGATAATACCAACAGTGTGTTGTAAGATGTTTTTTAAAGCAAATATGGCAAGTTGGATAGTCAAAAGGTTCCGTGTAGTGTGAGGAAGACGCTATGTTTTGCGTGTTCTCTTTTGCTTGAGCATTAATTGTGGATTGCGTTATCCTGTCTATTTTTTCTGATAACTCTTGAATTTTTTTGTTGCTTTCAAATTGCTGCTGTAGCAATGTCTCTATATCTATGTTATTAGTTGATGTTATATTGTTGACGCCTGAGGCTTGTTGCTCAAACGCATTTTCCACGTTTTTAGCTCTAGCAACAGCTTGCTTAAAGTCTTTAGGACCGAATTTTAGGACTTCTGTTTTAACGTCCGGTCTCAAAGCTTCCATGTACTTAGAAAATTTTAAGTTTTCAGTTAATTCAATGAGTGTGGGACTGTCATCATCAGTGTCATTTTTTACAAATTTTGTCACTAAATTGAGTACCTCCTCAGCTAATTCACTACAACTCTGCCCAGGTTTCTGAGCAATACAAGCAAGTTTTTGCTGAATACTTTGAAAACTTTCAACTTTGCGGAATTTTTCTTTAAGTAAATTTTGGAGTTTACTACAATTAATTTCATTTGAGGCATTGACATTTGATGATAAAAATTGTAAAGCCTTGCCCTTACACTGTAACTTTAAAATTATTGTTTTTCTCGCTTCATTCCATTTCTCCAGTGTAGCAACAGCATTAAATTGGCTGAGAAAATATTCAATATTTTCTTCCTCATTTCCAGAGAAAGTAGGAAGAGCATTAGCCAGAGAATAAGCCATAGCAATCTTTTGTTAGTTTTATAGAATCACAATTTTTACGTATCTCTCCCCCAAAATGTCAAAAATATACAAATTATAAATAGAAGATATCAAATATACATGAAATTCAATTTGATTACTATATAAAAATCAATTATTCATTAACACATATGATTCTGTTTCTCAACTTGATTTTAAATCATATTCAGTACCATAATCAAATAAACCTTTAAAATCTAATCTTAAGACATATTTTTCAGAACATTTTTCTACCTTATAGAAAATTACTAATTATTGATATATACACTGCATAAAAAATACATAAAATGAAACAAAGAACGAACACAAAAATATCAATTTTCATAAAATTTGCTTAATATTTAAAATGAGGGAATGAATGGTATATATCAACTGAATAGAAACCCAAATTCTCAACCTATTATTAATTTTTTTTTTTTTTTTGCAAACGGCACCAATGTTAAGGATAGTTAGTTGTGGCCGTGATTATATAAGATCAGCACATTGCAAAAAAATAAAAGAATAAAACTGGAATTCACTTACCACACTTTATTTAAGACAAGTTAGGAGAGCATAAAAAAATATTTTGCACGTGGTGCATCACCATTTATACCACGCATGTTGAGGTCAGCACAATTGTTAGCACGAAGACTATGTGCTCTTGAAAAATACAATTCTCAGCAAAGGAACCAGGAACCATCGGACAATTCCGTATTTCTGTAAATCTTTCGTAGACCAGTTGAGTCACACTTTATTCTTCGCGCAACCACGTGCTTCAGAGCACCCTCTCTCCTAGAACAAAGACGTTAGCTTCGCCGAGAACCCTCGAGGAGTCACCTTTTATAATGTCCTTCCGCCGGAGAAATTTTCACACCTTTTTTGTTGCCAACGTTCTTTTAAAAATTTGTAGGAAGACCTGGAGAATGTCCGATTAGGCGATCAGGAGTGAAATAAAACCGGTTCCGTCTAGTTTCAAGTACGCTGCTTCCGAACCAGTTCTACGCTGATGTTTTCACAACAAAATGCTTCAGATCTTACTTGATATATAATTTTCACTCATTCAAAATATAAGAGTGTTATACGTCAAAATTATCCACTTGTGTTTGCTCACAGTGTTCCGGCTCTTTTACGATGAATAGATCCTAACTTCTGATTAACCCGGCAGAAGTTTTCCACGCTACGTAACTATTAAAGCTAAAAAACCTGTTTTACAGGAAAAGTTCCCCGGCAGTTAAAGATTATATTATTCTGCTATAGGAGAAATGTATCGGACCTATGAGTATCATATATATTTTGTGATAAATGTTCTACAATTAATATATATATATATATATATATATATATATATATATATAAACACTTATGTACACCCTCCAAAAATTCTTTTATAACACTTTAAAGCGAAAATAGCTCTATTTTTGCTTATTTATTAATTTTAGTACATAACAATTGAAAATTTCGACATGGTAAATGGCAAAGAATTTTTAAAATCCCAAATATAGATTGATTGAAAACTTTTAATTTGTTGTACAAATAATATAGGGATAATTTAAAATAGCTAAAAATACAAATGATAGAGAATTTATTTTAAGGAGAAGAGTAAAAAAATAGCTAGTTAAATACTTATTTAATGGCAAATACATATTAATGCACACTTTTGCAAATTGAGTGTTTTACACAGAAAAAATCGCCTCGCAAAAATGATAAAGTGATATTTCTTAAAATATTGAAAAGGGTTATTTCTACTCCTGAATTTTGGGTATTTTAAGGGTTAAAAAATAAAAGATATAAAAATTTTTAAACAATTCATTTAAAATTGTGAGAACTTTAAACCATTACTCGAAAAATTTATTCCTATTCTATGATCACAAATGTCTCGAGGATAGCAACTTATTATTTTTATAGAAGTTTAAAGAATGTGGTTATATCTATAGCTATTGTCCTTGATATTATTAAAATACAACACTAATGTACAAATCAATCAACATCTCTTAAAGTTTCAAAAATTTGCAAAGTGACCAAAAACGATCTTGTAACAACGTTTTAATCTCATGTCAGTTAAGTTTAGCGTTTGATGTTTAATCTGATTAATGTATATTTATTCAGATCAAAATATAAAGGTCTTTAATACTATTATAGTTTATGACTTGAATATATTACTATAAATTTCTACTGTGCAATAAACTAAAATACAAGTAAAGTCATTTAATTCACGTTTAATACCCTCTAGCTGTAGCTTGAAGGTTAATGTTTGAAGAGTACGAATTTTTATCCCTCTTACAAACATTTTACAACCCAATTCAGAAACCAATTTTACATCGAAACTCGATTCTTTTCATCGAAATAATTACTATATTTTAACTTTTCTCCCCAGAAATGGATTTGCAACAGGGGAAAAAAAAGGAAACTACTTTACTCGGCAATCAAACATTTCCTCTCTTCTCATTATCTAATTTTAACACTGCTGAAAGAAAGAAACCTTCGACATTTTAAGATTCCCCCCCAATCATTGTATTTTATCATTCTTCATTACAAAGTACTCCGAAGTTTTATGCCCCCCAAAATCAATCCTCAACAGGTCTGCGATTCTCGTCCGACTGTTGCCATTTCCACCGAGCTAATTTAAGTATCAGAGAGGGACACCCAATTAAAAAAGACCCCACGACAAATTTAAAAATTCCCTTCCCCGACTTTTATATTTATCGGTTCATTATTTTTCCCACAGTCGCTTGGGAAGGAGAGATGATTTCACGGAACGCTTGCCCTAAGACTTCCTCCCCTGCAGTTTCGAACATAAGTTAATTAGTACAACCACTAATTAAGAAATGCTCCTTGTCAAACAATGCGGAAAAAGTTGACCCCCATCTTGAATTAATTCATTTATACCATTCTTCTCAGCATTTAATGAAGTTTATTTTTGCTAAAAATAATTGCTTAGGACTGAGAAGTTTTGCTCGGGGACCCCCAATGGGAATAGCTCCGGAATTCTCAACCGCACGATAACAAGGCCTCAGCTAATAATGTGACCTTGTTGCTTTTCTATTGGAAAATACAATATCGTGATTCTTGCATTTTTAAAATTTGTCGTTAATGAAGGCGTTTCTTGTGTAAGTCTCGTCTAATGAGATTTGCGAATGTAAATTGTTGTTACTTGTCATACTAATTCATTTCTATGCCAGTGGCCTTAGAGAAATTATTCAGTTCATATGTTAGCATAATAAAGCCTCTCATAATAAATTCATACAAGGAGAGGGTTTTTTATTGACCACAGAAAAAGCTTTAGTACTCAAAAAAATATTCTTACCTAACCATCATTTTAGAGGGTAAGAATGCTTACAATATAAATATATATAAAAAATTCTTATAAAAGCTCAAAGCAAGACATATGCATAAATAATCTTATCAGATTAAACATTGTGTAAACTTTAAGTACATTTTGAAACTATAAACTTATTTTTAAAAAAATATTACAGTTTAATATGCTTTTGAAACTAATTCAGCACTAACACGTAAAGGTATGATGCAAGAGTTTGAAACACACCTTGTTAAGAGAGGTGATTTATAGAAACACATAATACATCTTCAGAAGCCATAGACTTAGGTTTAACCCTAATTAAGGATGTACGACATGGCCAACAAGTATGCCGGAAGTGACAATTTACAGAAAGTAAATCTTTCCTTGTGGCATGTGCATTCTGGTCAATGTAGAAAGAACTAATCATCTTCCAATATCTGCTGTTGAAAATTTAGCTGAAAGACAAAATTGCATGAAACACATATTATCGAGAGGTGTCACTAGGCGTGTTCAGAGAAACAGCAGTTTTATTGAAAAAAGAAGATTTTATCAGAGAAAACTAAAAAAAAAAATCATTTAAAAATTGTGATTAAACCCAACCACTTTCAGAAACTACAACAGAAAATAGTGTTTTTATGTACTCTCATTGGTTCAACTTAATAGGTATCAGGAAGAAAACTTTCTCTGTAACCAACTGACAGTGCCATACAGTGTGGCACTATGGGTATAATTCCCATTTTTTAAACATAAATTGTCTATTTTTTCATTTCTTCTACAATCAAATTTTTTCCCGTTTGCTACATACGAGGGACATAAAATAATTTGTGCAGTGTCACAAGAGGAAAGATAAATCCTCAAAAAATATTTTAAATTTTAGAATTATTTACAGTCAGTTACATGTTATTAATACAATAGTAAATGTAATAGTAAGTGTAAGAGTATTTGAAATGACACCTTAAATGTAAAATTGTAAGTATATAATGTAAGCTGTAACTGTAAATTGTAATATGTTCGCAAGCGCAATTGTAATTGAAACTGCAGTTTGAATGTAAAAGGGCAGTTTTATAATATAAATTGTAACTGTAAAGCGCAATTAGTTTACAGGGTATGGATAAGAAATATATGCATAAATAAGTAAAGGGAAAAAACAAAGAAAGCAACAGGGAACTGGTGTGGAACTTAAGCGGGGCTGCCATTATAAATTGGTTAAATAGATAGTTTGGGATTGCGAATTGTAAAGGGAAAAAAATCGGCTTGGTGGTGTCCGAGTGAGTCTTTCGCCCCCGAGCCAATGGGTCCCTGCTGAGCGGATTGCTGGGGGATGACTTTGTTCCAATTAAATTTGCCGTATAAGCTTATCGCTGTGGTCTGCAGAACTTTAGGAATTGCAATCAGTTACAATAATTATTTAACTTTATAATGATTTTTCCCTTTAGTTCAAATTTAATTCTATACTTTGGTTTTATTAGACTGTCCTAAAGCAGCTCCTGTTTTTAAGGTTGTACTGCAGTTCATCTTATTGTTCAAAGGTCAGTTTCAGTGAAAATTCAATGATAATTTTTCAATGAAATCTTACAATAGGGTTCAGACGTTATGGCCGATCTTACGATATGACCAAATGGCTCAGACTCTGGCATTAGGTTCCAGAGTCGACTGTTTGAGTCCTATGGCTGGCATAGATGTTTGTAGCCATTCGGAGTCGACGAGTAAACTGTAAGTTTCTGTCTAATCATTCTCTGTGAAGAGAAAGTTTACCATTGAGTTCTCAACTAACCAACCAACCAATGGAATACCCCAGTAAGGAATGTAGAAATCTTAGATTTTATTTGACATAATCACCATAAACAAACAAGGTGAACTCGTTGGGAAAAGTAACCAGACAAAAATGCTTCTTTCTGCTCTAGAAAAGGTTGATAAATCAAGAGAGTTGTACATTATGAGACGTGATTATTTTATATATATCCATATGATATACTGTTGGTTCTTTTAGCGCTGAAGAAGGGTTTCTTACCTTAAGAATATACAAAACATGGAATTTTTTGATTGGATATTGAAATACTGAAATGGGGATCAATGAATAGAAATTAATCACCTATGTAGGGGGAGAGTATGTATAATTTTAAAATTTACCATTATGGGCTAATTTTCATGGAGATGAGAGAGATGCACATTTTGAAACAAATGCCAACTGACACCAAAAAGTTGTTTTTTTCTATTCCAAAAAAGGAGGAATGTATCCATATTTTCTGGAATAAACAATTAATTTAATCCAATTGAAAAATATTAGAAAACTTAAATTTGAATTTGAATCCTGATTACTCATATATTTATTTTTCTACACATTTTACCTTTCAACGACGTATTCCACTTTTTTTTCAAAACACCAAAGGCTTTTTTTTAAACAGGGATCAAACATGTAACTTTAAACGCACAAGGTATGATATGATTGGCAGTTTAATCGTACTCTGATTTGATTTCAGTAGAGTATTTTTTTGTACAAATTTAGCCTTTGCCAAGTTCCGTATAAGTATTGGAAGTTTATTTGTCTCTGGCAGTCTATATGAGTATAACTGTACAGTACGCATACATAATCATTTCTCAGATATATCACAAGAAATGTGCATAGTGTATTTAGAGAAGTATTCCCGTTTTTTTCTTTTATGCCAAAAAAATGTAAATTTGATGCTGACGAAATCACATGTTTATTCTTCCTTGTTATAAGCGAAATTTTTTTAAATTTCTGAGCACTTAATATTTCTCTCTATATAAGGATTCATACAATTTTTATCTTCCATATGAAAGGAAAATGGAACTGTATTCGGATAAATTTTTATATCGATATGTTTTTGAGAAACAATACGTTAGGAAACTAGGCGTTATCACGTTAGACATACTTGTTTAACTAGAGCTGTTTAATTCTACCATTCATTTTCTACACAGTCGTAAATTTCTAAATATGAATCGAAAAGGTCTAGACCCTCCTTGTACTAAAACTATTAAGCCGCATATTTTAATTAATATAAAGATTGGTGTGGAACATCTTACTTTAAATATTCCATACATGCAATTTGTATCCTAAAGCAGACTTATTAAATAATCATCTGTTCTTTGCTTTGAGTTTATAATTTTAATTACTAGGAAACTCTTGAAAGTCAACTAGGAAAAAATTACAGAAAGGGACTTTTTGCGATCTATGTATCGTCTATGTTCATGAATTTTTAAAAAGCTCATAGTGAACAGTGTGCTTTTGTAGGTCTGAGAATGAGAAAAGATGTTTATTCTAAGTATGTCTTATGAGTCAATTAAAAATAAGAATACTTTGTACAATTTCAAAATCATGTTATACACATATTTTTAATTCATTTATGATCCACATTAGGAATGAGAAATTTTATGCATTTCTTATACACTTTTTCATGGTAAAGATCAATAAGCAAATTCTTAATATTGATCTGAGGTATATGTCTTTAATACTTAAAAGAGAATATTTGTTGTACTTAACCTTTAGCTTACGGGGCCCATTTTTCGGATTCTCTCTTTAGAATGGAAGTAACCATTGTATACTTTTTCCTTGCTATACCTGACTCAACAGGTAACAAAAGCTGTGAAGTCATACGAATTAGTTTTTTTTATTCTTTATATTTCATACTAATATTTAAGTGTAAAAACTGTCCATTAAGACGTGTTTGACTGCAAAATAAAGTTCTAATGGGTAAAAGACTTGATATAATTTAGATTTAATATTATTAGTTATTATATATGTATATGTCTCTCTATGTATATGTCTTCTCTCTCTCTCTCTCTATATATATATATATATATATATATATATATATATATATATATATCTTGGGATATTCTTGGGATACATGGTATCCCACCCTGTAAGGAAAAGGTTAAAAATGAGTTTAATTTTCTCTCTCAGTTACGATAAACGTCAACAGACAGATGATATCAATTATGTATTAGACACACGTAAATTCTGTTCAAAAATACCCATTCCCATTTATTAAATAAATGCTTACAACAGGTCTTTTAATAAGCCAGATATAGCTGAATGAAAAAAATAAATTGCTTTAAACAATTAAGCTAAATAATCTTGATTTTCTCTCTTAAATAGAATTTCCAGTCTCCTCTTTTTTTCCCTCTTCCCACAAGGCAGTTGCTGCCTTTTAAAAGGTCTCAAGTAAAATAAATCTCGCTGTGGATTGGCGGGGTAAAATTTAAAATACAAAGAAAAAAGATACTCGAGGTGGCAACAGAGGCTGGGACTCTTCCCCAGAGTCGTTGAATAATACATGAGCCTTAAACTTTTTAATCACATTTATAGCTTCCATTGAAAGGCTCCCTATCGTACAAGTGGAATTAACATCTTTACTAAAAGCTCACCGGTTAAGGAAAGCCGAGATTGAGGGTTGCAAAGACTTGGCTACAATGGTGTTAATATCGCCAAATAGATGCTCACTGCTTTCACACTACGTTTTGTAAGAAAATCGCGTGACTCTGCCTTTTATTTCTCATTTTAATAAAATACCTTTTAAAAGTAAAAATATGTTTATAATGTAATATGATAAATGACTTGTTCAGATTGCTGAGAGCATTGACAGAGAATGCAAGTTTTATGCGTAAAATTTTAGTTTCTTCATAAAATTTCCTTTCGGTGTAAAAGTGGGTGCTTTTGTTACGTGTTCAAAAACACGATGAGAAATTTGAGCAAGATAACGTGCAGTGCACTTGTTTGTTTTGCCTTTCGGAAGTGTCATTATTATTATAAAGTTCTTAAATTAGTGAGCATTAAATTTTAAAATATAATAAAGGATCTGCTTGGTATAAATCTTTAATGACAAGATCTAGGAAAATTTCCCAATATATCTTTTAAGAACCATACAAAACTGAAATAGATTTTATTGGTTTGTGTGATACTGATTTAGATTTAATATCGGTTTGTCATGTCTTTCAGTTACTGAGATAAAAAAAAAAAAAATTTGAAATAAAAATCATCCGGAAAAACAATCAAATTTTTCAAATTATTAACTTTTTTCAATTTAAATTTCATGCAGGTTCAAATTTCATTCAGTGATATATTAAAAAAAACCTTTGTGATTTTAGAGGTGTTAAAAAGTTACAAAAGATTAAAGTTATGCTTTGTACATTCAAAAATTTTCAGAGTTTTCTTAACACATATAATACTTCAGTGAATTGAAAAATCTTAATTTCTACACTATAAGCAACAGTAAAAATAGTTCAATAGAATTTCTAAAGCAAACTCATCTTTCAGGAGTACACTAAGAGAACACTGACACATAAAAGTTAAGATTAAAATATTTTAATACCAACTGTAAGTTGAATTCTTTTGTCATTAATTTACTACTTTAAAGCTTTATTCCTTTTTTCTTCTACGCTTGACATTGAGAAATAGAATCTTAAAACATGATAAGATGCATTTTTTTAACAAATAACGTAGCTTTTTTTTATAGCATTTCTTATAAATTTATTTTGTATACTTAATAAATTGTTATACTTAATTGTTATACTTAATTTGTTAACTTACTCAGGCTCAAAATTCTCCATTCATATATATTTTCTTGGCTTATCTAAGGCAAGAGAACTCTTCACAACGCAAATTACATGTTTGAACATTTATTACGTTACCAGAAATGACCATTTTTACGCTGCATTGTCTAAGCGTACCCTCGACTTGAACCCTATTTATTTGAGATAGAATTCGGCCTGATTTGTCACCTATTAAGAGAAATTTCTGAAATAAGTACCTCTATGAAACTTTGTGTAACGTTCATTTCTTTCATTTCGGCCAAACGTATTTTAAACATTTTTAATTTAAAGTAAATCACTGAAAATATTGTCTCTGAAGCAAAGATCACTGTAAAAAAATATTTTACTATTTAAACCCATTAAAATTTTAAAATTTTTTTAAATCCTAGAGACAAATTATTTTCTAATTGTTCTTTTGCAGAAATAAAATATTCGAATGTAGATACTGGTTTAGCAGATATATCCAATTTTAAATTTTAAAAGGTTGGGTCTGTAAATTTAAACCCCTTTATTTCAGACACTTTACTTTGTGTTTTCAAATCATTTAAATTCATTTTGTCAGAGGTATTTTTCAGCATACACATTACAACTCACGTTAAAACACGAATATTATCAGAATATTATTCGGAAGTTTTCATTAGGTTTGACAAACAAAAGCGTGGGAAAATTTTCTCTTACGCCTATTTAAATAATTTGCAATTATCAGCATACAGTGATTGAATGGCATGAAATCTGCTCTAAGTTTCAAATAAAACAATTTTAAACTAATAAGACATTTTTTCGGTCTGTTGTACATTTAAAAGGAAATTTTCGTTTAGGGGATCCAGGACACAAAATTCTCGAAAAATCTTTTACTGCATCAAAAAATTGTGTTCTTTTCTGCTTAAAATTACGTTTAAGTCATGTTTCTATCTTAATTAGAACAGGAGATATTAATTTTTTTGCAACATTCTAATATTAGCCAATCGTTTTTTAAACCTGTAAATGCGTTTTCCTCCATGATGGGTTTTTTCATCATTTCTCGTCTTTAAAGTCGAGATAAGTCTCGTCTTTAAAGTCGTAATTAAGTCGAGAATCGTTGAAAGTAAATGGTTCGAACTTTGAGCATGTTTTTTTCAATTTTTTTACTTCAATTTTAATTCATTAAATTTGAAAAAATATTGACTTTTGAAAATATGATTTTAAAAAAATAAGTTACAATTTTTTTTGAAATTTTTACTCTAAATATTTTTAAATTTTTAAAATTTAATATTTAAAAAAACGCTGAATCAAACTTAAAACTTATATATTTCTGTTTCATGAAATGGAAAAATTTTGAAATTCGACAAATAATATTTCGAATTATAACAATTTTAAATTACCCCTTTTTAAAAAACATTTTTAATTAAAATTTTTTTTAAGACTTTATGAAAAGTTTTATGATGAGATTTTGTTTACAAATTATATGGTTAACTGTCACAAAACATTTAAAATTTTAACTCAATAAATAAAAAGAAGTTTTAAAATGTGTCCCAGACTCCCTTAAATTAGTTACTTTAATGATGTATAGGGAATTTTACAAGAAGTTTTCTTTATTTGTAAAAAAAAATTGCCTACTTTTTGTAGATTTTAAGGTGCTGTTATTTATGTTCTTAAGAGGAAATTTATATAATTCTCTCTCGAGAACATTGCCTAACTTAGAGTTTTCAAAATGATCCACTACTTTATAAACTAATTTAAACTCATTATCTATACATAAAAAAACAGTTCCGTAACTGACTGACTGACTGACTGACAGATAATGTACAGACCAAACATCTGAACCTAAAGGGCTGAGATTTTGCATGGTGATTCTTCTTATAGTGTAGGGGTGCAACAAGAAAGATTTTTGAAAAATTCTTCTTAATTTTTTTAAAATTAAATTTTTATGCTGTTTAGTAACTTTTTTTTAAGTTTGCATTTAAAATAATAATTTGAGGGTTGTAAAATTTATTTCACAAGAAAGATCATAAAAATTCCTTTAAAATGAAACTTTTTTTAATCTTTACCTCCCTTTTCTGATTTTTGGTGAATTTTTAAAGATTAATTTTTAGAATTTAATTTATTAAATGCTGATCACGTGACTTCTGTTTCTGGTACTTTAAATAAATTTATCGTCACGTGCATAGCAGCGAAATAGACAAAAAAATATTTTTTTCTTGCTAATGGGGCAGACGATTGGAAATTATCAAAAAAAATATTAAAATACAGCAAAAGATATGTTCCTCAAACTGTACAATATTAACTGTACTATATTCTTTAGTATGTTCTATTAGATTTAATTTGAATATTTTCTTCTACATTATTTTGTCTATAAAAATATCCGTTACGATTTTTTTATAAATATATTTTTTCGTTTTTTTTTGTTTTTTTTTTACATCAATTGCATACATTGATCGCTGTATTTATTATAGATATATTTATACATTTTTTGGCATTAATTGCATACATTGACCGTTGTATTTAATTTGAATGTACTCCGTAGCGAAGTACGGGTTTTCAGCTAGTACAAGTATATTTTCCCCCGCATCTAGTATCTGATTTCTCTCCTAGAAAATATTAATTGATATTTTAACGTGCTTCTGTTCCATCTACAACAAAGAGAAACTTCGCCACCCAAGGAGAGCAGTCGCCAAGTTTGGTCCTTCTTTCCCCTACCTGATGGAACACACTGGAAGAGGTTTTTCAGGACTTTTATACTCGAGTCCCTCCTGTCTTTCTTTTCCCTTTATCCTTTCCATTCATTCATTCCAGCGCTGGTAATTCAGTCCGGTGTCGACTCTATTCATTTCACGGTCCGTCGCCTGTAGAAGTGAAGTGAAGTCAAGATATTCTAAGATACCGCCTGGGGAATAGCACTTCGACTTCTAAGTCTAAAGCGTCCTTTTTAAAGGAGGAAAAAAAAGAAAAAAGAATGTCGCTCCCTCCGCTCTTATTGGTCAGTTTTCGAAAAAGGATAGGGCGGGGGGGGTAAAAAAAAGAAACCAACTTATTTGCATTCAGTTGGTGGTTTAAGTCCTATTCTGAGGAGATGTATTCCCCACAGATGTGGCCAGAGCTTTTAATAAATCGGGTTTTTCAGTAGCCACTTGTACGTTTCGTCGGAGACAGTAAAAATAGGAGACATGCATATGCAGCGAGTTCCGCCCATAAGAGATCTGTGCACTTGTTTTCGCTAAAAGCGAACTGCGTTTCCTATAATATGCTAATACGCGTCGTACAACTACGGGGGGCTTGCAATTACAAAACAAGCCGCTCCGGAAAATGGGACTTGTAAATGCAGTACGGCTATAAAAATGGTGTATTAGTCATGAAAGGGGAGCATGCATATTTATATAAAAAATTGTCGAAATGTAAAAGTTATTAGCTCCCCCGTCCCTGGAAGTCATTTCGTTGTTATAAATATTTACAAGGTACATGGATGTTTAGTAAAAAAGTTTTGGGAACCTTGCCGGAGGAGTAGTAAAAATTTAAATGATATTTTAAGATGGGCAATACTTTGAAGATTGAAATTACAAGGATAGGCGGAGGTTTCGAAAAATGTATATTTTTCTAAAATAATTTAAGCATATTTTCTGATACGACAGATATTTGTTTAACATCTTAATTTATCACTACTCATATGGATGTAATTTTGTTTAAACACAGTTTTACGATCAGAATTGAAGTCCATTTCAAGTTCCTGAGAAGAAACAATGTATAATTTCTGCAGTAGCGCAACCAGAACTCCTTTCTAGGAATGGAGGTTTTCATTTAATTGGTAACGTATTGAAACTAACCCTAAATGACTTTTTTTTCCATATATATCTGATTCTCTTTTTGTATGTGGGATATGTCCCAGAGACTAATGTGCAGAAAAAAACATATAAAATAAAGATACAATGAACATATAAAAATTAGTGATCGATTCCATCCAAATATACTTAACAAGAAATATTAATTTTCATACGAAATTCCGAACCGATCGACTAAACTTGAATAATTGACTAAAAATATTATGCGAGTTTAGTCGAATGCGAATAATCGACTAAACTTGAATCATTTAATTGGTAACGTATTGAAACTAATCCGGAAAGATATTTTTTTTCATATACATCCGATTCTCTTTTTGCACGTGGGATATGTCCCAGAGACTACTGTGTAAAAAAAAGACCATACAAAATAAAGATACAATGAACATATAAAAATTAGAGATCGATTCCATTCAAATATACTTAATAAGAAATATTAATTTTCATACGAAATTCCGAATCGATCAACTAAACTCGAATAATTGACTAAAATTATTATGCGAGTTTAGTCGAATGCGAATAATCGACTAAACTTGGATAATTTAATTGGTAACGTATTGAAACTAACCCGGAAAGATATTTTTTTCCATATACATCCGATTCTCTTTTTGCACGTGGGATACGTCCCAGAGACTACTGTGCAAAAAAAATAAAAATAAATAAAATAAAAAAAAATAAAGATACAATGAACATATAAAAATTTGAGATGAGTTTCATCCAAATATACTTAATAAAAAAATATTAATTTTCATACAAAATTCCGAATCCATCGACTAAACTTGAATAAATATTTTAAAAAATTATACGGTTTTTTTAAATGGAAAAGTACGGCAGCCGGAAGTGGCTAAAAATAAATTGAATTTATTTCTTATTTATACATACATGCATATAACATAATCATTCAGTCATTCAATGTCACTACTAGACAATAAGGCCCGTTTACTATTGTTTTTCGATGGTGAAAATCCCACTCATCGTTGAAAATGTTTAATGGTGATATATCTAAAAGTTTATCTTGAAAAAGAAATTAACTTTAGGTGTTTCTTTTATTTCATCGGTTTTGAATACGAATTCGGTTATAAGACATTGTGATTTTGATTTGTTTAATTGTGAAAATGTTTAATGGAGTGTTTGAAAATGTTTAATGGTGATATATCTAAAAGTTTATCTTGAAAAAAAAATTAACATTAAGTGTTTCTTTTATTTCATCGGAATACGAATTCGGTTACAAGACATTGTGATTTTAATTTTGTAAGTTCATTGTATGATTCTTCATAGCGTCCCATAATCATTTTAAAATCAAGTTGGAATGACACATCTCATTTGACATCGTCATCATTTGTAAGAAAATGATTTCCAAATTCATTGGCTAGTTGTAGGCCCTCTAGAATTGTACTTGCAGATAGTGGAACCACTCCTATCTGCACGATCACTTCTATAAACTAACGTGGAATCACAAATATTCTCTGAAATACTCTCTGATAGCATTGCCCTCATATTTTTTATTCTTATAAGATTTTTCAACCGTGTTAAAGTAAAAGAAAAATTCAGGTAGTCTCTTTTAACGAAACTACCTCGGGTTATTAACGTAGGATTACTTATCGTTGCTTACCTCTTTTGTATGTATATATGTATGTAGGTGTTATGTATATATGTATCTATATATATGTACGGATGTATATATATATATATATATATATATATATATATATATACTGCTGGCCACTGTAAATGCAACACCCTGAAGGAAACATGCAAATAACATGAAATTTACAACATGCATTAGCGGAGGTGAGATATGCAAATAATTAGAATTTCAGCTCAGACGCACATCACGCGCGCCACTTCAAAGCGCTATTTAAGGCTTGGAGATTTCGACGATTTCAAGTTCGGCAATTGTGTTTTTCTTGTGGTTTTTTCGAAAAACGATCAATTATGCCTCGTCGAAAACAGCGATCATCTTTTGATCAAGTATCCGAGTTCGACAGAGGAAGGATAGTGGCCTACCGAGATTGTGGATTATCTTTCAGGGAAATCGGTAGTCGTGTTGGACGAAACCAAACAACTGTAATGCGGATATGTGATCATTGGACGCAGGAGGGTATGACGGACCGGCGTGTTCGATCGCATCCACCTCAGCGCACCACTTCACGTGATGATAGGCAAATTGTGCGCATGGCAGTGACGGATCGCTCAGTCACATCACGAACCATAGCACAGCACATGCAGTCTGTAACGCATCATCCAGTGTCTGCGCGTACCATTCGACGCCGTTTACAGCAGAGTGGTCTGTCCGCAAGACGTCCATTGCTTTGTCTACCCTTGACGCAGAACCACAGACGTCTCCGCCGCCAATGGTGCGATGACAGAAGGATGTGGACGGCAGAATGGAATGAAATTGTCTTTACTGACGAGTCACGCATCTGTCTGCAACACCAAGATGGTCGCATTCGAGTCTGGAGACACCGTGAAGAGAGGATGCTGAACAGCTGCGTTATGCACCGCCACACTGGTCCTGCACCGGGTATTATGGTATGGGACGGTATTGTATATCACTCTCGCACACCTCTAGTACGCATTGCCGGTACTTTAAACAGCCAGCGCTACATCTCCGAGGTGTTGGAGCCAGTTGTCCTTCCTTACCTTCAGGGCTTGCCCACACCCATATTTCAACAGGATAATGCGCGACCACACGTGGCACGCATTGTCCAACGGTTCTTCGTCAATCGCCAGATTGAATTGCTTCCCTGGCCGCCTCGCTCTCCGGATCTTTCGCCGATAGAAAACATGTGGTCCATGGTTGCTCTACGATTGACCCAGATTCCATCCCCAGCTGCCACAGCAGATCAACTTTGGCAACGTGTAGAAGCTGCTTGGTCTGCTGTACCCCAAGAACTCATCCAAATTCTCTTTGAATCAATGCCGAGGCGTGTGGCAGCAGTGATCTCCAACAATGGCGGCTACTCTGGCTACTGATTTTGGCAGGAACCACACTTCACAGAAGTCTATAAATTTAATCATTTGATACTTGGTCAACATGTTATCTACAAAATAAATTTTGTTGTGATATCTCTTGTCTTTCTTGGTGTTGCAATTTGGGTGGCCCGCAGTGTATATATATATATATATATATATATATATATATATATATATATATATATATATATATATATATATATATATATATATATATATATATATATATACATATATGTATGTCAAGATTTTGACGCATCTTGGTAATTTTCTGTTTAACTGTTTACTGCATGTCAAAACGATAGACTGGGTTTGTCACGCTGCCAAAATTATAACTCGCGAGGATGGACAGACGGACGGTTTTTGAGTCTGAACTTTTCTTTTCCGGAGGTCATTACGGACGTACGTAATCCTTCGTTAAAAAAAAGGGTGTGAAAAAGATAGTTGCTTCTTTTTCTTGTACCGTGTTATTCCAAAACAGTGCAAAAAAGAGATTCGGGTGTACTTATTTCTTCGAATTCCGTCTAAGGCAAGGGCGTTCTTATGCTGTCCCCTCATAGATTGTGGGGTTAATCTATATAATTTTCCCATAATGAAGCCAACAAATTGAAGGTGTTGAATGGACGATTGCCGAAAAGACGAGGGCCGACCGAGTTAGTAAAAAAAAATATTAAATTTTAGTTTCAAATTTGGTTACAACCTAACCCCTCTCACTAGTGATTATGACCCTGATTGAAGTACGGTTGAAGTACGGTATATCATTCTTATGATGAATCCTGATTGAAGTATGGTTACGACTATTCGTTCCTAACATTTCTATGTAATAAACAATTCTATGTAGTTAAAATAACAAAACTTATACGAGTGTTATTTAAATGATGAAATACTCTATCAGGGTATGTAATTTGAAATATTTTTAACAGTATCTGAAACGAAATATTAGTGCTCATTTCAGAGGAAGTGGGGTAAAAATGATTTGATCCAGTAATTTAAGAAAAAATTGGTAATACCTTTCGGGGCAAAGTATTCCATTTACAGTTTTATAATGGGTAAGCAAAATTTCCAGTCCTACCCATTTAGAATACTGATGCATGAAGACTAAATTAACTGAAACAAAAAAGAAAAGCTTTTCATCAGGAAGTAATAAATATAATATTACAAATATATTTAGAACCACAGAATTCTGTGGAAAAATGTTTACATTTATTGTAATATTTTCATCACAATAAACGCAATATTACTATTCATTGGAATATTCATAATATAGTAAAAGGGGAAGACGTAGGATAAAAATTAAGCTATATTGGAATTGAATTTGTCTCTTCTAGTCTAATTATTATTGGTTGTTAATATTTAGGTGCTTATAGGATGGAATATTTGCAGAAATGGAAGAAGATTCGATTTCTGTCGCCAAACTCAAACTTTTAAGTGGCTGTGCTGTCACAGAATGAATATGTTTTGAAGTGACTTTAGTGAATATTTGCATAACCTTAATGTTATAAATAAGGAAAATAAAGTCAACGTATTAGTGTTAGACATGGGATGTTTCCCATGGGGTGAAATCACTCTCAGTGAGATTTATAAATAGTATGTGTGAGATAATTCTCTTTTTTAAATGAATTTTTTGAATATTAATGATGACAAATTTATAGACAATGTGCATAAATATTTCAACTCTGTAAGAGACAGAATTGATACTCTAAATTTTTTGAATCACGTACTTTTCAATTGTACTTTTCAATTGCTTTGAATCACGTACTTTTGAACCACGTACCTTTCAATTATATAATAGTATTTACAACATAACAATTCTGTTCAAAGTTCAGGAAGGCAAAATACTTATGTGACACTTAAAGTGTATTATTTTCTATAAAGACCTTTAGCTATCAGAATTTAATATTCGGATATTTCGATCAGATATTATATTATGTAAAACTTATTTTGAACTTTTGAATAATCCTGAGAAGTCTCGAAGTATTGAAATCTAAAAGAATGAAAGATAATATGTTTCCATTGCTAAAAGTGTCTCGATTTTCTATTCCGGTGCGATGATTTAGATGCAGGGTCAGTCACCAAGTCCCACATAAAGCAGTATCGTATGAATACTTCATAAGCGTACTAGGCACGGGTTTGAAATGGCAAGCACTGATCTAAAATGCACAGAGAATTTCCCAAAACTGACCACTTTAGGGAACTGGGGCATAAAATCCAAGCTGACCAAATATCGTAGATGAAAGCATTTAAGTTTAGTGTTATCCTGTGTTACCCGAGAGAAGGCCACGTACTCCAGGCTTCGGAAGAGAATACTAAGTAACGATAAAATGGTGTTCTTATTGCAGAAAAAATGCTTCAGAATCTCTTAAAGCACTTTGCATTTGTTTTTTTAAATGCTAAATATTTTTTTTAAAATTAACTTAGGATTCTAACACAATATCTAGAAAAATTGTTTCTGTGGAAATATCTATGGAAAATGTAAATATATATGGAAATACTTTCATCAAAAGAGTATAAAATTTCTTACCCTATTTGTATTTCGGCAAGGCACAAGTGTATTATGCAAGAAAAAGTAAATTTGTTAAAAAAGTAAATAAGAATTCAGGAAAATTTTGGACAATTAGTTGAACAAATCAATATCAATATCAATCGTTTCCAATAATTTTTCAATTTTAATCAACAAAGAAAACTTTTTAACGTTAAAAATATTTTCAAACTTTTTACCTCTGTGAAATTCATAGCATCGTTTTTAATTAAGTGAATATTTTTATTTGTATTTTCTTTTGTCGCAAATATAATGACGTAAACGAAAGAGAACAACATTGTTCATATGTTTGCATAATCATTTGTCATTTTTCCGCTTTTTATTAAAAGAAGCATTGAAAGGTTCTTTTCTTGACATGAAGTTCCTAGTTACTTTTGCCAGACTATGGCCAGACTATGGTGTTCAGTAGCAGAGTCATTGGATTCGAATCTCCCTATTGGCATGGATCTTTCTAGCGGTTTGGAGTCGGCTTTAAACTGCGGGTCACTGTCTAAGTAGTCCTCGAGTAGCAAAACATGACAGTAGAGCTTTCAACCAGACAGCTTATCATTGACTGAAATTTAATTTAGATATAATCAGCATATAAAGCAATTTTTAGACATTTTTGCACTATTTTTGTTACATTTGATATCCTTTAGAGAGGTCATTCAAACTGATTTTTGTCTGTAAAAATTATATCGCTTGATTCGACCATTTAGATTTGAAAATTTCTTAATTCTAATGTTTCTTCATGTATATACATTTTGTAACAGGTGTCCAAGAACATTCGCGAGAATCTTTTTTTCTTCTCACGTTGTTCGTGGTTTCCATACAAGTGCATTATACACTGCTGGCCACTGTAAATGCAACACCCTGAAGGAAACATGCAAATAACATGAAATTTACAACATGCATTAGCGGAGGTGAGATATGCAAATGATTAGAATTTCAGCGCAGACGCACATCACGCGCGCCCGTGGCGCTACTTCAAAGCGCTATTTAAGGCTTGGAGATTTCGACGATTTCAAGTTCGGGAATTGTGTTTTTCTTGTGGTTTTTTAAAAAAAACACGATCAATTACGCCTCGTCGAAAACAGCGATCATCTTTTGATCAAGTATCCGAGTTCGACAGAGGAAGGATAGTGGCCTACCGAGATTGTGGATTATCTTTCAGGGAAATCGGTAGTCGTGTTGGACGAAACCAAACAACTGTAATGCGGATATGTGATCGTTGAATGCAGGAGGGTACGACGAACCGGCGTGTTCGATCGCATCCACCTCAGCGCACCACTTCACGTGATGACAGGCAAATTGTGCGCATGGCAGTGACGGATCTCTCAGTCACATCACGAACCATATCACAGCACATACAGTCTGTAACGCATCATCCAGTGTCTGCGCGTACCATTCGACGCCGTTTACAGCAGAGTGGTCTGTCCGCAAGACGTCCATTGCTTTGTCTATCCTTGACGCAGAACCACAGACGTCTCTGCCGCCAATGGTGCGATGACAGAAGGATGTGGACGGCAGAATGGAATGAAATTGTCTTTACTGACGAGTCACGCTTCTGTCTGCAACACCACGATGGTCGCATTCGAGTCTGGAGACACCGTGAAGAGAGGATGCTGAATAGCTGCGTTATGCACCGCCACACTGGTCCTGCACCGGGTATTATGGTATGGGGCGGTTTTGGATATCACTATCGCACACCTCTAGTACGCATTGCCGGTACTTTAAACAGCCAGCGCTACATCTCCGAGGTGTTGGAGCCAGTTGTCCTTCCTTACCTTCAGGGCTTGCCCACAGCCATATTTCAACAGGATAATGCGCGACCACACGTGGCACGCATTGTCCAACGGTTCTTCGTCAATCGCTAGATTGAATTGCTTCCCTGGCCACCTCGTTTTCCGGATCTTTCGCCGATAGAAAGCATGTGGTCCATGGTTGCTCTACGATTGACCCTGATTCCATCCCCAGCTGCCACAGCAGATCAACTTTGTCAACGTGTGGAAGCTGCTTGGTCTGCTGTACCCCAAGAACTCATATAAAGTCTCTTTGAATCAATGCCGAGGCGTGTGGCAGCGGTGATCTCCAACAATGGCGGCTACTCTGGCTACTGATTTTGGCAGGAACCACACTTCACAGAAGTGTATAAATTTAATCATTTGATACTTGGTCAACATGTTATCTACAAAATAAATTTTGTTGTGATATCTCTTGTCTTTCTTGGCGTTGCAATTTGGGTGGCCAGCAGTGTACTTTCGAATGTAGAAATTCTTTCAAAAATGTATCCTTGAAAGAAAAGTTTAATCAGTGTTTTTTTCTTTTTATTGTGTTATTTCAAGTAAAAGTATCACAGTTGCTCTAAATTTTGCTTACAAAGGTTGCTAAATTGAGAAATGTTAGTTCTCTCATCTGATTTTCCGTGTTGGCTTAGAACATGTTCCCAGTGCTGCTGCCTTTTTGGTTGGAAGACAGTAGCTAATGTATACGAAACAATTATATGTAGATGCGTTTCTTACATGTTCATTATGTGTCATGGCCAGATTTTTTTTTTTGCGGGTGTTTTTCAGCAGCTGTAATCCGATAAATATTAACATTAATGACATCATATACTAAATTATTACATAACTTGGAAAGAAAATTCTGACGGGAGCAAAAACTCGAAGAGTGCATTAGTGTCAACAACATAACATGTGGTGATAAAAAAAGTGTAAATTTGCATCGAATCTCCTGTAAAAATTTACCCTCCCAAATGTAGGAAACCCCACTTTAACAAAGGTTTTTGATTACGCAACTAGAGTTTAGGCTAACATGTAACAGAAACCATCTGTTAGTGACGAATCATTGGAAGCCTTAACATATCTTAGGCATTAAAAAAACCAATGCATCAAAAAAGGATCTTTTCAGTTTACCTTTTCGTTCATTTAAAATACTTTGCCTCTCATCACATTGAAATAAACAGTTTAAAAATTAAATCTGGATTTGATCAATTCAGCGTATTTAAATCTAATAAATATCGGAAATATGTAGCGTAAAATATGTAGGCAAATATTATTTTATTCTGATAACTGTAGGGCTGTAAGTCAAAACATTCAACTATGTAAAGTCACCTGAAACCGATTGCATTTTGCACTTTATAACATTCTGAACAAAAATAATTAATCAACACAACCATATTCATAGTCTAATAAACACTTTCAATATATGTCTGTGAATTTTTTAAACCATTTAAGTTAAATTTCGTATGATTTGAGCAAGGAGAAATGATGAAAGATTTACGATGCAGACAAATGTAACTTTTAATCAGTAATGATATTGAAGCAGTAGCAACTCGGCTTCTATGACAGAAGCCAAGACCTAGAGTTGACCAAGAGTTCAAACAGAATGATAAAGGACTGGATTTCGGCAAAAGGACAGGATTTATTGAACAGGTAAATCAAATGAATATTTCGGGGAACTATAAAATTTTAAAGACATTTTAAATAATTCTCGGCGTATTGTAGGCATACTTTAAATAATAATCGTAGAGATATCGGGAGTTATAATTAAGATGGTAAAGCTTTTTGAAGCTATTTTCAAAATAGGAATAATTTATTCTTTTTACAATAGATATAACTTAAACATTACCTTATTTAATAAAGAATTTCGATGCCTACCCTGGTTTTTTGAATAATAGTATAATTATACTGCATAAATAATTATGTGGAATGACTATAAATATATAGCATAATCTCATTTTTAATGTCATAACTAGAATTTAAGTACATTTTCCCCCTTTTAACTCCACAAAATCGTTTTAGTTCTGTACACACACACACACAGGAAATGTTGATATTCCCATTGGTTAGTCAGTTACAATACTAACGAGCTGGAATTTCTCCAGACGGGCAGTTTCCGCTGTTTATAATGATGATATGGCCTTGTTTTATACTGCTAAAAATTTCCTGTATGTTTTGGTATATCAGTTGCTATATTTTTGCGTCCCTCGCACGTTCTTATAATAGACGTAAACGGATATGCGCTTTCCGGGGACTTACTGAGGACAGATTCCATAAGTGGAATACTTTTATGTTTTTAAAGGAAACATAAAATAAAACATCAATGGTATGTGATGTTCTAGATTAATTTTTTTGTTACTTTTACGTATTAAATACCAAACCATGGTTTATGTGGGCATAGCTATTAAAGCAACTATAGAAACACATTTAAGTGAGTACATATTTAAGTGAGTTCTTTGGGGTAATTTGAACCCTGGTGCTGCTCACAAGCTTTGAGAGAAGAAAATTGTATACTACAATGCACTACTAGGATATTTTTGATAAACTGGGGAACACCTGTAGTAGACGACCTATATGAAAAAATAATAATTCGTTATATCATAAGAATTGAAGTTCTATGATAAAAATAATTAAGGAATCTAGAACTCGCAGGACAACGTTGAATGTTACTTTAATCTGATGGTTCTCTATAAAATTCTCGATGGTATACACGTTGGAGAAGGGTCTAATATTTAAATTGTAGAAGAAAAATACAGCGCAGAACCGTAGTTCACATTGGTTTTATAGGATCTTGTCTGTATAGCCATCGTGTAGCAAAACTCGACCGTAACACTAAAACAAATAAAAATTAAATACTGTATTTTCCACATTTCTATAAAGTAGTGGGATGTGCTTAATCCTATGCCAAACTATTCAATCATTAGATGTTCTAAACACTATCAAAAAATGGCTGTACTAGCTGTGCTATGTAATATAGGTAATTTATTTTGATTTGATTCAATCATATTATTAAAAAGTTTTGAGGGTAAGCTGACCATCAGGACAGTAGTTTTTTTTTTGTACTTGAACATATGATAAAAATTAAGTAAACTTGTTCAAAATTTGAATTTAATTCATCAAATATATTCAGTTATTAAGGTATTATTACTATTATTAAACAGTATATTAATGACTTAATTTAAAATGTTTCATACGCATTTCTTTTACATGCAGTGCCAAAAATTTTGACCAAAAGGTATTTCTCTTACCATTAAATTAAAATTACTACCAGTATTTTATTGAAAATATTCATTTCGTTTATTGACAATTTTTATTTGATTAGGAAGAACCTTTTTGCAAATTACCTTGCATCTGTGTGGGAAATTTTGTCCAAATTTACGCCCTTATTACAAATACATTTGCTAAAATTTGCAAAGTAATTTGTATATAAGGTGGAGTAAATCAATTTGAAAATTTCCCCCTCCATTAACCTGATATCATTGACCCACCAATACCGTTGACCTGCATTAAGGACATACATAAAAATATAAATTAAATAACTTTAAATTACACTTTATTGTTATTTATTTATTTTTCTCGAAGACTTTCTCTTCTATTTTTGTGAAGCCAATGCTTCTTAGACATATCCACATTTATTATTATAGTATTAGTTAAGATAAATTAGATTCTTACAATTAACAAATCTACTAGTCTACAAAACTCACAGAATCCAGTCTGCCTCAAGTTTTTATTCCGATTTAATTGCTAGTAGTACATCCTTTTTCTTCCTTTTCTAAGGATGTTTGAAATCACATAAAATATCATGGATATATTTCTAAACGCTTAAACTGAAAATTTTAAATTTAAACTATGGATGATCTGGTTGTGGTTCTTTGGGGGTAAAAATATGACCTTTAATTCTCAAAACTCGTCTGATATTTTAAATGTAGTTCAAAAGTTCTTAACGATACTTCCAGTTGTAAGTTATCTCAAATTTTGTTAAGTTCTGACAAGCTTTTTGATCTTTTTTCACCTGTTATATATACAGCAGTTTTAAAACATCTTTTTGAATTTTTTTATTCAAAACTATTGATCACATTTAATACATATTTTTGGGGCCATCATGTAACTGTATTCCATATAAATGCCGAAGAAACGAACGCTTGCGGGAAAAGTAAAACCACCTGTGCAACTGTATAGAAATCAATGCTCAACTTAGAAGTAATTTTCGCAGCTCGTATTTTCTGCAGATTTGCTCGCCATTACAACCCGGAGTAATTTCCTTATCTTTAGCATCGAGGCAAAGAAATTTACACTCATAACTTGACTATGTATTACTAAAGTTTATGAGAGAAGCAAGTAAAATCACAAATCAAATAAATACTACCTAATTTTTCCTTTAACTACTGAGTGGATTAACAAAACACATGATCTGCACAATCCCCCTAACCGGTGTTCACACCACCAAAATAACATAAGTGAAATTCGGAAATCTTTCTCCTTAGCGTAGCTCTGTTCTTTGGCTACAATCCTTCACGAGGCAGTTACAGGTCCCTCTGAATTTTCTCCTCCTAACGTAGATTAATGCAATGCCAAGAATCGCGTTAACTCACTGGAGAGAAGAAACCACTTCTGGGAATAATAACTGTGATATGTTTACTATGATTAGTAAAGTATGTATGTTAACGTATTTTCCCCCTTATTCTTTTGAGTAGAGCCATTGATTTCTACCCCAAAATGGACGTTTGATCTAATCTGATGGTAGTCGTGGGATTATGCACTTCTCGCCTCACTAAATTTAATGATCTCTTGTTCGTCAATGTATTGAATAAATGTGGCTGAACATATCAGACGCAACGAAGTAATTTCCCATATGCAAATCTTAGTAATACTTTACAAAGTCTCTCATCATTATTAAAGCATTTTTTTGACAAATCATTTATATTGAAACGATTTATAAAATTCTTCAGCAATAACAATTTTAAAACGTTTAATTTTCGTAATTTTCGTACACTTATGAAGATAGTAAAAATATTGAGAATAATCCCATTTTTTTAATATAATTTGAGTTACGAACGTTTCCCTGTCATTACTCGTTTATTCTTTTAATACTTATCCAATCTGCACTGTTGCAGTTCCCTCTACAGCAATTCTTAACCTTTATCTTACGGGGTCCATTACCGGGAAATTTCATATATATATATATATATATATATATATATATTCATTTTTGAGCCCGTATTCTTGGGATGCATGCTATCCCAACCCATAAGGAAAAGGTTAATAGCAAAATCTTACAAAAACTTCAAGCATTAAAAAAAAATTGCTTAACAAATAATGTTTTGGAATCAACTCGTTGAATGATTTATACCAATAACTTCACCAACAACTATTTTGAAATATGATTTGAGTTGCACATTCCCCCCTTTGTTACTGGGCTATTCAATTAATGGAGCTTAACGTATCACCCGCACGGAGGCACTTTCCCTCCAGCGGATCTTAATAAAAGCGAGCCATGCCGAGAAGAAAATCAAGAGTTTTCCCCAATTAGCCGAATGCAAAGTGATTTTTCCCCTCCAAAATCCTTGCAGTTATAGAAGGATGCCAGTACTGGAGCCGAACCTTTATGATGATTGAATCGCGGTAACAGACGAGAAACCAAGGCCCGGAATCGTGTCATTTTACTCCTATGGCGCCGGATAATACGCTCAGATAATAATTGGCGAGGGCAAAACGAGATGACCCAAACTAGCCTTTAGCGGAAGGGGGGTTGCCAGAATTTTCTCAATTTCTGAACAGGGCCGGCATAAGGCTACGCGATACTATTTATGTGTTTCAGGAATTGCTGGAAAGTCGAAAGCCAGGGGGCAAATTAGTGTCGGAGGGTTTAGGGATATTACGGAGGAGAAGATCAATATAAAAATTTTGTTTTAGTGCTTGTGGAGAAATTTAAATTATTGCACTGCGAGTTTTAGTCGTTGTTTCTTGATTTGGAAATTGATATCGTAAAACTTCGGTGTAATGATATACATTATAATAAATCCCACTATAAACGTCTTTTCTAAGGGTCTAGGTGAATATAATTACCTTTAAGTTAATGAAAAATGTCGTCAAGTTCTACGATATGGAAATGATCTCATTGTAATTACTACTTTAATTTATTCACATTAATTTGTGATAATACCATTAAACATTGTCTCAAAAGAATTACGTCGCTCCAAAGTAAGTTCTAAAACCTTAAAAAGTTTGTTTTGTGGGAAACTCTATGTAACAATGATTCCAATTACGACACCATTTTTTTTCGGTTCCTATGATATTGTAGTAGAGAGATTTTACTGCATTAATTGGCTTAATTTCTTTTCATGGTATAATAAATTTCTTTAGCCTAAACAAGTGTGACCGAAAAATGATGCAGTTTTTCTCTAAAACAAACATTTATTTGGCGAATATTTTAGAAATTTGACATTTAAAAAAATATTTACATAGAAAATAATCCCCATATTGTGGAAAAAGTTTCTGTGTAACGATATCTTAAATATATAGGAATATTCGATGCTATTCAAAGGGAATTACAGGTTTAAGAAATTGTTACACAGGTAGCGATCACTATTAACATCTTGGAAAATATGCAGAATTTTTACAGAGAAAAATTACTGATTGTTTTGCAGTTTAGGAATGTGAAATGTGTGAAGCATTAAATAATTTTCGTTATCCAATTTATGAAAGCGTTTTTAGTTTTGAAATTTTGATTATTTTTCAACATTATTTGCAAGCGTTGTTTTTTCATTTCTTATCCATTTAAACAATAATAATTATCTCTATATATTAGATTAAGGTTTGTGTGTTTTTATTATTGCATCCACAAGGAAATTTTATGAGTTCATGATATTTTACAAATTCATTCTCACATTTTTTTATTTATATTCGTCGTATTTTTATGCATCTCATACACAATGACGAAAGGACAATGTATATAAATGCAGTTTACTAGAATGATATTTGATTGTAATATTTTCTATTTTGTCAGTTTCTCATTTTCAGTTATAATTTGGGTTTTAACTTACCCAAAGAAAATCTACGTTAAAAACTGATGCTTCATTTTACTGTAATATTCTTTAAGTTTGGTTTTTTATAAGCTGTTTTTTTTAGATTAGACTCTTACACTAAATCAGTGAATTTTTTTCCTAAACATTATCCATGTACATTTTTTTTACTTTTTTATTAAAAGTTTTTGTAACAATTTTTTACTTTAAGCGGTGAAAAGACCTTGTTTATGGCAGATTCGACTGTAATTGGAAATCACAACACTCTGTTTAAAGCATAATCGACCTCTGAGCTCATGCTTCCAGTATTTTCCTAATTTCTTAATATCAAGAATAAGAGGAATATGTATGTATACATTTCCATTACATTATGAATATAGAAGCTGAACTAGTAACCACTGTGCAAGATAAAATACACTTACTGATTTTCTGTAGTAAAATGTATTTATTAATTTTACCTAGCTCTTAGGACTGGATTAAAACGTAAAATAAGCAATTCCAGTACTTATTTTGCAGGTTATTTTCAATATTTTTATTGAGAATACTCAAACTTAATCCAACTTGGGTTAATATTAAACTGTGGTGATAGACGACTTACTGACTTCCATAAGACTTGCAGTTAAAGTTTATTTTAGAACGATGTTAGGACAAATATTTATTTAAAATTTTAAGCAATAAAAAAAGAAATATTACTCGCTTTTTGACAATCTTTTTTAGATATTTCTTACCTAACTATGTAACATAGTGAATAATATAGACCTCCATGATTTTGACAGTATCAAAAGATGCATGATTCTTTTGCCTTGTTTTCTCTTTTTCTTACATTCATTTATATGGGATAATGTATTTTTTTACGGTATGAATGAGTCTTCAAAGCGATTTTCATCAAAATAACATAGTTTAACTTTAATAAGATTAAGCAAAATATTTTGTTATATGTAATTTACACTGTTAAGTCTGAAATGCCTTCATACATATTATGTTAGACAATGCAACTTCAATTTTACTATCCACACACACACACACATATATATATATATATATATATATATGAATATATGTATATATATGAATATATATATATATATATATATATATATATATATATATATATATATATATATATATATATATATAAAGTAGGTTAATTTTAAAAGAATAGGCAAAAATAAATGTGTCAATAAACTGATTTTAGTTGTAGGGACAAATTTTATGAATAACCTAAGTAATTCAGCTGAAAATTACATGGAACAAATTTAATATGACGTAAGCTTTATTAATTGTTACTTTCATAATTTATAGTTTTTGTGCTTTTAGCGAGAGAGGGCCTTTTTGTAGATCAGAAACATTTATTTCACAATAAAAAAAATCTTGCTAAGTAATTCGATATTTAGCAACAATCTATCCGTAATGCAATTTGTCTAGCCCACGACATTTATTATCTCAAGCCAACCGCACCATAATCATTATATATATAAAAAAAACAGGGCTATTATCTCCCTTTCTTTGAAGTGCACATGTCATGAATAGAGATCATACTGTGCCCTTTATTTGTGAATAATATCTTTATTTCAAAAGAAAATGTCCCCCGTAATCTTTTTTATTAACTCTCTATATCTCTTTCCTATTACATAATTTAGAGCAAAATACCGAATTCCACCGGACGACCAAGGTCTCAAAGAAGTCGAAAAAAAATCCCATTCTTCTGAATATCTAACAAAGGGTAAAAAAATATTAAATCTAGACAAAAAGGTAAAGAAAAAAAAGTAAACGTTCTCATCGATTCTAGGCACGGTAGGCCGATTAAAAAGGATTGCCAAAAGAGGGGTTACGTGACTACATCCGGTCAGCTGGCTCGCTGCAATTTACCGGAAGTGGCGACCATAACCGAGCCCTCTTCTAAAACGGAAGCTCGGAATTTTTCTCGAAATTGTCGAATGTGAGCTGGGTCCCAAATGAGGAAGAAAAAATGAAGGAGGGAAATATGGAGAGAGAGAAAAAAAAAGCGGTGAAGTAAATTAGTCGCATAATACATTCGGATAAATCACGGATAATTTTGCATATAAAAAAAAGAGCTCTATATAAATTAATTCAAATAAACAGTCGGTGTTCAAGGTGATTATTAAGCTGGATCTTATGCACGGAGTTTCTCGAAGTTAGATGGAAATTTAGGTTAGAGATTGCTTTCAGTCTAGGATAATTAATTTACGCTGTAGTTCTTACAATGCTAGTTTGATTTTTCTGTTTGTTCTAAGATTCCAAGTAAGACTTAGGAAAAGTACAGAATGGACTTTTGAATTATGATAAAGAACTTATGTTTTAATTTACTAGAAAATATTTTTAGGGGTTTGGTACACATTATCTATATATATATATATATAAAACAGTTCAGTAACTGACTGACTGACTGACTGATTGACAGATAACGCACAGACCAAACCGCTGGACCTAAAGGGCTGAAATTCTGTATGGCGATTATAGTGCAGGGATGCACTAAGAAAGATTTTTGGAAAATTCTTCTTATATTTTTTTTAATTAAATTTTTAAGCTGTTTTTGTAACTTTTTTAAAGTTTGCATTTAAAATAATAATTTGAGGGTTATAAAGTTTATATCACGAAAAAGATGATGCAAATCCCTTTAAAATGAAATCTTTTTCGAATCTTTACCTCCATTTTCTGATTTTTGGGGAATTTTTAAAATTAATTTTTAGAATTTAATTTATTAAATGCTGATCACGTGGTTTCTTTTTTTTTTGTGATACTTGAAAATAATTCTGCCTCACGTGCATAACAACGAAATAAATTGACAAAAAATATTTTTTTTCTTGTTAATAAGGCAGATGATTGGACATTATCCAAAAAAATATTAAAATACAGTAAAAAAATGTTCCTTAAACTGTACTATATAAACTATACTATATTCTTTAGTATGTTCTATTACATTTAATTTTAATATTTTCTTTTACATTATTTTGTCTATAAAAATATCCGCTACGATTTTTTATAAATATATTTTTTTGGCCTTAATTGCATACATTGACCGTTGTATTTAATTTTAGTGTACTCCGTAGCGAAGCACGGGTATTCAGTTAGTTTTTTAATAAAAAACTATTTAATTTTCTTAAAATCATACTATAGTGTGTTTAAAATTAGATAACTAAAACACCGTGTCTGCTCGATGATTACTAAGACAGATCCAAGATTTTCGCGTGATATTATTTATTCGTACATTGCACTACTTCACGCGTGTTTCTCACTGAATGAAATTGTTAATGGTTTGCTAACTTAAAAATCATAAATCAAAAATTCCTCGTAAGATATCTGTGCAAATTTTTATTCAACGTTGCTTTTCTCTATTTTCATTTACCAGTGCTGGGGATTTTCGATGAAAGGAAAATATTTCGAAAATGTTTTTCCAGAAAAGATATTTTTTTTTGGCCTTTGGAGTGATTAAAAATTTTACAAACGGAATTTTTATAATCCCGAAAAAAACATTATTTTGAAATATTTTTCATGCATGAATGAAAAAGAAGGCAAAAAGAACTGTTATTTCGGCAGATACAAAAAAAAGGGGGGGGGAAGATTTTAAATTTGAATTTCTAAATAAAATTATGGAAAACTGTAAGAATGCCGTATATACGATAACCTTACAAACAGGGCTCGATTAAAGGCGGAACTCGCCGGAATGGCGTTCCGGTACCTCTTTAGCAAAAATAAATAAATAAAATAAATGAAAAAATTACGATAGTTAAAAACAAGAAGTATGATGAAAACACGTTGAAGTTTTGGCCAATCTTTTAGGATGTGCAGACAACTTAAACAATCATGAAACTGTGCTTTTTACTGCTTTTATCACTTTACTACAACACATTTTTATACTTGTTTTACAAAATAAAATTTGGAATTAAATAAAACGTTGAAGTTTTTGTATAGCCAAAGATTTCTTTTTTTCAGGCGAAATTAATGGGAAAAGAAACCACAACCCCCGGAAGATTACAGTTCCGGCACCTCTATTCTTAAAAATCGAGCATTGCTTACAAACACAATAAAACAGGCCTAACTAAAATCGAGCCAATGCTTGACGAACAATTGCAGTTTTAGAGTTTATTTTGAATGTTCATCATTACCTGTAGACAGAAGATTTCGCTTCATTTCGAATTTCAGTGCTGCCATCTATCGACTGCGGGAGGAAATTTTATTTACTTCAAAACTTTTTTATTGGAATAAAAACGATGCTAACTCGTTAATGCAGCTCTACGTCTGGGGAATAACTAAAATGTTTGAGTATTTTGAAAGAAGGCAGATGGCAACCAAAGTTCTTGTCGCCAAAAACATTCTTTGAGGAGCATCGAGAAATTTCGTATTCAAATAATGATAATAATTATTCCTGCTAGGGAATTACTATATACATGAATGGATTCAAGAATTTTATTGAATGCTCTAAAAATTCCCTTTCTTTCGGTACAATGTTGAGATTGGCCTGAATTGCTCGTATTCTTTAAAGAGTGAACCACTGTTTATATTTTTATGGATCCAACAAACGTTATTAATTAGAAACAACATAAATTATTCAAAATCTATGAATAGTGGAAGACAAAATGGGGGGGGGGGGATCAGGTTTGTGGCATAAAAAACAAACAAAAAGCACAATCTATGAAAATTTGATTCAAGATACATATCGCAAGATTAAAACCTTTTAAAACTCGGTTAAAATTCAGCATCAAAGAAGAAAAAAAAGGCAAATATTTTTAAATATGTACTTTCTAAGTCTTTTTTTTTTAAAAAAAAAGGTTTCTGAAAGGTTAAATGTGTATTGGTAAGGAAGTTTAAGGAGAGAGTTGCTCACTACTTTATTCAATAAAAATCTGAAACGAACTTGTCTGCAGTTGTTAGAAAATTACAAGGCTACGCCGTAATTGCGGGTTTACTGAAGCATAGAACATAAGTATTCCTTTCATTTCGTCCCTCTCTTCGTTAATGATAGTTATTTTCTACTCGTCTTGTTCTTTTTGGCATGCGTATATGTGTGTATGTTGCTCCAGAAATGAGATTAGATTTGTGCATTTGTTGCATACCAGCTTCGAATTATAGCTGGTTTAGTCGCTAAGTAACTTAGAGTTAAGCTTTGACTTTTAAACTTTCTTTACTTATAGTTCATTTCTAAAAAAGTAACTTTTTGGATCTTTAAATATTTTTTTACGTAATGTCATTATTTATAAATTGCACTACTGGGAAGTAGGATTATTCAGAATTTTATTGATTTATACAAATTTTAATAAAAGTAGAGGGCAGAGGCTGGCGAAAGATATGGATCTTAAATTCAGAAACTGCAAATCCTAATATTTTTTGCCATATGTTGTTTCAATTGAAAAAAAAAGAAAAAAATGTTTATATATATATATATATATGTATGTATATATATATATATATATATATATATATATATATATATATATATATATATATATATATATATATATATATATATATATATATATATATATATATATGAAACAAGTTTCAATCGTTTTCCCTCATCTCATCACAGAACATTATCCCTCATTTAAATTTGACCTAGGAATAACCAAAGTAATCCATTATTTCCCCCTTAAGTAAGCCACGCGCCTACATCTTATATAAGTCGAACATCGTAGTACATTCGAAAATGATCACCCCGTATGACACGTTATAGTCAGGTGCTGATTCTAACCAATTAAAGTTCAGCCCGCCTGTACTCAAGGACGTAGAACTAGGGTTTTCGCGGGTCTTGGGTCTCTGCTCTCCGTCCTGGAAACATGTCGTAATTTGCGCTGCGTTTTTTATATATTTCATGTGCTGTTCCGGCAGCATTATGCCTCTTATTAACTATAAGAGTCCTGTAAGTAGCATAAACTGTATTAATAACGAACTGTAACTCCGCTTAGAGGAAAAAATCCAACAATAAAAAGGATTATTGTTGGATATCTGTGACTCGCCATTTGCCTACATCCCCTATGGTGCGACTACAGCAAGATGGCCTGGGACGCTTCTTTTACTCGTCCCTGATGCTCCAATGCCCAATTTTTCCATTTTCATTACACACACACACACACACACACACACATATATATATATATATATATAATATCAAGAGTGGTAAATTTAAAAACTTACTCTAAAATCAAGAAATGAGTTGTTCAACAATTACTCAGTTATTTAAAGAGTACCCTCATCAAAACATTGGAATTAAGTACTAAAGGTTAGGCTACGTGCTCAGGCACTCCAAACAATCGCCCTTACGAGAGGCACCAGCAGCAGTTGAAAAATTTCGTTATTGACTTGTCTCAATGTTATTGTATTAATGGCATGTCATATTTTTTTTCTGTAATATACTTACGTATCAATAAGTAATAAGAAAAAGGACTGCCATTTTAGGGTTTCAAATCACTAGATTTATTATAGGTTGTATAAAACTAAAAAAAAATCACAAAAAGTTACTTTGTTAGAGGAACAAGTTTGAAACAGGGAAAACTTAAGTTTAAAAACCCTACAAAATGTTAAATAATGGCACTGAACAAATATAATTAAATTCGCCTTTGAATATTTATTTAACAAAAATATTTATAACTTAAAAATCCCAAATTTGCCCTCCTACATATTACGAAATTTTTTTAACAGTCAGTTACAACTTTTGTTTTGCTTTTCGCATTTGTTTCTCGTGCTTATGTTTTCAGTGAATTAATTTTGTGTATTTTTTACTTTTATTCCAAGTATGCTTTCATACATTTCAAGAAAATCGTGAAAATATTTCATTTCAACTTCTTTTTATATTTATTTTTTAAATAATTGTTTATTATATCTTTTCGCCTTTAAAATTGATAATCTAATGCTACAGATACTTGTGTTATAATTTGTTAGTTACAGATTTAAAGCAACAGTATATAAAAGAGTAAAAACAACCTAATGAGGAAAAATGTTCTCATATCAGATTGCTGTTTGCCTCTCAAAGTGGCAATTAAAAAAAGTTTTTCCAGTTTTGTTTCTTTCAACAAATGTGTATATAATTAGATATATATGTACTATATATTAAAGTGATATTGAGAATTTAATTCGATTCTTTTTTGGTACTATTAGGTATTATAAGAAAAGTTTTGCTAATGAACTAGAAAAACAGTTCTGTGATATTTAGGCTGAAATGCCCTTTGGAATTAGTATGAATTTGTCAGTTTGTATATGGCATCTTAAATGAAATGTATTAAATATGAACCAAGAATTCAGAATGGAATTTTTAATTCTTATTCGACTTAATAAATTAAAAACACTTATCTTGTTTGCAACTAAATTTTTACTTTTTAATTACATGTGATATATTGAGTAAAAATTAGTTTGGGTTGTAAGGTAGTACTGCGATTTGATTTTATAGAATTTCGATTTATAAGACATTTTTGCTTATTATATCTGAACAACAGAATATTTGTGTTAAATTTAAAGTATAAATTATATATTTGAATTAACCGAAATACGTAATTTTAAACAAAATTTTTTAGGATGTATCAAATATAATATCATAAATATAAAATAAAGCTCATAATTTCTAACTGAACTTAGTGCAATTTAAACCTTACATTCAGTTATTTTAGCCTCGTCAAAATTTTTAATGTTTAGATCTTGTGCATATAAATTTCACACTACTGGACTACTTGCAATTTATAGGGAAAATGTTTTCTAATGTCATTTTTCTTTCTTTTAACAAATAACAATTTTAATTTACAAGATGTTGAACAATTGTCTTAAATGGCAAATTTGACGTGTTTATTTAACTTTCAAGTAAGAGTCATAGAAATCTTTACAGACGTTTTCAAACTTGACGTAAAATAAAATAAATCTAAAGTCTGAAAACTTATTTTCAGTTTCGAATATTTTAATCTTTATCGAATTTCATCTATATATCACTTCCATATCCATGAACCAATAAGGTGTATTTTGTATCCAAAACTAGGCAGAATAAATCACAAAGCAAAATCCTTCCTTCCAGAGTCACGAAAGAACAATGTATTGACTCCTGATGACTGTACGGCAAGCAAAGACTAGTTTACATGTTACCTAAGTTAAACTGTCTTCAAGGCCTCGATACCCAAAGAACATGTAACTTTCATTTACTTAATATAATTTCTCTGCATATAAATTTCCCACTACTGGAGTGTTGAAAAAATGTTTTCTAATGCCGTTTTTCTTTCTTTCAGCAAATAACAATTTTAATTTACGAGATGGTGAAGAATTGCTTTTAATGGCAAATGTGACGAGTTATTATTATTATTTTTTTTTGCAAGTAGGGGATATGGAAATCTTTTACAGGCGTTTTTTAAACTTACGCCATGACGTAGAATAAAATAAATCTAAAAATCTGGAAAACTTACTTTCCGTTTCGAATATTATCTTTATCGAATTTCATCTATATATTACTTCCATATCCATAAAAAGTTAAGGATATTTTTAATCCAAAACCAGTCAGAATAAATTACAAAATAAAATCCTTCCTTCCATAGTCACGAAGGAAAAATGCATTGACTCCTGATGACTGTACTGCAAGCAAATACCAGTTTACATGTTACATAAGTCAAAATGTCTTAATGGCCTCGATACACAAAGAACATATAACTTCCATTTACTTAAGGGGATGGTGGACCTTTCAAAACGATTTTTGAAATTTTTACCACAGAGATATGAAATTTTGTATATATATTCATTAAAGTATAACAATTTTAAATACCTTATAAAATTTTATAAATATTTTTAAAAAAATATTTTATAATTAAAAAATTTAAATTAAATTACCCTTCTTTAAAATGCTCCTTGCGACTCAATTTTAAACTTTTCCCCTTAATTTTGCATTTATATTGCTTATAAATACTTTCTGAACAAAGTTATGTATTTTTTTGTACTTTCGTTGAATAGTTAATTTTTAGAAAATATTTTTATGCTTGTACTCTGAATTTTCGCGAAATTTTTGTACTTTTTTACACTAAAGTTAAACTTTTATAACCTAAATGACCTCGAATCCTAAAATGGATACATAACTTTATTTTGATGTATTACAGGAATCTTTATTGTAAATTTCATAAAATTTCGTCAAAAATTATGACGCGAGGAGCATTTTAAAGACTTGCAAATCTGGAAATTTCTCATTTTTAGAAAAAGTCTTTTAAAAGATAATTTATTATCTACCTTTACTACTTACTACTCTAAAGCCACCAATTTTTAATTTTTCTTTTCACTACACATTTTAAATGCATTTCATTCCAATATTTACATGTTTTTAAAATATTAATACACCCCCCAAAAAAATTCAAATTTTTGCTCGATTTTTGGTAATTTGAAAGTCCACCATCCCCTTAATATAATTTCTCTGCATATAAATTTCACACTACTGGAGTATTGGAAAAATGTTTTCTAATGCCGTTTTTCTTTCTTTCAGCAAATATCAATTTTAATTTACAAGATGGTGAAGAATTGTCTTCAATGACAAATTTGACGATTTTATTTTATTTTCAAGCAAGGGATGTGGAAATCTTTTACAGGCTTTTTTTAAACTTACACCATGACGTAAAAAGAAATAAATTTAAAAATCTAGAAAACTTACTTTCAGTTTCGAATATTATATTTATCGAATTTCATCTATATATTACTTCCATATCCATGAACCATTAAGGGCATTTTTAATCCAAAACTATGCAGAATAAATCACAAAACAAAATCCTTCCTTCCAGAGTCACGAAGGAAAAATGTATTGACTCCTGCTGACTGTACGGCAAGCAAATACCAGTTTACATGTTACCTAAGTCAAATTGTCTTAAAGGCCTCGATACTCAACATGTAACTTTCATTTCTTTAATAATAATTTCTCATCGATTCATCCAGGATGTAAAAATAAATAAAGTTCTTTAGAATTGGCGCTTTTCTAATTATTCCGCACCGCTTCATTGTACTGTTGTTATTCGCTACTAACTTCGATTTATGAATTTTCAGATGCAAAAGCAGTGTTCTCAAACAAAACAAAACAAAAAAAAAGTAGAAAGAAGAACAGAGATAGAGAGAGGGAGAAAGGAAGGAAGGAAGCGTACAAGAAAAAAAACGCACATTTATTCGCTACATTTATTAAAATCGAACATTGTTCGTCTCGCATAAGTAAACAAAAGCGATTTGTGCATTTTTGCCGTAACTGTGCTGGCGCAATCAGTCGCTGGGAAAAAGAGCAATCGATGCACTGCCCTTAGATGTGGTAAATTACCTATTTATTTAAAAGAAGACTGTGATCAATCGAATATCCATTAATTACGAGTTCACACGGGGCTTCCTTTATGACCAGGGGTGGAGTACAAATGAAGGGAAATGAGCGTTTTGTTTGTCATGACTGACTCAATTATGCACGCTAAATAAGGGGTTATTTTTATATAAAATACTAGCTGAATGCCCGTGCTTCACTACGTATTGCATTCAAATTAAATACAACGGTCAACGTATGCAATTAATGCTATATATATATATATATATATATATATATATATATATATATATATATATATATATATATATATATATATATATATATATATATATATATATATATATATATATATATATATATATATATAATAAGTACAACTGTCAATATATACAATTAACTTGTATGTTTAATATCCATAAAACATACTATTTTGAATTGAATTCTTTCAAAAACTTCCATCTCAATTTGTCTAGTGGTTAAATTTTGTCTTTTACCGTATTTTAATATTTTTTTGTAAATTTATTTCGTTGTTATGCACGTGATGCAAAATTAATTTAAAGTATCACAAAAAGAAAAGAAACCACGTGATCAGCATTTAATAAATTAAATTCTAAAAATTAATATTTAAAAATTCACCAAAAATCAGAAAATGGAGGTAAAGATTAAAAAAAGATTTCATTTTAAAAGAATTTTTATGATCTTTCTCGTGATATTAATTTTATAAACCTCAAATTATAATTTTAAATGCAAAATTTAAAGAATGTTTCAAAAACAGCTTAAAAGTTTAATTTTAAAAAAATCTAAGAAGAATTTTTTAAAATCTTTCTTAGTGCACCCCTACACTATAAGAAGAATCGTCATGTGAAATTTCAGCCCTGTAGGTCCAGTGGTTTGGTCTGTGCGTTATCTGTCAGTCAGCCATTCAGTCAGTCATGTAACTGTTTTATATATATATAGATAAGTGAAAATAAAAGAGTTATTAAGGAAAAAGTAACATTGAAAATTTCCTGAACTAAAATCTATTCAAGTGATACCTATTTCTAAAATCCCCGCATCAGTCTTATTCAAACATTTAAAAGAAATTTTAAATGTTGAACCTACATTACTCATTTTAAAGTCGATAAATTTTTTTCCTAAAGAATGGGTATCAATGAGTACGTCACCTCTCTACCCATAGTTATGCCACTCACGATAACTCCCGATATAATATAATTATTTGCTACGTAAAAATGCTGCTTCTAAAAAATTCTAACTGGCTTCAGCTTGTGCTTTGGAGGAAAATTTGATCATCCAGTCACAAAAGCAACTTACATTTCAGAGATTTTCAACATTATATAAAGTAAAATTTGATATTAAAACTTGTGTTTCTTAAAAACAAACACTAAGGGAATTTCTAACAATACTAACTATACATTTAAAAGACAACACTAAGTTTGAAAACACTGTTTACGATCAAAATTAATCTAGAGATATTGAAAGATTTCAAATAAAAGTATCATTATTATTATTATTTTTTTTTTTGGAAAGTAATAAATGCCTATTTTTTAACTTCAGATTGCCTTGGAATTTCCTTGGGTTACAAATACTAATTTAGGAAAATCTTAGAAAAAACTCTCTTGCATTTTAAAATGTATGTTATATATAATCTTTAAAACTATTTATTTTAAATGGTAACATCGGAAACATTTATTTGCATTTATTGTTGCAATCGTTGTTAAACATTAAGCTTTAATATTATTATTTGCGCATGTAATGACATTTTTGTTGCATAATTACACCTCTGAATGTAAAGCAACATTCACAGTGAAAATGGAATACAGTGAAACCTCGTTTATCCGGACTAACTGGGACCATTGGATAATCCGGGTAATATGGCTAATAAGCGAAACAAAATCCTTAACTTAGCAGACTTACAATTTATTACGATAAAAATCTATGTTTTGTAACAGAATTACATAGTATTGTTTATAAGACATTAAAAAATATAAAAATAACTTTTCACATCATTTCTTAACAAAGAATTGGTAAGTCTAGTAAAGCTTTCTTAAACTCAAAAAAAAAAGCATTTTATTACCATAATTTATTGTACAATCTATGCAAGAACTGTACATTGATTCAAACTAAAACGCGAATATTTGGAGTACTTGTAGTTACGTTCTTGCTGTCATAGTTAAAATTTATTATCTAATATGAACATTGAATAAAAATGTCTACAAATCTGATCCAGATTATCCGGAGATCCGGTTCAACGAGGGCCGGATAAACGAAGTTTTACTGAACTTTCTTAAAATTATTTAAAAGTTAAATATGTTTTTTAGAGGACGATAAAAATATAAAGAGTAAAAGCATAAAAATAATATGATTATTCCTTACACACATTTTTTCACATTATTCCTTTTCGCATTTTTATCTACATACATTTAAGACGTATGTTTCTGAAGTCTGGGAGAAGTCTGTAGGATAAAATTCGTTAGAGAATTAAAGTGGTAAGCTTGTATTCATCATATTTTTATCTCAATAGGCAAAAGCAAATTTCAGCAAAACAATTAATGGAAAATTCTATTTATAAGTTTCACTAAAATGAACATTTAGTAATGGTAAAAACTGTATTCATCAGTTCATCAACTTCTACTAATTGGATCAACGCATTAATCCTTTCTTCGGCAAATAATGTTAGACTTTATATCAACAATTAAAGAAGTAATAAACAATAGTTTAAGTTCATTAAATGTATGATTGACCTATCAAGAAAAACAGTAAGTGACCTTAGTTTCATTACAAAGAATCTGTACAAAATGTTCAGACATGTGTTATTTAAAACTCTGCAATTTATTTTTTCTTTTCTCAAAAACTGTAAAAAACGGCAATTAACTCAAATTTTACATTCATAGGGACGTTAAACTTTTCTCTTGTTGTTGCACATAGGATTCCTTATTCTATTGAATTAATAATTTAGTAATTTTGTGGGAATCAATATTAATTGGTTGGCTAAATTTATAACGTAAAAAGTTATCTTTCTTTATAGTATAAAAAAGTCGTAATCATTAACGACTAATCAGTTTTAACTTTTTTAATTCTTAACTTTAGTTCCAAGCTAATTTCAATTTTTATGTAAATTTATCAGGATTTCCTTCGTTTTTGAATTTGTGGGATAGCAAACATCCTGAATAATTAATTTTTCTGATTTTAGCATGAAAGGAAACAAGTCAAAATAGGGAATATATGGTTGAGAATGGAAGTACTTTTCCTTAAATAAAAAATATACAGTAAAATATAAAATATTAACATGCATTCTTTTCTAGAACTATAAAAATTTATATTAACATACAAAGTGTTTTCAATTTAATAATGCTCAACATAAATTTTATTTAGAAATTTACTTAAAATTTATATTTTATGTTCTTTTGATAATATGAAATTGTTAACAAAATATTTAAGTTTATTGAACTTAAATATTGTTTTCCTTTATACCAAAAAAACTGAATAAACATATTTCATTTCCCGGTTTATGATTTTATATAAAATTATTTTTTGGGTTTGTTGTTGGTGGTGAAGAAGGTGATGGGGGGGGGGAGGGGGTTGCTAGTAATGTGAAAAGTTAAACTACTACAGTTGTAGCACATTTTTATATATTTTTCCCGACTTTATGTCTTCAAGATATACCATTACTTAAAGTTAATGATTCATGATTCTTGAATTTATAAGCCAAAAGGGATATATTGTTCGAATTTTTTTAAAAGAGTATACAAGATATGTTGCAAAGGCTACAAACCTTAACTCCCTTTCCTCCGGCTGCTGGAATTTTAGTTATCACTTTGATTTTTGAACGGCATCAATTTCACTTTATAGAGAATCTATGCTCACTTCTACCCAGACTTGGGTGTATATAATTTGAAGTGGCACTCTATTTGAATTTGAAGCAAACACAGTTTATACATGAAACAATGTTTATTGAATTCGTTGCACATATAATTGGCTTTTACAGCAATAAGCATGCGTACTACTTGTACGGAATGTATAAACACAGCTTTCAAGAACAATATATTTTTATACTCACGAACAGTAAGTCAAACCAGCAGTACTGCCATGTAAACTTCTGGCCCGCTAAGCACTAGCGCAGGATAACACCTTTTCAACCTTAACAACCTCCCCTTTCTCTTAATGACGCTGCGTGGTATTTATACTAAGCGCGTATGCCGAAATTAGCATATCTGAAGCAGCTTCTTTAATTCATTAATTCAAAAGTTCGATTCTTGTGAATCGAATCTTGTGTATACCTTACAACTTTCTTTTTGACTCCCAAACTTCTTTTATTTCTTTTAAAGGAAATATTCAGCCCAAATACAGCATTTAATTCCATGAGTTCTATACACTTAAAATTTATTATGGGCTAAAATATTCTTTTATTTTCTTCAATTTTTCAATTTCAATTTCATTTTGTTTAAAAAGTTATCTCGTTGCATTTTATTTGCATCTCTTAGTTTGTTATTTGTTACTTTTTTGTGTGTGTTTTTCATTCTTTTTTTTTCATTGCTATGCTCAGTTCATCTGATTAGCTGATTTTTTTAAGTCTTCATCATTTTTGGTTCTCATATTTTTGCTTCCATGGTTATTTCCCCTTCAAGTTTTTGTACTGTTTTCACATCTGAAATTTTCTTCTCTTCAGTGCTTTGCGAAGTCCTCTCTGTACTTCCCAGGACTTTTCGTTGCTACTCTTTGCAGCTCCCTAATTTCTGAATGAAAAGGCATTCATTGGCATCAAACATTCCTAAATTCCCATAACGGATTTTTTATAATTATATTTAACTATTATTACCTGCTTAATATGCTTTGTATCGACCCGTCAGACTGGAACAACTAATATAGGTACCGCTTCAACATGGGGGAAAATTTTTGATAGTACATTTTGTATTTCAGGTACAAAAAGTTTGTCTATGATGCAACTCTAGTTTGAAATAATCTATATTTCAGCTTCTAAGTCGATTCTTTGGGCTGTCTGTGAGAGAAAACTACTGTATCAATTTACTTCATTTTGGCCTTGAACGAAAGATTTTAATCTATAGATGTGTAAAATTTGGTATTAGTAACCACAATTTCTATTAATATGTGATAATTTACAATTAAAAATTGCTTTCTGAGCATACTCAGTGACATGCTTAAATCTGGCTTTAGATACTATCTTTAGATGCTGTCTGTGAGAGAAAACTATTGTATCAATTTACTTCATTTTGGCCTTGAACGAAAGATTTTAATCTATAGATGTGTAAAATTTGGTATTAGTAACCACAATTTCTATTAATATGTGATAATTTACAATTAAAAATTGCTTTCTGAGCATACTCAGTGACATGCTTAAATCTGGCTTTAGATACTAAACACGAGGCCGCATAAACACATTAATTTGTTTCTGCGCATGCTCAGTGACATGTGTAAAACTGGCTTTAGTTATTTACTAAGCACAAGGCCTCACAAACACGTTAATTTTTTTATTCCGAGGAATCTCTCTAGCTCTCTCTCTACCATTTTTTTATTATGTTTTTGAGATAAACCTGACGAAATTGTTTATTCTGCGTTGTTGTGTAACCATATTTCTTTTTATTGGGTTCAATAGTAATTTTTCAAAGTATATTTCTCTATTCTTAATATTACGGTTTTCAACATTTGGCAATGATGTGTTGAGTGTAATTTGTGTATTAGTGCATTTATTTACTATCCAGCCGTCATGTTTCGAAAGGTACGAACTAATATAAATTAAATGTATGTACACTTTTTGAGAGATGTGAAAGCTGAGTAATATGAATATCTTGTAAACATCAAAAAATAATTAATAGACATCTAGTGACCATGTTTTTTGATTCTTTAGTTGTGTGGTTCAACCGAATCCCTTATACAATAAAATATTTTACCACTTCCTAAATACAAACATCATAAGCATGAGAGTTTTTATACCTTCTTACCCTACATACCGGAACGAGTTGTTGCAGGAGGAACAAAACTGTAGGACTAAAAGTATATCCATTCAGGACTTTGGTTTACCCAGTCCTAGGAGCAAATAATTACGTAATAGTAAACCGTGGTAAAAAAATTCATGGACGGAATAAAAGCATTATAGGGGCAAAAAATACCCCGAAAAAATAAGAACAAGTAAGTCATGCTACCAAAAAACTGGGCTAAGAGTTTGTTAAGGGGTTCAAGACGTAAAATTATCGAAATACGCACATTTTTATTTTCTTAGTTTAATGCATAATACAACTTTTAATAATATTACTAATACATACTACTTTTAGATGAAAAAGTTTTAAGAAAACAAGGGACCTTCAATCTCGTTCTTCTTTAATTTTCAATATTTTACTCTATATACATCATGAGTATAATTAATATGCTTTTCTATTACATGGAAGATACTTAAAATTCACAAATAAGTATTTTGTGGAGGAATAAGACCTGTTTATCAAAAAATTCTTCAAAAATGCTAGAATTTTTCAAAAAGATCCATGCGTATTCATTTTCTTCTGATATCTTCCAAATTTCTCAGAATTGTTAATTTAAGTGTTTGTCAGAAAACTGTGCATAATTCTTTGAAATCACAAATATTTTTAAAATTTATAGAACATAAGATAAAATAAAAGCATAAAAACATAAAAAAATATTAGGCAGAATATAAAAAATTATTTATTTAAGACTTTAGATTCATACAAAAAGAAATTAAATGCACTTTTATATTTATATTCATATGGTAAACCTATAATACAAAATTTAAGAATTTTAATTAATATAGAATGCGCATAGGGCATTTTGAAAAAGTTAGAACTTTTGAAACTTTTTTTGTAAACGAGTCATTATTCTGCAAAAAATTCCTTATTTTGATTTTTAAGGGTTTTCAATGTAGTAAAATAGAAAATTAATTATTCTCATTTTTTAGAAAGAGTTAATTGTAAATTAGAAAATTCGAATTTAAAGGTCTCTTGTCTCCTTAAACCTCATATTTTTACGATACTTGCACTGCCAGTAATATCATTTTTAAGTACATTGTCTAAGCGAACTGTTTCGTATATCTGTACTTTAAGTCTCTTTTATCTCAGAATGTCGTTTTCTCTGATTTACCATATTTAATTCTCTATGCGTTTGTTAATTTTTTCTGTCTCGTTCATTAAGCTGAGAAAAGCGTTTCTGGCAAAGATATTTATGTGAAATTTTGTGCAACGACCTTTTGTTTTATTTTAGTTAAATTATGTTCAGTAGTTTTGATTTCGAGTAAAAAATTCTGAAGATATATTCCCAAAAGCAAAATTTACTCTGAAAGCAAAGATCTTTTTTTACCTTTAACTTTATTGAAAATTCTATGAATTAAATGTTTTATGTATTGAAAACAAATTATGTCGAAACCTTTTCTGCAAACAAAAGTGACAAAAAAGTCATGCATATAGAGCAACTGGTTCGGCAGAAATATCAGGAACTAAATAAGCTTTTAGTTTTAAATACTAGATTTTTTTTTTCAAAACAAAATTCCATTAAAGTATTTATAATATAATCGTGGACTTTATATAAGGGCACATTTGAGGAAACGTAACTTCAAAATACGCTTTGTAAATAAAAAGCAATTACAAAAATCCTTGTCTCGAATTCTTTTAAGGTAAAATTTTTTTAATTTAAGAGTTTAGTTTAAAAGTTTTTTGATTATATATCCTGTAACTACAAAACATATTTTGTGCTTTAGTATTCCTCTGAAGAAACGTAAAAATTTTATATCGCGTTTCATTACATTTCCAGTGAAAACACTTACTTTTTAGAACTAAAAGAACATGTAAATAATTTGAATATGTGACAAATAAAGAACATGGGGCGTTTTTCTAATTAAATTATAAATTTTTCATACAGTTCTAGAAAGATAGAAATAAAGATTCAAATGCTAAATGCAGTTAATATTTAAAACAAGACAGTTGAAAGCTGTAGAAATAAATATTCTTCGTAATACTAACAAGAATGTGCGAATAAGAACTGACAATTTCTATTAAAGTAGGAAATAAACATAGAATGTAATTAAAAGACATCTAAAAATTATGCTTGATATGTTGGAATTCCTTTGAATGCTAATGGTGGTAAAAATCGAAAGTTATCGTAGAAGGACAATGTATATAACACCTAGGCTCTGAATTTGTCACGAGTGGTCTGATAATTATTAAAAATAATGCTGTTAGAGACTGTTACTACTTCAAAAAAAAAAACGTCTATTCTGAAGCAATATTGAAATTAAGTTGAATTCTAAGTAACATATGAATAAAAAATGATCCAAAAGTTACCTTGTGACCTAATAAACGTCAAAATTACTGTCTTTGGTAACTTTATTACTTCAAAATAGGCCTTATTTCAATGTATTATTGAAATTATGTCGTGAATTATTCGCCATCTATAAAAAGTTGTTGACGGCACCGGTCACGACTGGCCTAATAAGTGCCAAAATTAATTCACTAGTTATAACTTCAATTACCTTAAAATGAATTTTCATTAATATGAATCTTCATCAAATGATTCATTCATGCAATATTGAAACCCTGTTTTTGATTTTGTTTTTAGCCTATGAACAATGAGTTACGACTGTCTAATGGTTACAAAATAATGCACTAAGCTACTGTTATAATCTTTAAAAAAACCTTCCTTTTGATAAATTAATGAAGTTTCGTTAATTTTTTCGTATCCTATTTAGAGTGGCTTATCTGACAGGTAACTTGAAGTTTAAAAAAAAAAACCAAAACTATTGCTCTATCTAATAGTTACTATCTCAAAATAATCCCTCATGTCGATGAAGTATTGAATTTCATTGCAAACTTTTGGTAACTTTTAAACAGTGACTCACGCAACAGGTCACAAAAGGTTAGATAAATTAAAGAAAATCATGCCGTATGTAACTACTATTGCTTCAGATTACTCTATCATTTCAATGCAATATCCCAATTAAGTTGTGTATTCATGATAACCTGTTATAACCCGCAAAGGACTTTAAATAGAACCTCTGGAACAAGCTAGATTCATACCAGCGCCATTAAGATAACCATTAAAAGGGGCCATCTTTCAATATGTGGAAACCCCCCTTCACTGTCGTTGCCCCTAAGCTGTTGCTCCCTCTCATTCCTAATGAATCGACGGGTCATACCTCGGGGACCCCGACTGAACATGACGCAAGGTTTTTGATCATTAATTTTCCATGCAGATTAGGTCGAAGGGGTAATCAACTTTCTCGCAAGGTGTCGAAAGAATTTCAAATATCTCGAATATTCCAAAATGCCCCCCGGGCGGTCAAATATTCGACCGAAAAGTAATTTTTTTCGGGGTAAATTTGTTTTTTTTTTAACCCCTCCTCCGCGCTCTACATATTGACTCGTTTGTTTACGCCGAGAGCCCAAGGCGATAGCGCGAGTTTGTAACATCGGTCTTCGCCGTGATTCGAATTTAATTTCGATGTGGAATTTTCTCGAGTCATTAGACGAATTTTATTTGAATGCTTGTAAGCCTACTGTTTTAAAAAATCGATAGCTGGGGTGACGGCAAATGATGGATTGTTTTCTTTTTTTTTAGTTCGCGTTGAAAAGAGGAAGAGATTAGTACTCAATTAAAATTGATTTTTCCGTAGAGTGATTCAAAGTTTTAAACCTCTGTGAATTAGGGAACAAGTTACTTTGTAGTATAAAGGTAGACAACTTTTGGTCTGTGCTTATTCCAAGAGTGTTGTAAGAAAACTTACAATGAGCTAATAGATCATACGGTATTAATAAATTCCATCTCAGTTGCTATCGTAAAAAAATAACTAGTAGTTGGTTTTCCATTTTCTTAAACGTTGCTTTATTCTTAAAATAAAACATACATGACTCACCGGTGTCAGAAAATTTCATATTTTACTTCTCGTTAAAGGATTTTAACTGAGATTTTAAAAAAATATTAGACATAAAAATGACTGTTGTTTTCTTTGACAATATGTGAGTGTGCCTATGTTCTTTCGTAGGCATAAATGAAAGCAATACAAGGGAGCTCAAAATGGTTTCAATTTATGGATGCGTAATTATGAACATTGTTTAGTGATCCGTTATTATAATGTACTAGACATCTTTATTTCATGATAAAAATCTTTGCTGCATTTCCAATGTGAAAAATATAATTTTTAATCAACATGAATAGTTGAAAATTCAGACAAAAATGTGCATTCTTAACTTGAAGTTACTTGGTTAATCTGCAAAAATGTCCATTTGTCTCTATTTTATTCCATTTTATCATATTTTTTCTAACTTTTATTCCCTTTACCTGAATGTATGACAACTCAAAATGTGCTTGACTCATGAAAGTAAAGTGTGGAGAGTTTTATAAAAGTGGTTGTTCCAAATTAATTTTTATGAGCTTGTCTGTACTCTTTAAAAATTAGAAATTGTGGAATTACAGAACAGAAAATGTCCTCAGTAAAACGATGTGTTACCTTGATAGTTTAAGCAAGAATCCTGACGTTTAGTATTTCTATTTTTAATCTGATTGGTTGGTTTTATGGGGTTTAATGGTACAAGGTCCAGAGAGGACAAGAAATCTGAAAGACCAGTTATTAATCTTGATTACAAATTATAAAATTTTGAAATTCAAAATTAAGAAACATTTTTTGCAATAAATACAACTTGTATGTTGAAAAAAAGACTTTTTATGCATTATAATTATATATATGTCTAGGTGTATTAAGTCCTTATGTAGAGAAAAATGACCGAAACGCTCCAAACATATATCAACTCATTCCTCCAACCTCATGCAAAGGCGTTAAATTAATGCATTTCCAAAGTGTAAATTTATATTATTTTATAACTTTTATTTTCTGAATATTTTTACTTCAATGTTAAAACTTTGTTCAGCTTTTTCTAATTACTCACATAAAAGCGTCCAAATTATCAACATTTTATTTTACTTGTCCTCGCAGTTTTCAGCTCTATAAAGAGATGATAGCTCTTTAATATTTATCTATGTAGAGAAGGTAAGTTATACTTACATATTTTGCCCTCCAGTTTATGATATTCATATAAAAATTCACGCCTTGTAATTGTCCGTGTAATAATATTCTTCATTTCAGTAAGTATTTATGATATCTGTTTAAAAACCCAAAATTGCTTTATTGTTAAGTGTGTGTATTTTGTAGTCTGACACAAGCTTTACTTCGGGGACAGTTTTAACAGAACCAGAGATCTGTATATTTTCACACTTTTACATCCGACAAGGAAAGGTATTTGATTGCTTGCATATTTCGTTTTTCTTCTTTTATCAATGTTTTAAGCTAGCTGTCAAAATTTATAAATACGACCGAGAAGTTTGAAAACAAGATTTTGCCAATATGATTGATTGTTTGTACTTTATAACAGATTTTTGTGTGAAATCTTTAAAGGTACTTAACGAAAAAAATTTATTTTTAAAAATAGTATCTTTTCTCAAAAGTTATCTATACTTATATATAAAGAGAGAGCGATTTTGTACGTGGAGGGTAATCTTCAGAACCACTGTACCTATTTGAAAAAATCTTTCACTGTTTGAAAGGTACAGTATTCCCGATGGACATAGGCTATATATTATGTATATCTAATCAGTAGAAATAAAGTTAGGGGCTTAATCCTAACAATCTCCATTGTTACCGCTACTGTCCTCTACCGCTTTTTGTACCAAAGTCTTCAACGATCCTTAGCGTGGTGCTATCGCGGTGGGCTTCTGTTCTGACTCTAGCTGTTCGAACCTAGCCGTTCTCCTGCACGCCTTTTTCTTTTAAAAAATTTATTTTAATTATTAACTAACATAAAATTAATTTAAGGTATTATTTAGGTTATTATTAAAGTAAAAAAATATTTACAATTTATTGGCTATCAACTGGAAATTTATTGGTATAATATTTTGTTCAACCCGGACAAAGTCGGGACGGGTCGCTAGTAACTTATAAACTTGGGCAAATAATTTTAATTACATTTGTTGTCTTATAAGCCTTATTCAAATTAAGACATGCAGTGATCAGGAATTTTCCCAGAAACATTTATTAAAAGTTGAATTATAGGCAATTGTTTTCTATCTCTTTATACTTGGCATTTAAGGCTGCTGTGTACTGACCCTATTGGATTCGCCCAACCCAATGTTAACCTATGTAGAAAATGTGCGTACTATTTACAGCTACATAAATGCTGATAATCCAACATAAAGGATATTTTCAGGTAGCCTGAACTTTTCCGCACCTCGCAACAGGATTCATTTTATAAATTTCGTCCACCAAAGGAATTTATGAGCGTTTAAAACACACTATACCAGAACTTTTCCTCGAATAATTTAAATTAAAAAATATTATTTACTTTAAAAAAAAACCAAAAATGCTCCAAGGTGTAATTTTTTAATTCTCTATTTCGAAGTACAATATTTAAAAAAAAAATCTTTCAATTCAAATCAGCAATCCTTGGACAACTTTTCCCTATTGATTAACATTGAGGTGAACGAATCCAATAGGGTTGGTACACAGCAGCCTTAATGACATATTTTAGGACTTTATAATGAGTTTTATATTATCCTACGTTTATTTTCTAATGTGGAGGCATTTGTCATGAGACATTCACTTTTGTTACTCATCGCAAAGTCTTGTTGGTTACTTTATTATGGAAGAACCATTTAGGGGATCCAGCATTGCTCCCTATGAGGGCACGACAAGTTGAGGACCAAACCTTATTCGGGATTGGAACCCAAACCCCCTGCCTGGAAGCTCGCGAAGCTAAACATTATCCCGTGTTGTTTTTAGAAATATGGTATTTGTTATAAGAGTGAAATTCAAAGTCAATTATTCTTGTTTTCTCATTTTTAATAAATTTCTAACATTGCTTTCAAAGTATTTTAAAGTTAATACTTGCCCCATCTTTATACAGTCGAACCCCATTATAACGAACTTCAAGGGACCAAAGGTTTTGTTCTCTTATCCGGTAGTTCGCTATATCCGAACCATTAAGAAAAATGTTTGAGTTCACAAAATGTATGACTTATTAGTTGCTATGTGTATTCAATAATGATGCATTAAAAAATGATAAAATCTATTAAAAATGATCATTAATGAATTAAAATGACTAAAATAGATTACATTAAGCTAACACAATATTAATTGAATTGACTAAAAATGAAGACAAATGGAAATAAATTAATTTTACCTTCAATTGTTGCTCACTGTTTTGATACAGAAATAATCGGTAATCTGCTGACGTGATGCCGATTTCAAAAAATTTTCTGAATTTCTTCGCCCAATACATCAGATGACTCCAAAACTTTCTTCCACTGTTTCTGTAGACAAAAACTTATTAATTACACTCATCGCTGCTCTAGTATCTGAGATGGTGGGAATTTTGCCCTTTATGTACTCCTCTTCATCATCATTAGATGCAGAATCTTCGATTTCAGAATGATTCATTTTAATTTCTTCCACAATATCTTCATCAGTCGGATTTTCACATTGTATTGACTAAGCATCATCATTTCATCATCACGTGTTTCGAACAATTGCATTTCACAATCTGAGAAGGATGAACTTGTGTGCTTTTCTCTCCACATCGCGATAGGTAAATCTTCATCTTCTTCTTCAACATTCGTTGTATCTTCAACATTCTTAAAAAGTTTTTTAAAAAATTCAGTAGTCGACTGAAAAAAAAGGTTCGTTTTAGCTGATTCTTAAGATTTCGAATGTTCGCTATAAAAAGATAAATTAGCATTAAATACAATAGGAAAACAGCGGGACCAAAAGTTTCGTTCGCTATATCCGTGAGGTCGTTGTATACTGGGTTCGCTATAACGGAGTTCGACTGTATTCCTGCAATCAGTTTTAAAATGAAAAAGGAAACTATTTGAACACTAATGGAATCCTTGTTGAATTTCTCTCAACAGTCAATGCCATATCATTCAAAGAATTTCGCACATATCCTGCCTCAAACAAACACACACAGAAAAAATTATACTGAAAAAAGAATGACACTATCTCTACCCATAGACAAGCCATCATGGAAAATTAACAATAGCGCCCCGCGGCAGACACTATTGATTCCCCTTCCGAGGCAGAAATCACTTTCCGTAGCGGCGGATAGATAAAATGATTGCCCAGAATTGTCTCACTGGCTTACTCAAAGAAGAAAAAAAAATGAATGTCGGATTGAAAGCTAAGCAGTAGCCCGAACGGTATGAGAAACATAACAAGTGATTTATGATCCGTACGTCGCGGAGCTACATATCGAATCGCCATTTATTACAATCTATCAAAGATCTCTGTTGCTTCGGAATGGTGTTTATGTGTCATGAGATTCCTCCGAGAGGTGGGTGCAGGGGGATTTAGACACTCCGGGATTCTGCAAGCTCCCACTGGAATCCGAGAGACACAGCATATTAAAATTTATATCAGAATTTTTGTCAAGGGCTGTGAAAGGTTGTCACAATTTTCTTTTCTTGGCGGATCGGAAAGTCGTGTTTTCTGTGAAACGGACAATCTGTTTAAATTTTTAACACATTCGACTGAAGCTTAGAGGTTTGTCAATTATATCACAGAGGGTCGCTAATTTAATAATTAATATTGCCTGGAAGTGTGCATTTTTTTATCTCTTTTACTTTCAAGTTTCAGGGACAGTATGATTAATTTCAGGATAATTTTACGTATTTAAAAGTATGGAGAACGGAGTTTTTAATAAGATGATTTATAGGAATGAACATATAGTCGAATGGGCAGCTTATGGTTTCTGTGAGAATCGGGTAAAATATTTCGACTTTAAATAGCAATTGACTGTAATTCAAAAAGTAGAAGTTGTGTAAATCTTTTCTCTAGCTCAATTGAAGCTACCTCGGCTTTATTTGACTATGGGTTTATGTAGTCGTTCTTAGAACAGAGTTTAACTGCTGACTGTCATGTGGAAGATTTACTGCTATTTCTTCGCTATACAGAGAAAAACTTTAAAAAAATGTTTCTCCTTTTTATCTCTAATAGAGATAATTTGAAACGTTGCCAAAGGGAGAACATTTTATCCTATTTGGAACTAGGGTCTCATCATATTTTAACAACTATTACCTACAATCCATATAATTTTATGCCTGGAAATTGGGGAAGTTAGTGATAAACATTTAAATAGGTATGAAATTTGAAAGATGTTTTTTTGTATCTGAATATAACGCAGAAAATTTGATTTCATGAAATTTAACCCCAAAGTTTAAAAAGTGTTTCTAATAAAAACCCTGTTTGTTTCTACCCGTAAACTTCATAAACTCCTGAAGTAGTGATACATAGAAAGCATAAAACGTTATCATTGGACAAATGGTCCAACGCTAGAGATTTCATTGAGGATCCATCTATAGTGCGGATAATACATTAATTTCGTATTTGCTTGTGTATAGGCTGCGTGCGCGTATAAGCCGCACCTGAATTTTGAGAAAACATTTGGGGAATTTTTTTTCTGGATTCTGTTGTAGACTCAAAGTAGCATCGTTCTACGAAAGGTAGCAATGTCGCACATTCCTTAGAGTTCAGTGCTCGCCTTATAATATCAGGTACAACCTAATTTGAAGGTGGTGAAACTGCAGTGTAAAAAAAGACGATTTTATATATGTATATACACTTAGGAATTATTTCGCACGAAGACAAATTCTTGGGAACTCAAAAGAGTTTTATTAAATACTCCTAAGGTATAATATATACAAACAATAATATTTACAGTATACTGAACTGACCGTGGCTACCGTGGGCATGATATGGTGTAATAGGTTGTAAGGTTTATAGATACTAAAGTTTTATGGTAGTAAAGTGTTCTAAACCAAAGGTTGTTTACTGTATTTAATTTTAAAATTATAAATGTTTAATTTAAAATTATAATTATAATGTTTAATTTAAAATTATAATTATAATGTTTAATTCAAAATTATAATTATAATGTTTAATTTAAAATTATAATTATAACATTTAATTTAAAATTTAATTTAAAAGTATAATGTATTTAATTATAAATTTATGTATAAGCCGCACACCATTTTTAACAACCTATTTTATGGAATAAAAATGTGACCTATCACACGTAAATACGGTACACTATAGTATAAAAATGCTATAATGTAAAAATATATAATGTGTGAATGAAAATGTGCTTAAAATATAGTATAAAAATATATGTCTCTGTGTGTGTGTGTATTTTCAAATATCTAACCCAAATAAAGTATAAAATATATCAGTTATTGCTAAATATATATTTTAATCCACATCTAGTGATAATATTACACAAAACATCGGTGATAAAGAAAGTCATATCATGTAAACTTTCGGAACTTCAGCATTATTTTATACATTAGCGGGTAGAGAAAATGAAGATGTGTAACAAATGGTAGCGTCAGGTGAGATTGTCAAAATTAATCAATTTTTTTGTCATCGTTTCCTTTTACTGATTATACCTCCACCATCCTTTGTCATCCAATAACTCTCTTTTCATCACCGGAAATAAGCTTTCTCATTGTAATTAATAAAATCACTGGCGTACCGTTGGGAATAAAAAAAAACACAAAGGAAGAGAGAGAGAGAGAGAAGAAAAAAAAGCAACTCGATATAATCATAATTGCGTCACCTTACGGAACCTGCAAAAGATGTGCTATCAAATACCGTACGAGGGGTCAAAAACGACGTGTTGAAAAATGATTATGGTAATAAATTTAATGAATGCCTTCACTAATTGCAAGGCGGCACTTCGTTTGCCTTGATTGGGGACCCCTTTACCCCCCTCCTTAACTCGAACTCCCCTCGCTAAAGCCCAGGCTATAAATACTAATTAATCTTGTAACCGAGGGAAGAAGAAGAATATTTCTTGCTAATTGACTGGAAGGAGGAAATTTATTTTTGAGAAATACATGTATATAGGCAGTGAAAAATAGAAATAATAATGGAGAAAAAAACAAAAACCCTTTGCGTGTATTGTTTGTACGGTGTAGTTTTTTTCCTTTGTTTTTTTTTTCTCCAAGAGTGAAAAAGATGGTGCTTCGGAAATTTCAATCAGAGGGAGAAATGAGCGTAAAATTAGGTTTCTATTCGCTGAGATTAAGAAAAGTAAAAGGATGAGAAGGGTTTTTTTTCCTTTTAGGGAGGAGAGAGATATTTTAAAATTAAATTTAGGAGCATTTTGCGGAGAGGGGATTTTAATTGTTGTCTTCCGTAAAGGGAATAGCTGAGTAATTGTTGCATTTAGATCCTTAAATATTTAGATTTGCTTCTATTTAGGGCGATTCCGAACTAATTGAAAGGGTTCCAGAGCAAAATGATTCGAATGTATAATCAGTGTCATTTATCATTTGAAACATTCGAGGAAGAAACTGATTTGTTGTTAACACTAATTCGTCGTCTAACAATTTATGTTTTTAATTTCTTTCGCTAAAAAATAATCTTTACTGCTGAGCTGCACTGTAGAGTTTTATTTCCCTTTAGGCTGTATACGTTCAATTTAATCAAAGAAAGAAGTTGAAAATAGTAAATTACGCATTTGCTCTCTTTCAGTAAAAAAGTGGTTTATGTATAAATTCTGAAATAGTTTTCTGGGTTTTCCATCATTTATGTCATTACTAGATTTTTATAATTATTATAGCATTCTTATAACTGGACAGTTCTGATCATTACACTACAAACAACTAAGATGTGAAAAGAAAATTCAACCCTTACTTTTATAATAAAAGAAATTTACTGTGTTAATGTTTATAACATATACAACCTGAATGATAAATTTAAAATTATGATTAAGAAGTTAAGCTTAGTGACTTTGTTAACGTCCGTAATACGGTATACGTCTTTTCAAGTCATGGAATGTTTACAGTACCCAGCAATGGACCCTCTCTAGATTTAACGAAACAATGAAAGAAATCATAAACTCACTTCGAATGAAATGCAAATTATACAGTTTTAATTTTTAACAAAACATTTATCCCGTTATACTATGTTTCTAGAATGCGTATACATATATAATAGTAATACGGAATCATTGATAGCCGTACAAATATACAATTATCGACAATAAAGTTAATAATTTTCAATCACTAACTGCAATTTATCAGCCTTGTTATCTTCTCTAACAAGGTACTGAAGAGTCATAGTTCTCATAGGGAACTATAGAGTCATACTTCTCATATTAAGATATTTCTAAAGTTCAGCTAAAAAATTCTTAATAGGAAGGTGAAACTTATAATTTCCATTTACAAAATAAAAATTTCTCATAAATAATTTCAATATAAATTTTTTGAATGATAAACGTAAAATTGTGATAGTTAAAATGTTAATCATGAAATGACGTCATTGAACTTAATGACGTCATTAACATTACGCAACTAAAATCTTGTGCATGAATGAGAGAAAAGCATCAAATTTATATGAGTAATTTAATATTTATTTATGCTGATCTCAAATATTATTTTTATCATTTACATACTTTATAGAGAAATTAGCTCACTTCTACCCAGACTTGGGTGTATATAATTTGAAGTGGCACTCTAAATGAATTTCATACAAACACAGTTTATACATGAAACAATGTTTATTGAATTCGTTGCACATATAGAATTTGCTTTTACAGCAATAAGCATAGGTACTACTTGTACAGAATATATATATATTAATATTTAATAGAAATACACATTGCCAATACTCACAAACCAGCAGAGAGTCAAACCAGCAGTACTGCCACGTAAACTTTGGGCCTGATTAACACTAGCGCAGGATAACACCTTTTCAACCTTAACAACCTTTTTCAACCCTAACAACCTTTTTTATTAATGACGCTGCATGGTATTTATACTAAGCACGTATGCGGAAATTAGCATATCTCAAGCAGCTTCTTTAATTTATTCACTCAAAAGTTCGATTCTTGTGAATCGAATCTTGTGTATACCTTACAACTTTATTGGGGAGCGTTTCAAGTTCCCAAAATTGCGATCCAGAATGTACAAAGTATTGAAGGTGTTATTAATGCATTATATACTTCATGACTGAGAGATACAGGTATATACATATTATATACATATTTTGTGTTATTAGGGAATTTTTGTGGAAATGTTAATCTCTGAAAGATACTAAAATAAGGCAAATTCTACCTTTTGTTAAAAAAGTTTTTTTAAATCAAAATGCTTAGATGCAGGGGAAAAGTGTACAGGAAAATGTTAGACCTGGTCTCTATATCTTTATATAAATGTATACAGGAATATATAGTTGTGAGATTGATTTAAAATGTGATACACCAATATCTTTGTAGGAGTATAGCATCAATCGACTTAACTCCAAAAAAACACCAGTCAACGCACCCATAAAACAGTAAAATTAAAAAAAAAAATGTAAAATAATCGAAACTAACTTGTAAACAAACTTGTAAACAAACTTGTTTACAAGTACTAACTTGTAACAAACAATGTAACAAACAACTAACTTGTAACAAACAACTAACTTGTAAACAAACAATAAATTTCCGTTTTTAAGTTGGTTTTGATTATTTTATGGCTTATTCTGGATGTTTATGTTTATTTGCAGGTAAACAGGTAGCCCCTGTGTGGTTGTGCTTATATTATTTCTTGGTATAGCTTAAGTTTTGCTCAGTGCTCAGGGCTAATTGAAGCCGTTATGTTGGTAACAGATACCTGAGACCCTTGTGTCATGTTATTTATCTCTATATACATTTTGTTTATTATTTTCGTTTTAGAAGTCTTATTTTAATTTTTATTGCATTTTAATTATTTTTTCATGTAACACCATGGGCAAAATCATCTATACTTTTTTTTTCTCTGCCCACAGCCAATAAGCACAGCAAATAATGGAAATGATTTCATTTTTTTGTTTTATTCTGTTTTTGCACAATTATTACGTTTCCTGATTATTAAGTTGCCTGATGTTTCCTGCGCATTAAGTCACTTTTCATGCTATATTACACCAAACATATTAATATACATCTTTTAATTATATTAGCTTTGTATAATAATAGCTTTATATGATAATGCTGGCACATTTCTGCAATGCTCTCTTGTACTCTATGTTTTTTTTCGATGATTTGTGTAGGTATCTTATACATTTTAGTTACCGTAAATCTCGAGTATAATACGCACTTTTTTTTCACATTATAGTCCGCAAAAATGAGGGTGCGTATTATACTTGAGTACAAAAAAAGTAGTTTTAAACATTGGATAAATGAACGTACAGCATCAATAAGACATTGTCGCAACACGGGTGCATGCGCATCTGCACTTCGTGATTCATCCACCCGTTTACTAAGAAGGTATTCCTTTTAAACAAACGGAACTCACAGTTCATATCGCCAAGTGAGGATGATGATGGCGAATATATTACGACGGCAACAACAATTATGACATGGTCGCAACAACAATAGATGAGCTGTATTCTAGTGAAAGTGATTAAGACTGATAATTTGACAGTATTGTATGTGTGGAATTAACAATTTAAGTTTTTTTTGTACCGAATTTGATGGTTTCGTTTCTTTTTATTACAAATTTCATTTATGTTAATAAATATTTGTGCAATTTTTAAATAAAATATTGAAAAGTTATGGGTGCGTATTATAGTCGAATTTTAATTTTTTCTGAAAATTTCCAGCAAAATCAAGAATGCGTATTATACTCAGGAGCATATTATAGTCGAGATTTTACGGTAATTAATATATACACATATATAATTTTTGTGTGTGTAGGTGTGCGTCAGTGCTGAAGGGGAGGAAGTAAAAAAATACGAAGAAATGATTTAAATCATATGCAGGTATCTGAACTTTAAAAAAATATATAAAAATACATTGTTTAAATTCTTAAAACTTATAAGCATTTCTAGGAAATGAAGAGTAATGTATAAGGAACTAATTTTTTTGCATTTTATAAATTTTTATTTGTTGCACGTTGACGTTGTACCTGTGTGTGTCTCATTGTGTATTCTGCTTGCATTTTTTCGCATGAGTTATTAAATAAAGTCATTTTTAAAGTTAGAGAGTATGCCAGAACAACCCCCAAAATGTTTTCTTTAAAAAATTACTCTATTTAAACAAATTCGTATTCCGACACTACAACAGATTTAATGCAAATTCAAGCTCAAAACAGGAAATTTCTAAAAACACGCAGGATCAGACCTATAGTTAAAGTTGCAAAAATGAAACCAGAGACACTTTCTTTTCGGTAATTTTAAAATTCTAAACACAAAATATGTAATTTTAAATGCTTCTGTATTTTTTTCCTCACACTTTTCATCAGGAATTACAATATAGCGTGATAATAGTATTCCTTCTAAACTGCTTATTTTGTCATTTTGTCATTGGAATTAATTTGGTTCTAATTGCATTTCAAAAACTTTTTTAAAACAAATGCTTCATGTTTTCTTTAATAGTGCAAATTTTTTCAGTACACGTTTTGTACTCATTTAAAACGGTTCCTGAGCACAGATACATGAAAAGGCGTAATGAATACTCGACTATGTTTCAATGATTTATGAAGTTTCGTCTGAAAAATGTAGCATTATATAAAACAATTTAGAATTTTTTTAACCAAATTTCAAATAACGCTTGTATAGATAAATTTGTGAATTGCAATGTTACCACAAAGAAGCCAAATCATATCAAACGTTATATAACGTCTATTAACAGCCCATATCAAACGTTGAAAATGTTGTAAAAATTTCGATTGAAAATTTTCACCGTTTTTATTGAAAAATTCTCTCATTAGGCTGCTGTGTATTAACCACATTGGATTCGCTCACCTCAGTGTTAACCTATGGAGAAAATTTGTCTACTATTTACTGCTCCATAAATGCTGAAAATCCAATAAAAATGGTAGCTTTTCAGATAACCTGAGCTTTTCTGCACCTTGCAACAGGATTCATTTTATAAATTTCGCCTCCCCCAAAGGAACTTATGAACGTTTAAATCACACTATACCAGGTGTTTTCCCCAAATAATTTAACTTTTAAAATGTTATTTAAATTTTAAAATAGAAATAAAAAATTCCCCAAGGTGTAAAATTTCTTTCTTCATTACAAAGAACAATTTTAAAAAAAACATCTTAAATCCAAGTCAGCAATCCTTGGACACATTTTCTCCTTAGGTTAACATTGGGGTGAGCGAATCCAATAGGGTTAGTACCCAGCAGCTTTAACTATTGAAGATTAACTACTTTGTTTAATGCGTGAAACAAAATATAAACTATAAAGAAAGTTATTTGAAAATTTTGACTCTGCTTGATCGAAAATTCAAAGTGTAATTTTAAATTTCCCAGATAATTTTCACAAAATATTTAAATAGCCATATTTATTAATTATTATGCTATCATAAAGAGAATTTGCAATAATTGTTGAATTTTTAATAGAACTCAAATTTTTGCAGTTAAAAATACTCAATTTTTTAAGGATTCTTTCTTAAATATTAAAGGTTTACCACAAACTATTTTTTTTCAATAACGAAATAAAATTTTTAAAATGACATAAACTAATTTAAAATTTCAAACAATGAATTTTGTCATTATCCACCAAAGATATTGATGTATATATTGTCATCGTTGAAAAAATGGCTGTCTGGATTTTTATCCAGAGAGCCAATTTTTTTTCACTTTTATGATACGTATTTCCACCAATTTAGGTATTAACTTTAATTTAGTGATATAAATTAAATCTTCAATATTATTGATTACGATTTTTGAATTTTTAATAACACCGGATTATTAAATTATTAATACAGTCGAACCATGTTATAGCGAACCAGGTATATAACGAACTTCAGGATATAAGGAACGAAAATTTTGGTACCACCATTTTCCTATTGTGCGTAATTTTATTTGTATTGTGTCAGTTTAATGTAATCGATTTTAGTCGATTTAATTCATTAATCATCATTTTTAATAGATTCTATCATTTTTAAGTACACATTACAACTAATGCGTTATACATTTTGTGAACTCTAGCATTTTTCTTAACGGTTCGGATATAGCGAACCACCGGATAAAGTGAACAAAACCTTTGCTCTCCCTTGAAGTTCATTACAACGTGGTCCGACTGTAATGGATAAAATTATTTTATTAAATATCTCAAAGTAAACTCCCATTAATGGTAATATAGATATTAGCTTGAAATCTTCTTGACCTACGAACAGAAGAGGGGAAAATTGTGTAGTATAGTGGTTCCTTGAATACAACAAAAATTATTTGGTTTAAAAGTAGACATTGTTAAAAAGAAAGGTATTTAGACACTAGTATCACTTTCGCTGTAAGTAGTATCAATATTACGAAAATACACCAGAAAGTATAAAACGTGCAAAGACATACATTTATGATTTATCTTTAGGTATTTTCTCAATAAACTGCCTTTTTTTAATCTTAGAAATTTGGAAATGTTCTCTTCATGATACTTAAAAAGTGCAACAGTTCTTTCAAAACAAAACAATTTCATGACATCTTCTAATCAAACAAAATAACAAGCGTTACAAAAATGTTAATTTCATTAAAACATTTAAAAATACATAAAGATATTCAACTAAAAGAACATACTGTATTCCAAACAAACACGTGCCAGTTGAATGTACCGAACCGTAACATCTGCAAAGCGAAATATTTATCCACACACACACACTCACACCAGAAAATTCGCCGCTACAAACAAATATTTATCACAAAGAGGCATGCCATTCATCTCTCTGGAGCTTGCAGTCCGATATTAGATTTTCAGAGAAAACACTTTCATTTATCTGCAACCTTGTATCAAATATCCCCATTTAATTCAAAGGCAGTCATTTCTGACAGGAAATGTAAGTTTATACGCAGAAAACTGCAAAATCGGAATATTTGCTGCGTTCGGGGGTTAAACAAACTCCGTCTTTACTGCATGTCTTTCCTGTGAGAAGCGGCCACACAACCAGCATGACTTTTGAGTCCAAAATGAATATCGATAGCAGGGGGCAAAACGATGAAAACTACACGAAGCTGGATTCAGAGATAATCTGGATTGATAATTGAAATTTTATGTTTAAAGAATTATTCGGAAGTCCGATAATTTAGCGGGTAATGTTAAACGTATGTGGCGAAGTTTTCTCCGAATGAAATATTGTACGTTTCTAATGATTGTTGATAAATTGCGAGTGCCCCGCCTGGATCGAAAGCATATGGTGTATTGCTTTTAAGGCTTCCTTATTAATCACCAGTAACATCACAGTGCATTGAGCTTAGAATCAACAGATAAACACTTTAAAAGTATTTCTTCGCATAAAGAATCTATTTTAGCTAACACCCTCTGTTAATATATTTTCATTATATTTAGGACCTCATAACGCTATTTAACGATATAAGATAACTTACAAGCTAAAATATTGAAAGAAGAGCTTTTACAAGATTCACGATATTAAAAAATGTGACATTAATGTCTTAATTCATAATTAGTCCCGATGGGGAACTCTATCTTTATGTAAGGAAAATTTTGTGCATTTCAAACTTCCCATTTTCGGGCAAAATCTTTATGTAACAATCATGTTTGGAGGTTCCAGAGAATTTTGTTTAGTATACCTTTTCAGTGGGATTTCATAAGTTCGAAACTCAAAATCGAAATGCATGAAAGCATTATAACTTTTGCACGTATCTAGAAAACTAAAAACTGTCAAAGATTAAAAACTTTCAAAATTTAATTTCGAAAAAATTGTCAGTGTCTAGAGCATAAAATGTGTTCGTAATGTGTTTTGGGAGCCTAATTGATAGATCATACATATGTTCTCTTACGGCCAATAAATTATAGGATATTTTCCTTTTTTGTCTTTAAAATAATGTTCAGTAATTAATGGCATGATATAGTCTTACAAAATAAACGTTAACATATCTTTCATTATCAATCCACTTACAAATATTAACTTTCACCATTAAGATAACTCATATAAGCCACTTGAATTTTATATGTATACTTTGATTTTATATGTATCATTGACTAAAGGTAAAATCGTAATCACCAGAGCATTCCTTTTGTTTTTTTAATATTTTTTTATCCATTCTTCTTACTCGTAAGAATAGAAATTTTAAGTTAGATTTTTAATTAAGAAACACAGGGATTCGAGAAAACGTACGTTATCACTAAAGTTTAAGGCTATTTCATAATACTGGTATTTATACTATAACTCGAACATCTTTTATATGGTTCATGAATGAAATCCTGTTTCGTACAGCTTTCTATAAATTGGTGTATAAAATTCCACTTATTTTTTTAAATGTAAATGCTAGCACCAAAAAATTACATTTAAGTTTTATACAAAGGTTTAAACAAAATAAACTTTTTTGTTTTAGATTTAACCCAAGAGTTTAAATATATGTTCCATGGATAAGTGCATTTATAGTTGAATTTTGAATCTAACAACTGATATTATTACTTTAGAAGTTCCACAAAAGTGATTTTAATCGACTATTTTTTCATAAAATTGCCAAAAGAGTAAAGAAATACATTGCAGTGTTGAATTCTCTCATATATATAATTATTTTTTAATAAAGGTCACTTTCCAATGTCATTTACAATTATTATTTGAAGCTATAAGGAAACACTCTTTCATAAAGGACGATTTCCTGTAGCGTCGACCATGCCAAGTACTTTTTCAGCATTTATGCATTAATTAAATTATTTGAATAAGAGTTACTTTCTATAATCAAAAATTATTTTAAAAATCTAATTTCCATTTAACAAGACTCATCTCTTTATACTTTACAGTATTCACTTTTCAGAATCATTAAGAATTACTTTTTTTGTGTCTTACTTTTCAGAATCTTTCATTATTAAAAAGAAATTATTTAATACCGTGAGCCAAATGACCTCATTTTTCGAGTAAAATATAGAACTCAGATTAAAAGCAAAACGAAAATTCGGATTAGAAACAAAACGAAAATTAAGATTAGAAGCAAAAAAGTTATTTGCACTTGAGCTATCATTAAATCACTGTGCGTGTGTGTTGCAGAAAATATATTTTGTATTTTCTGAGCTAATAAAGTACCTGGAATTTACAAAGGCCCTCCTGTTGTGTGCGACATTGTTTAAGCACGAGTGTTTGGGCGAAACAACCCAAATATTGAGTGCTTAGTAACTATAAACGAACACTTGGTACTTATAAATTACCAGCAAAATGAATTATATCAGCTGCCACAGAAACAAAATTTGAAACCTGAGAAAGGATAAATGATGCCTTATCTGATTCAGTGCAAGTCTTACTAGTTTTCGTTATTTTGCTGAACTTTTTTTTTCTAAGTTCCTGGGTTACTTTTTCGAGGATTGCGATTTAGAGCAAGCTTTTAGAACATAAATAATAGAATCAGAGAAAAATTTATACATAAAAGTTCCTTATTATAAATAGCTCTTAGAGACCTGTATAAAGTTCGTAAGGTACTGTCATCTCTAAAACTTGGCTGTACAAAATTAGAAGCCGTATGACATTATCTCTAAAAGTCGGTTGCACGTTGGTTAATACGTATTATATAAACTGTGTTGGGTAATATTTCATTCCATAAATCGAAAATCTATGGAATTTTTCAATGAAAATTTTTATATAGCGAGTTTCAATTGTAAAATAATCTATAACCATTTTATACATTACTAGCGGGCCGTCCCGACTTTGTCCGGGTTGAGCAAAATATTATACCAATAAATTTCCAGTTGATATCCAATAAATTGTAAATATTTTTTACCTTAAATATCCAATAAAAAGCGTAGTTCCAAATGTAGTTTTCTTCAATAAACCCTTTAACGTTGCCAGTTTCAAAAATCTTTTTCGTTTTTATCAATAACTCCTCTACTTCAATCTTTAAAATATTACAACATTTTCCTTACGGGGTGGGATAGCATATACCCGAAGCACATACTCTCGAAAAATACGGTGTGATGTCGGCAGAGATATAGTCTCGAATTCCACTTCGTTGTGACATTCCTAACGACTTTGCCCCCAAAGAACAATTCTGTGACATTCTGGGAACGGAGGGTGAATCTTGCAGAAAAGGACTGAATAATAATCTTTTGTCGTTCTAGCTAGAGGCTATTTCTTTTCAGGCGAGAGACATCAGAAGGGTGGTTCATCCGCGGTTCATCCATTTTTAGCCTTTGAGAGATGAAAGAGGCACGGGGTGCAGATGAACTACTATTGAAATTCTTCTTCAATATTAAGAAAGCAATTAACCACTCTTTCCCCTGACCCCCCACGCTGAATGTCCCACAAGTAAAATGGGGATAGGAAGTAGATAACATTTTCCCTTTCTAAAGAGCGATTTCGAAAAACAGACCCCGTAAGCTAAAGGGTGTTGCTGTGGTTACTTGACTGCGGTTGACAAAGGAAAATTTGTAAGGTACATTGTAATGTACAAAAGTTGTACATTACCCTCCACATACAAAATATGCTTTCTCTCTTTATATTTTATTATAGAAGTATAGATACACATTGGTATCTCAAAATTAGAGTAAGAGATGAAATAAAAATACAAAAAAGGAAAAAAGGATTTTAACTAAAGAATGTTTTTTAATTATTTTAAGCACTTAAAATAATATTCAAATTAATATTACGTTACTTAATAATTAAAGTTAATTTTTTAAAAGAAAAAGGCGTGCCGGAGAACGGCTAGTTTCGAACCGCTAACGTCAGAACAGAAGCCCGCCGCGATAGCACCACGCTAAGGATCCTTCGAGTCTTCGTCACAAAAAGCGGTAGAGGACAGTAGCAGTAACAATGGAAATTGTTAGGATTAAGCCCCTAACTTTATTTCTACTGATCAAATATACATAATATATAGCCTCTGTCCATCTAGAATAATGTACCTTTCAAACAGTGAAAGAATTTTTCAAATAGGTGCAGTGGTTCTGGAGATTACCCTCCACATACAAAATCGCTCTCTCTTTATATATAAGTATAGATATATTTATTTGACATGACATTGCAAAATTAAACAATTCATACAGATATTCATTTTATATAATGCAAAAATGAGTAGCCTGGAAATTTCGCTAAAATATTTAGTAGATTACAGAAAGACGCACAATCACCGATACCTGAAAAGAATTATGAAGAGATTTTTTTTTAATTTGCTGGTCGGAAAAAGTCAAATGTTGGTGAGGGCTTGCGTATGGTTCGCTGAATGGTTTTGAAGACTAGACTTCTTTTGCACGACGAAGGCTTTACTGGCGTTACCCATTGCTTAAAACCGATAACGAATGGCTACAAACACCCAGGCTAAACTTAGAATTCGAAAACAAGGTTATGACTTTCGAAGTCTGAAATTTTTCTCTAAAATAATGTGTACAAGGAAACTGTATTTCACACCTGTTGATTCAAAACCCTTTCAGAGATGCTAGCAACCATAGTATCTGTGGAAGACTTTTGAAATGGTAGTGTAAGGGTTAAACATTCAAAGCACGTTTAAAATTGCGTATATTTATTCGATGCATTGCCAAATTAAAATAATCCCCAACTAATAAACGCAATAAACTCTTAAGTCAACATAGGATGTCAAGAGAAGGCAAGATATAGGTATTAGGATCATTTCGTTTATTTTCTTTTTCATAAAAATCTTTTTTTAATGAAAATATCTATGTTGAACCATAAAGAGGCTCTATGAATAGCGATTTTGAGAGCAGATGATTTTAGTACTATTCATGTTTTTATTCTTCTACATCACCAGCATCCTTAGAGAATAAAATAACCTTGATTCAGAATACGTCTCTAAATAAAGGCTTTTAAATCCGACTATTCATCAGTCTGTACTCTGGGTTTTGAATCTTCTGTTCGTTTGCAATAAAGATTCTGTTTTCATGGAAGAATCCTTGTAGCAGTCAACTAAGCAACTAATTTCTGATACCAATCTTTCCATTCGACAGACTTTTTAAAGCATATAAAAACAACGAATTCGTGTTTTTCAATCAGCAGAAGGGAAACATTTATAAGTTTGCCTGAAATGAAGTCTGATTCTGTTGCATTGCCTCTGTATTCGGTTGTTTCTCAGGAAAATACTACTGAAGATTCAGTTTTTGGGGTTTATTGTGGAAAATGTTTTTTTTTAAATTTTGCAACGTTCTGCAATATTGCAAACATATGACTTAAAAATGAGAAATACTATGACTTAAAAATGAGAAATTGATTAACGATTCTAATATATGGCAAGTATTAGATCCATCAATCAGACATTTAAACTATTTTTTTTTCAATTTCATCCTAACTTATATAGTTATGACTTTTTTTTGCTTGTAAAGGTGTCATAATATATAACATTACTTTGCCTAGTTAAATGAAAGAGAAAGCATTTACAAAGAAAAATTTCAGCAAAAAAAGGCTTAGAAATAAAGGCTTAGAAATAAAGGCTTAAATACAAAAAGAACCACATTTTTCAAGTGGTGATTACATGTTTAAGATATCTAAGGTATTTAAGTTTTCCACACTATTTGTCACTTTTCATCGACTCAAATTCCGGAATTCAGAAACCATAAAAAAAAGCTTCATCCGTGTCAAAAAACATTGTAAATTATTCACGGAATTCTCTCAGAAAACATTAATAGCTATTAATCACAGGTTTGATGCCTCGGACATTTTTCTAATAACTTATTACGTATTCAGCCTCTTCCAAAATTCCCCCAGCAATATTTTCGTCACGTGTCAAACAAATGGAACTTTCAATTTCAGAATCACAGCGTTTTTTTTCCACTTCAGAAACAATGTAGCAAAAAAGGGGGTCAGTCCAATTAAGAAACAATTATACTTTCAAAAGCGTGAAAAAATTATTTGCCTCATTAATCAATAAAGCCTGAAAACTTGCCAAATGGTAGACTTGAACAATATTTTTTTTAACTTGAGATCATTTTTTTTGTGTGTATGTTTGTGAGCTTTATTCTGTAGTATTAGCTACATGTATCTTTTTATACGCTTCACAGATTTATATGTGAATTATCGTAAATGTGTTTTTACTTTTACATTCCAAGTAGTTTCAGTGAATAGGTTTTACATATTATTTCCCAATAAACAATATTCAATATCTGGGACTTTAATTTATGTGTGACGAGCTTTAACTTCCCGTCAGTGCCCCGCTATCTAAAATTCATAACATAAATATTTGTGTAGGAACATTTGTGTAGAAGGAAAAACCAAGCAACGACATCTGGAAATTTTTACATAGTGATAAATAATTACTTATTGAAACATACTAATTGAAATTTGTTGAAAGCTTATTTTAGCTCCATTTTTTCATTCTTATTGTTTCATTCAGCTGTTCAGCTTTCCAGTACCACATAAGCATTAAAATTGTTACTTATGGTCTTTGCTTGTGTTAAATGGAATCGAACTAAAATTGCTATTGGAGAATATATAAATACTATTTGCTTCTTTTGTTTACATTATGTTTTAAACTATTAAAAATATATTTATTTGACTTCATTCTCTGGCAGTTATTCACGAGAAAAAGGAAAGTTTAAGCTTTTTAACTTTTTAAACATTCTGGGACTGTTAATTTTAAAATCCATTTTTAATCATTATTAATTCATTTATGGCTGAGTTTTTAGGAATGACCTCAACAAGGGAAAACAAATTATTCTGTCACTAATATTATATTTTTTCTATGAAAATCAAGTATTTGTTAATCAGTATTAAACGTTGACTGTGAAATGTACTTTATGAAACTACTATTTATGATAATTTATACATAATAGATATTCACAAGTTGACCCACAGTTTGGAAACCCTTTTTACCTCGACTGAGTACAGAGATGATGACTGCAAATTATTTAGATGATAACTGTACAATATTTCAGCTTGTATATATTGTATCAAAGGCGTCTCTTGATATGAATTTTAGTGGAGTTATTCATTACATCTTTCATATCGAGAAAGGAAAAAAATACTACAAATTGTGGAAATGTTAAAAAAAAAGTTCAAAAAATTCTGTATGTTTAGTGATGGCCATTTATGTTTTTATTCCTCATTCAGTTTGAGCTTATGATGAAAAATTCTAGATGTTCACAGACCTCAAATTAGCTTCATTATTATCCAATTATTCATTGGTTGTTTTGTTGTAACTATGTTTCTTTAAGGCTGCTATGTACTAACCCCATTGGATTCGCTCACCTCAATGTTAACCTATGGAGAAAATTTATCCACCGATTGCCGACTTGGATTCAAAGATTTTTTTAAAAAATTGTACTCCGTCATAGAGAAATAAATTTTACATTTGTGTAGATTTTTCGTTTTTAAAAGAAATGCAATTAATATTTTAAAATTTAAATTATTCGGGGAAAAATCTGGTATAGTGTGTTTTAAACGCTCATAAATTCCTTCGGTGGACGAAATTTATAAAATGCGCTTTGCAGAAAAGTTCAGGCTATCTGACAATACCAATTTTATTTAATACCAATTTTACCGATCTTATGTAACTGTTGTCCGCACGTGGCTTTTAGGGGGAAAACTAATATCTTATTTTGGTATATCTAGATCAAAATCAAATTGAGGGATAATGTTCTGTTGCGGTAAGACAAAGTTAATGAAAGGAAAGGTTTATCGTTTCATATATATATATTTATATATATAACCCCGTTAATGGCCTTTCTTACAAAGGGGGTATGAAATTTCCCGTTCTAAAGAGCTAATTCGAAAAATGGGCCCCGAAAGCTAAAGGTTAAAAATCCCATTACTTCATATTTAGGATATCAAAAATAATTTATTTCCGACAAGTAAAGATGAATATAGATGAAACATTTTTTAAAACTCTCTCACAAACTTGAAAAATTAATTAATATCCATCAAATAAAAAAGGAGTTTTAAAAATTATTTTTCTTATTAAATGATAGAAATGAAGAAAACGAAATTTTATTGAGAACCAAAAGAAATTAGTCATTGAATTTCAGTTCAGAGCCTCTAACTGAACTCTTATTGTTTTAAAAGAGAAAACATAAGGTAAATCATAATTTTCATCTCTGTATAAATTTATGCATGGATACTTTAAAAAATATAAAATGATCATAATATGCTTAAATACTCATAATCTATTTATTGCAAACTGTATAATTTTAATTAGAATTTCAAGTTCCAATAATTCCTCCTCTTTGAGTAACGAAAGGTTGATTCGGATCTTTAGTGCATAATGGAACTGATATCTCCTCATTGGGTAATCTTGAGCAATATTCACAGGCAGAGCAGTAGTCGTTACCCAGTCTATAATAAGGTTAAAAAAAGAACTATTTATAAACATATATATATATATATATATATATATATATATATATATATATATATATATATATATATATATATATATACACATATATATATACACATATATATATATATATATATATATATACACACATATATATATGCATATATATATATATATATATATATATATATATATATATATATATATATATATATATATATATATATAGATAGATAGATAGATATACATATATAAGTATTCTCTATATATACAATATGGTAATTACTTGTGGTTTAAATTGCTTAGTAAGTAAACTTTTTAAAACAGTTTATCTTCCTACGAAATGGTTTCTTTTATTAATGTAGATTTAATGTATATATATATGAAGATCAAGTAAAATTTTCAAACAAAAGCTGATTTACTACCCTTTCATGCTGTTTTTTGCCAAACTGACTTTATGTTCTTTATGTTTACCTTAATTAACTTAGAGAAGCCATATAACTTCATGAATCTCATTTGTCGTCTGAGTGATGTATTTTCAAAATAAAAATTTCATATATTACACATTTTTAACATCATGATGTTAGACAAAAGTATAATGAAAGGGATACTTTAAATTAGAAAATGTATTTAATATATCTAAATATTTATCATCGTTACTTTAAATCGATATCGCTCATCGGTACTCTGTTTGCTATGAGAAATAATGGGTGAAAAGGAAAACTAATAATATACTTCAGTGTTCAATTTTTTTTAACAAACAGTTTTCAGTCACTAAAACAACATGTCATTTTTTTATAAGTTCGAAAGTTACACCGACCTCAGCGAAAAGCTTATACGGCGGTTTATATATTCACATATTTTATACTGGCTTTACAACACTTAATATTATTTTAAATTGCATTATTATACAAGTTACACATATTGCAGTCGCATAATTATTTCACATAAACATAATTCTGTTCCAAAAATAGACACATTTCCAAGATCGAGATAGAAAACAAAAATGCAATACCATTTTCTTAGCTATAATACGAAATTAAATTCACAAAAAACTTATAAAACAATATACATTGATACAAACTTATTTAAGCAAATATGTACAAAGCTGATCAAGGTACATGCCCATAACATTGGCATCGAAACAGACCATTTTACCAATACATACAATTACCTATGTGATTATTTTCACAGTTAAAAGGTGATCCGCACTTAATGCAGAATCTTTTTTTTTAATACCTATAACAAATACATGCAGCTAGTTACAAATACTGTTCACAAAAAACAGATAAAGACAAGACAAAACAGCACAACAAGAGGCTAAGAAACCACGTGCAAAGATGTCATATGCTGGTCCATAAGATCCCTCACAATATACTTAATGGCTTTCTTACAATAGTAGTCACAGAAGATCTTATACAGATCCCAATTCTCGAATCCTCTTGGTAAATTTCTTCTAATGCTTTTATAATTGTCACATTCGAATAAACAGTGCTTGACCGCTTGAATGGCCCCACATGGGCATTTATCGTCCTTCCCATGGAAGCGCTTTTGGTAAGCGCCAAAACACCCATGTTCAGTGATGGCTTGATTGATCACAAAATCTACATATAGTCTGCTTTCACTAACATATTTAAAGATGTTATATACACTTCTTCCCTTACTCGAATTATCCCAGTTAGTTTGCCATTCCAATTTCTCTTGGTGTTCTATCTTTCTTTTTACAAACTTCCGATTATACTTATAATTGGTTTCAGCCTCTTCCAACTCCGTAGCCCCTTTGGCGGCTTTATCTGCCTCTTCATTTCCCTTTATACCGACATTTTTTTATAAAAAACATCACTGAGCATTTAAAGTCGGGCATTTTAAATTTATTACCAGTTATAGACCTAAGATTTCCTTTCTTATGTTTTTCTCAGCAATTATGCTAGAAAAGACATAGCTTCATATACAGATTTACTTTAAATATTTACTAATGACTGACATTTTTTTGTGACTCTAGGCAATACGGAAAAAACTCAATACTTCAAGTACAACAAAGAAAAATATTCGTAACAAAGCATAAGTTTTCACCGTTACTTTACCACCTAAACAAAACTTCTGTTCATAGCTATTTCTTGGTAGATTTGAAGTGCATATTTTCTTTATAGTTTATACTGACCCCTAAATATGTGTTCACTTGTTCTATTCTAAAGAGTGAGGGGAAATGAGGTCTTTCCACCAGCGAGTTTCTTTCAGAGAATGGTTTCAAAACTAATGATGGCTAGACAGAATAGTTTCTCTTGTGACGTTTCCGAAATTTAGATAAAAGGACTCAAATACTTAACAAACCTAATCATTCTGTTCTTGTCCTTTTATCTTTATGTAACATTAAAAGTTTAGTAACTAATAACTTCATTTTAATCGTCATGACCTGTGTCATAATCTCAAAAATAAACTAAATTTAACTTACATTTGAATAAATAATTATATTTGCAAGCATGAAAGAATTCAAAGTTTTATTTTTGAAAAATCCATGTAGAATGAGAGAAATATACCTGCCGTATTGCCTGTCCTGTTATTATTTAATTGGGCGTGATTCGTATTTACTTGGGTTAGTACATATAGTATGGTAGTTGGTTGCGTTGTGTTATGTTTATTTTGTTGAATCCAACCCAAAGCTCTAGACATTAATTGGCAAACGAACAAGTTGAGTCATACCAAGACCTTAACTAAAAAAAAAAAACTTCTCTTCCTAAAAACTTAAAACCATCAATAACAATTAAAAACAACTAATTAAAATTAAATTAAATCTTAGTTTATTTACACATATACATTTTTACAAGTTATTTTTATCATACTTTTAATGGGCACAATTAGCCATATACAAAATCATTTATCGTTGTCTTAACATTTATCTCAAACTACTTAACGAGGAAATAGGGAGCGCGCGACACTAACCAAAACTCGTTACTTATTCTAATCAATCTCTTTCCTTTATTCTTCTGCTCTAACCATAAACAGACTCATTCATAAACAAAAGGGGGCTAAGCTAAACAAATAACGTGGACCACTCACTCAATTTAGATGATACTCGCGGATCGTTGACTCCGTCCACTCGTCTCGCTGGGGTCCGTGGGATGACTCCTTCCAGGGTGGGGGACAATCACCACTTGCTTCTCGTTTGGATCAGGCCGTCTAATTCTCAAACCACAACAACCTTGACTCATACGTATCTTCAGTTGCCTTAGTATTTTAGAACACTCGTAGCTCAAAGCAACACTCACGCAAATTTAAAAGTACGGGGAAACTTCTGCTCAACTCGATAAACTTTATTTTAAATGCAGAGAAGCGGGGAACCTAAAGTTCAACCCGACCAGGAAACTCTTAATCAAAGCAGGGATGCGGAGAACCTTAGCTCAACCCGACAAGTAAAATCTCTCTCTCTTAAAATTCAAACTCCCACATATATATATTTCATCACTTCTTTCTCTTCCGTGATCCCTCCTTCTCATAAAACTTTTCAGCCATTCCGGATCCTGCAACATTTCTATTTGACTGGTCATCTCAATTCTCATCTAATTGGATGCCCCTCTTATCCAGCGTATGCCCACAACAGATCCCCAAGTTGTTTGCGGTTTCGCACCATGCTCCGACCGCCATAAATTGTTATACAAAGAGTATTGTCTCATAAGGTCAATCCCGGTTCCAAGCCCTGCTTATCTCGTCTAGAATCAAACTTCCCGTGCCCACCGCCGTCGTAAAACTCTTTTCGTTAAACAAGTCATATAAGAGGACCGCTCCGCTCTATAATTGCACTGTCTTGCTCAGCCGGCGTTTCCAATCTTAACAAATAAATGTAACTTTGAAACCTTCTATCAATTTAACCTCTTAAATTTTATGTAATTTTACACACATTCGAAGGCGTATCATTTCAATACCTTACTATCAATATTATATAAGTGCTTTTCCTTGAATAGTTAATATGAATATTGCACATTTTTTAGTCGGTATTCATAAAATATATATAGTATCTTAGATCAATCGCCTTCGGAGTAATACATAAATCACCCCTAAATTTTTTCCCTGTTCTCTTATACAAACCACCTCTTTAGGTAATTGGATTCAATCTCCCAAACATAACAATATACCTAGTTCTTAAAAGTTGCTATGATTAAAAATATCTCAAGCCTTTTTTTTTTTCAAAAAAAACAAACAAATGAAGCACAGCGAACAAAGTATTATTCAATTCCATTTAAATTATGCAAATCTACTTCTAGTATTGTGGAATATTGTTCGGATTATTTTTAATATTGTGCTTCTATCATGTGTTATCATTGCTTAAATATTTATTATGATTTTTATGCATTATTATTATTGTAACTTTTTTATTATGATTCTTAAGCATTATTATTATTGAAATATTTCCTTTCGAAATATTATATGTTTAGAATCAATTTTATAAATAAGATGCGATTTCATTTTCATAAAGTATATTAAAAAAAATGTCAGCTACAATTTACTCACTAAAGATTCATTAAAACTGTATTATTATTAAAACATCACTCACGCTTTAATCTTTCCTCTTTTTTTAATCTCATGCTATTTTATCGATCTTAAAATTCTACGTATCTAATGAAAGTTTTGAATATGTTTTTTCCTCCTCTTTGAAATAATATACATATTAATTTCAACACTATATACTGCTTATAATGTACTGAACTTCAATATTCGCACTATCTCATCTTGCTGAAAAGGGCTACATTTCAACTTACAAGGAAGTCACTTGAAGTAATTTACCCAATCATCCCAAAAAAATCCAGTTTTTCTTTAGTTATTAACACTGTAATGTAACACTGGGTTTCTAATCAGCAGTTCTGAGTAATGAAGAAAAATCAATTACATTTCTATGCTATTTTGAAGAGAATTTTGTACCGTATTACACGTTTGATTTACTCTGTCAGGAGCAAGAATGGTAAAAAAGAATACTAGGAGGGTTTAAAACAAAATATTCATACGCAAGAAATTATGTTTTACAAGAATATTACAATGAAGAAGTAATAATTCACATCCCTATGTTAGTGTTTTACAGCTGCGTGCTGATACAGAAACGCAATTTCAGAAACCAATTGAACTATCGAATAACTGAGGTCAACTTCTCATTAAAATGCTCTCGTATATTAATAATTAGAAAAACTGGATATTATTTGATTTTATCGATATTGAAATAAAAGATTTTATAGGAAAATTTTAGTGTTTCAATACATTAATATAAAGTTATCATAATTTTGAAATTTTAATTTTTAGACTATGTTCAAATAGTTTATAATAGTTATATATGTAATTTTTTGGACTTTTTTTATTACATGGAGCTCTACCTATGTCTTTTATCATCATATTTCATTGATAAATTATAATATAATTCGCATATTTGTGAATACAGAGGAAATTATTTTTATGCACATATGCAGTCTTTGATAAAATTTATTTTGTGTAATTTGATAAGTGAATAGATTCAAAGCCCCAGTTCGGCAATCTCTCAAAATTCTTTGGCAGTTATATGTATATTAGAAGTAAAACTCAATGTTACTTTAGAGACTGAAACTGACAAAGAGCTATGCCTTACAGGAAACTTGTGGAAAACTCTCACGTAATAAACACATCTCTTCAAATCTAAAATAAACTAAAGGATGGTTACGTGTTTTGAACTAATTAATAGCTCCTCATCAGACTGGGTAATATTTGATGCGACCATCACAATGAACAATTCAAAAATGCATTTGTGAATGCAACTGTGCATGTTTTGGCACTTGCGAATTTTTCATAGTGACAATCTATCTCCACTTCCCGAAGATGAACTGTTTATTAGTTCGAAACATGTATCTATCCTTTTAATTTATTATGGATTTGAAGAAGTGTTTAATATCGGTGATAAAGGGGTAGTAAATAAAAAATCTATTTTATGCAAGGTGAAACAGCCATAGAAATGAAAGTATAAATGATTTTTTCAACTGAAGCCATTTCAATGTGGTTAAGAAGAAGGTGCAATAAAAGCTATTAACTACTAAAGAAAGCGCTAAAATGTTGTGTATCGGCGTATCCAAATATCCTGTATAAAGATTAAAGGAATTACGCATAAATTACCAACAAAATGAGAAAAAAAAGTTATCATAAAAGAAGTATTGATTCTCAAGACAAAGTCAAACTACCCTTCCATAACAAGAAACTAGATATTCTTTCTGAATTATAATCCCCTTATTAGATGAGAAATACAGAAGTTCGTTTGCACTTTATGGAAATGATTTTAATAGTTAAGTTTTATGTATAAATGCCGTATTTTAGGCGGTGATTTGCTTCTATCTAATAGCCATGGTTATTGACAATAGCTCGAATTTTCCATTAAAGTAAATTTTTGCTTAGTACTTTCATGTCAGGTTTACCTCATTCCTCTTGGAACGTTTTCCAAAGTACGTTCAGCGTTCTTAGATGCCGTTTTCCTAAGGCTCGTATTAAAAAAAACCGAAATCGCAAAATTCCATTGAAGAAGAGCCAGGTAATTTTACAGGTATTTCATTAAATGGGATACATTTTATTCCTGTTTCTGATTCTTTCTTTGCTAAATAAGCGGCAGTTGATTTAGACGTGTGACTAGAGGCTTTGCCCATAAGAAGCTTAACTTTATCAGTGTCCTTTCCATATAAGGCTGGAATTTCTTCTTCGAAAACTAGTTATAAAATATTCTGCTGATAGTAGAGTGAATTAATTTTGGATTTACTTGAGACTTTTTTTATTTTTAATTTGTGGTTGTAAAAAAATCCTGGTATTATCATGAACTCCTTTGAGAATTTTTCTCTACACTGACGTAGCCATTTCATACGGTAATTCCCGTCAGTCGAGCAACAAAAAATTTATCTTTTTTTACTACAGTCACTTAAATACATCCATGTCCTATCGAGTTTTACCACAAATTTTCATTTTTCAGCAGCTAAGTGTTTTTCATATAATTTTTTACAATTTGTTTTTCTTTCAGCAATATGCTTTGGCAAAAGCAGATGAACTTTCGGTTTAAACATCTTTTTTAACTTCAAATCTTCATGAATGATTTTACTTACAGTGCCAAAAGACATTCCTAGTTTCGATGCAATGGATCTTTGAGTAGGCGTATTTTCTTTTAGGATCAGAGACTTCACTTTCTTGATATTTACCTGCGTTCGAACAGTCTTAGGATGAGGTTTAGTGGTCATGGTTTCATTTTTACTTTCAGTTAGACGTTTTTTTCCTTTAAAATTTAATATATTATAAATACTTATTTTTGAAATGCCATAACCGAAATTTTTACACCGCTTTATAATTTGTTGATACGAATATTTCTCCCCGGAAAGTGCAGTTACATAACCTTCGAGCCATCTATCAATTTTAGGAGCCATTTTCAAAATAAATCTTTTATTTTACATTCCAATCAAAGCAAAACAATAGCAGACGATTATTCTGAAGTTGCCAAATATCTATCTCAAAATGCAAACGCCAAACACAAATTACAAAATCGTTTCCATAAAGTGCGAACGACCTTCTGTAATGCAAATTTCAACCTTATATATATATATATACATATATATATATATATGTGTGTGTGTGTGTTTTACCTTTCTCTTTCCACTCTTTTAGGATTCCTGTAGTCATTCTTGTAAATAGTGGTATACGAAGGACACGCAGGTTTCATCAGATCGGCTGGTATTCCCTCGTGCTTTGTGATATCCATCTTGTCAGGTTGACAGCAGGTCCTCTGCCACCAAAATTTTGACTTTTCAGTATCTCCCATCTCACAAATCGTAAAGTGTGGTTCACACCGGTCGACGCGGTCGCAGATGTGACCGTCTCCGTGGCATTGGTACTGCGGAGGTAAATGTGCAACGTCGCACTCGTCCAGATGCACTCTGTGTAGGTCTTTATCACAACTGTCACACGAGGAATGGTAGACGTGAGTTGGACCTGTTGATGTCTTTTTCCAGGTGCAGTACTCATCAGCTAATTGCTGGCATGGATCTCTGGCAAAAGAGCAGACGGAGGTAAAATTCTTAACTGTGCAGTTGTACAACAAAGTTCTATGAAAGATCGGTTTTAAGAGCAGTAATGAAAACGCAATGATGATTTTTTTTAAATATTAGCTAACTTAGCTGTATCGAAAATGAAAGAGAATGTACAGTTTGTACATAAATGAATATATCATCTTTGCAGGGCTATTGAAAGAAAACTAAACAAAGTACAAACTTGTTGTTCATTGGAAATCAAAAATAACAGTTAAAAGTTTATGGAGATTGGGATTTTAAATGACAAATTGCACACCGGTGGACTGGTCGCCGAGCACCCCAGGACTTTGATTTTCACCAATGGCCTCTTCGCAGCTCTGAAATCACTCTGATCGATTTTTTTTTCTGGAGCTTCATCAAACATTAGGTGTTTGTTCCACCGCTACCAAATGACGTTGACGAACTTAAGACACGCATATCTACAGCCTTTCAAACCGTCACACCAGACATAATGTAAAGAGTGTGGGATGAGTTATCGTACCACCTCGATATCCTTCGTGTTACTAAAGGAGTTCATATTGAACACTTATAACTGTGTCGATTTTAAACTTTCAACTGTTATTTTTGATTTCCGATGAACAACAATTTTGTATTTTGTTTAGTGTTCTTTCAAAATAAATGAATATCTCAACTTGTCCTGCAAAGTTGGGATATTCATTTATGTGCAAACTGTATTTCCTCACGAAAAAATAAACGCAGCTCTTCTACATATACTCCCCTTTAGAGTACTTGATAAATTTAAGAAATGTCTAATTTTGAAAACCATATCTTTAGTTAATTACGGGGCAACAAACAACCTTCCAAGTCCCATCCAAATTTTATGTAAGCTATATATATCAATATTTTCTTATTCCTTTTAAATAATCAGTAATTTATTTGTCAGATAAAATATTTTTCTCTGTCCCATCTGTCCTATTTTCTTGCAGGTCAGGAGAAGCTTTCCGTAAAGCACAGGGTGTCCAAAATTATTGAGCTCATTTCATGTTTGAAAAAAAAAAAGAACGAAATGAGGTACATATATGTTTATTGTTTTCTTGGAAAGACAATTTAAAACAGTTTTTACACAACAAACTTTTAAACATTAAGTAACTTCCACATGAGCCAGTAGATGGCGGGACAACATTTCGGAAGAAAAATTTACTAACTGCGTCAGTCTGCAAATGGCTACCGTACAAGAAAAAGCAGTGTGCGTTTTGTGGTTCCATGAAAGCAAATCCGTTGTAACTGTTCAGAGACGTTTTCGTTTAGAATACTCAAATCATCGTCCTCCAAGTAAGGACTGTATTAAACGTTTGTACCAACAATTTAAGGACACGGGAAATGTGGAACTGGAAGGATTCGGGAAGTGTTTTCTGTTTATGGCCTACCAGCACCTTTCCTATGTTCCACATTTCCCATGTCCTTAAATTGTTGTTACCAACATTTAATACAGTCCTTTACTTGGAAAACGACGATTTGAATATTCTAAACGAAAATGTCTCTGAACAGTTACAACAGATTTGCTTACATGGAACCACAAAACGTACAATATTGCTTTTCCTGTACAGTAGCCATTTACAGACTAACGCAATTAGTATATGTTTCTTGCGAAATGTTGTCACGCCATCTACCGGCTCATGTAGAAGTTATTTAATGTTTAAAATTTTGTTGTGTAAAACTGTTTTAAATTGTCTTTCCAAGAAAACAATAAACATGTACTTATCTCATTTTGTTCTTTTTTTTTCAAACATGAAATGCACTCAATAATTTTGGACCACCCTGTAATATGGCCCTCGTCACATTTCGTGTCGTGCAGGTCTGGTACAGACTTATCCTAAAGTAGTACTCTTTATTGATGAACACATGTGGCGTAAATTTTGATCAAATCAAGTATCACTTCTAAATGTTAAAGAGGAAGGAAAGTTTCATGAATCACCATCGTGGATTTTCACAGTGGGGCATAATAATGTAACTAACAAAGATTAAAATGCATTTTTACCTCTTTTCCCTTTGTGGTGCTAAGTACACAGGATTTCTGTCAGGTCTTACTACTACAGGAGGAGGTTTGAAATCGCACTGATAAGTTGTTTCAGTCAGACTAGGAACAGTTAGATGGTGCCAGCGATCCTTAATGTTAGGATGCCATGGGGGAACTTCTCTAAGAACATAAAAAGTACGATGTTAAGATGCGATAATTGTAATCAAAAAAAGATGTTTCATGTCTATACAGATGTTTCATGTCTTCTGAGGGTTTTGTTACAGTAAACATTTAATACAATCACTGTCATCTTTTTTTTACATGTTTTTATTAACTTGCTTTCTTGTTTGTGTGTTTGTCCAGTACAAATCTTGCAATCGATTTTTAACTAACTTCCCGACTAGCTAGACATTTGAAACTTTTAGAATAGCTCGGAACACGATGACAATGCATTTTTTAATACTTTTAGCCATATTTAGGCAGATTTTTACCATGTTTTTATTATTTTCAGTTAATTTCGTTTTGTAGACTTGTGCAACCATCTGTCGGCCGGGACGGGAACGAAAAGTTAAACGCAAGTTAACTTCCAATTAACTTCCTTTTCTTTCAAGTTGATGGGATAATTCATTAAAAAAATTTTTAAAAAGTATTTATTAATACATAGAATTGTTAAGTTTATATGATTCAATAGAAAATTTAAAAACATGGTATATAAAAAGTTCTTTTTATCTTGTAATTTTTACATTTTAGGACTGTTACAATTTAAAGAACTGATTTAAATAATTTTCAATTAAGTCAAAATTATTCAGTTCTGCATAGGTAAAATTACTTTGCTTATATACATAGCATATACATAGCATTGGGCTTATATTAAAAACTATGTACTGAGAGAAGGAAGTCGGTTTCTCGTAGACCATAAATATCGATAGCTCATCGGCCTTTTGAGTGGAGAGTCAACTAGATGACACAATGTCGTAAAGTTAATGTAACTGTCTGCGTCCAGAATCTTTGCATATATTTGGTTTTAGTACTAAGATTCTCATACTTAATATTCTATTATGTATGCCCTAAAAAACTGAAATAATCATTTGTAGTTTGAATGATTTATTGTAAGTTTATACATTATCGCTTGAATTAATCACAATATTAGCATTTCTCTCGAGAGACAGAGACTGATTTTTGAAAATTTGGTAATATATTTCACTCATTTTCGTAAGGTATGAGAGGGTAAATATATTTTCAACACATACATCAAGCCAACTTGCAGAGTAGAACATGTAGCTTGGGAGAAGACTTTAAAAATAATTTGAACAGAACATAAAAGAATCTTAGAGAACGTAAACACACGTGACAGTAAGTTAATAAAACTTTATAGCCAGTTTTAAAATGATACTCCATAAATATGACTTTTTCTATATTTTCCAGAAAATATCTAATTTCTGTAGTACTTACAATGAGCATGGAGTGAACATTAACATGATTATGACAGAAATTGGAGTCCAAACTATAAGGTGTGTTTTGGACAAACATTTGCAATTCCTATAGGTGATATACAAATTGATTTGTGATTCATCCGATCACACGTTAATTTTTTATTTGTTCTTAGAAACGAAAGAATGTAATGAGTTTCAGCCTGAAGAAGACTACGTCTGTTAATCTTATACTAGTTGCTAATTATCTCTTCTGACGTGTATTTTAAGAAGTTTTTATTTTCTTTTTGACTACTTCTGTAGTTAAGGCAGTTTGCGGTTAGGCTTTTTATCGCTTTGATTTCTGACTCATTCAGAGAGAAAATTCCGGTAACTTTTCACTGTTGTCTATGAAAAGTACTATGTGTCTTTCATGCTATTCTGCTGGTGTCTAGTTATCCCATTTTTTCAGTCAAAAAAGAAACATCAGATTATTTGACACAAAAAAAAATGTTGTTCTGCTATTTACTTCATTTAGCTGCAGTGAATAATTGGACAATATTAATTTTAATTTTTCAAAAACTTTTTACGTTAATTTGTTATTATAATTCTCCTTTATCAGAGTGATGGATTCCTGAAAGCATTTCTATTTATTTGTCTCAGTAAAATATAATTACATACTAGCATACTTAGTAATCACAAGCCAAAGAAAAACTTTACTTTTTATAAATATATATATATATATATCATTAAATGCATGTTTTAACTCTTCACAAATATCCAAGAGCATTTATATTAAGAAAAAGTGTTCTAATTTTGCTAAAATTACAACATTACAGTGCTTTTAAATTTACGTACTGCAATTTTTAATATGTTCTTCGAAAAAAAAAATAATGGTAACAGATTTCTTTGTCGTTATACAGGGTTAGCAATAGATAAGTATCCCACTTCAGAGGGCTCTAGAATATGTTCTATTGGTCCAAATGAGATAAAATTTGAACTACAGATAATTCAAATGATGCTCTTGATATTTATTAAAAATAATTACAAGATAAAAAGAACTTTTAATATACCATATTTTTAAATTTTCTGTTGAATCATATATACTTGACAATTCTATGTATTAATAAATACTTTTTAAATCTTTTTTGATGAATTATCCCATCAACTTGAAAGAAAATGAAGTTAATTGGAAGTTAACCTGCGTTTAACTTTTCGTTCCCGTCCCGTTCAATAGATGGCTGCACCAGTCTACAAAACAAAATTAACTGAAAATTAATTAAATCTGCTTAAAGAGGGCTAAAAGTATTTTAAAAATGCATTGTCATCGTGTTCTGAGCTATTCTAAAAGTTTCAAATGTCTAGCTAGTCGGGAAGTTAGTTAAAATTCTATTGCAGGATTATTTGTAAGGGACAAACACACACACAAACAAACAAGAAAGCAAGTTAATGAAAACATGGTGAAAATAGTACAAAATTACACGATAGGTGACGATGTACCCTTGCATCCTGAAAAAGTGACTATGGTGGGGGTTTTCGGCTACTTTTATGATTGCACCTAATTTTTTTGAAGAGATAACTGCAAATGGAATCCAAACCTGTTTCGTTACAGGAAAACGGTACAGAGATACCTGAAGGCATCCTTTTCTTACAGGATGGCGGACCTCCTCACATTGATCGTCGTGTAAAGCAAATGCTAAGACAGCATTTCACAGATGCAGGGTTATCAGCCGTCATTTCCCTACACCTTGGCCTCCTCGTTCGCCGGATATCATACCCTGCGAATTTTGGTAGTGGGGTTTCCTGAAGGACAATATCTACCGTAAAAGGCCAGCACCTGTGCCAGATCTGAAGGACATAATTCAGCGCCATGTTCTTGATATTTCGGCAGACTCGCTCCGGTCAGCTGTAGAAAATATGGTTCTGCTATTTGAGCTCATTGTTGAAAATGAAGGGGGACATATTGAGCAATTGTAATGCTACTTTTTTACTATTATTTAACGTTTATAAAGTATATTAAATATTCTATGTGTATTTCAGCGTCACCTAAAGGCAGGATTTTATACTTTTTATTTTTATAAATGTCAAGCGCATCATTTGAATAATCTGCAGTTCAAATTTTATCTCATTTGGACCAAAAGAACGCATTCTAGATCCCTCTGAAGTGGGATACTCATTTCTTGCTAACTTTGTACTGAAGAAAGCTTTCTTACACATGGGGTGTCTTGTGCCAGTGAAAGTCTTTGTGCGTGACACTTGTGTCCTCAAGCTTGGGTTCTGGCAGTTCATACATCATAACTGGTTTCCCTATGCAAACGTCTTTCCCCTGGTTGGCGCAGTCTTTGCAGCAGCGACAGAGATCTTTTATATCTCCAGCTTCAAGATTTTGAAACGCCTTGTCGCAGTCCACGTACGTAACTTCATCGGCAAAACGAACACCTTTAGAGGAAAAAATAATTAAAGAATATTAACTTGTTGTAGTTACGTTCACGAACCATTCAGTGTGAAACTATTTTCCATTCATTCCTATAATTCAGATATTGACTTCTAAAATAATTAATCTTAGCACTTTAGGCTGCCGTATACTAACCCCATTGGATAATCTCACCTCAGTGTTAACCTTTGGAGAAAATTTGTCCATTATTTACAGATACATAACTGCTGATAGTCCAATAAAAATGGAATTTTCAGATCGCTTGGAATTTTCTGCACCTTGCAACAGGATTCATTTTATAAATTTCGTCCACCAAAGGAATTCATGAGCGTTTAAAACATACTATACCAGATTTTTTCCTTGAATAATTTAAATTTCAAAACATTATTAGCATTTAAAAAAAACGAAAAATTTCCCAAGGTGTAAAATTTCTTTCTCTATTACGAAGTACAATTAAAAAAAAAATCTTTCAATCCAAGTCGGCAATCCTTGGACACATTTTCTCCATAGGTTGTCATTGAGGTGAACGAATCCAAAAGAGTTAGTACACAGCAGCATTAACCGTAATTAGAGTTCCAACGAAGGATTCAAGTCTGAAAAATGGAAAGATTTATATTTAAATGAAAGATTTATATTTAGATGTCCTGCCACTGATAAAGGATTGCATTGAAAAAGTATTTTGCAATATCTTTTGCAAGAGCATTTCCCAATAAAAAACATATTTTAAAATCTCGAAAGCAAAATTTTAATTTTAATATTCTAGCAGTGATCAAATAACAGAATACGATTAATTAATTCATAATATTAAGCATTGTTACTGTTTGTTAATGGGATTTATTTTATATAAATAACCAAACTTTCGAAAGTAATCTTGCATACCCTAGGAAATCGTACAATTAAATGAATAGGAGTAATTTCAGCAATGGCTTACAAATATCCACATTAACATACAAAAATATATTCTTCACAGTTGAATTTGCATATTTTTTTCATTTTTGTTCAACGGAAAGGTTATAGAATTATTTATTTTCAGAATTAATAAAAAAATTATTCATGAATCCCTTAAAAATTCAAAAAACATGTTTTTCTAGGTAATTTTTACACCAGGGAAAATGTATGCAAAGATTTTGCTCTACAACAAAAACCTACAAGACAGTTTAAAGAAATGAGTACAGTGTTTGACATCATATACGTAGCCATTCAACAACAATGTTCAAGATATATCCTGTTTGATCTGTAAAACCATCTAATTTAGATCTCGCTCCCCCCTAGCAAACATAATGAACTCAATTTCTCTGCTGATCATGTCTATGTTTTTATATATCGTATCTTATAGAAATGGTTTTGACAATTGTTTTTTTACGGGATGAAAATATTTTTTGATAAAATTAGGTCATAATAAGATTCCATAAATTTTTCTTGTTCTTTATATGAGTTTACCTTAAACTAAGCGCATATACACATCGGTAAGGCGTGATCATTCACAGAAAAACATCATTTTCACATCAAACCTTGAAATGATCAGAACTTTCCAACCGAGCTTGTCGCAATAGTAAAAAATCCTTTCAGGGGAGCCGTTCGCACAGTGCGAACGCCTAAATCTAGTCTTCTTCTCACTTGCATTCAATGCATTTCAGTTAAATGTGCAGAAAATTACCCAGTCCTGCCATCTGTTATCAGTTTAAATAAGTAAAAACATTTTCCAACCTTTAATTGGAAAATTTTTCAAGATTATTTAGGTAAAACAAAATCGGGAAAAAATCTGTACCATGTATACGGTGGAGGTTTTTACCTCTGAAAGGTTTAAAGAATGATTCATGAACTATTCCTCAAATAAAAAAGGTAAATTTTGAAAGATTGTAAAAGTTTTGAAAAAGAATGTGTAATCATCTACGATGGATCTTACAATAACTGGTAGGGAATCATAACCATACCATTACAATACGAATCACTTACATTTTGGGGCATCCCGCTTCTCAGGTTTGCTAACAGCAGCTCCACATTCACACTCGCAGCTTTTCAAAGAGGATGTGGGATCTGTCGGATCACATCTGCAAATCCTCGGTTCCGTCCAAGATGTCTTTCTCGGGCAACACGCTCTCTCAGTTTGTTCATCAATTCCCTTTACTACCACATCCAGGTGGCAGAGGCAGCCTGCCGAATCTCTCGGGGAACAGCAACATCCAGAAGCTTTAATAATTCCTCTTTCATCTCTCAAGCCATTTTGATTACTGTCTGAAGAGCAAATGCCTGTTTCCCGAAGACAATCGGAAGGAACGCAGGGAAAGCAACTGCCACTCACTCCAGGATCCTGATGTGTAAAACTGGATGTTTGTTCCCGTTGACAGTGGCTCAAAGCCGGACATTCCTGTCTTGCGAGACGATTTTCATAGCACAGACAACAGTTGTCGCAAGGAGCAGAGTTTTGTAAACAATTTTCGTTCGGGGTTTCATCCGGAGGCGTACATTTGAAATTTGTTCTCAGGTATGGGTGGCAATAATCTCCAACAGTATTCATTGTATCAAGGCTCATTTGTTATTCAAATAGGCATCAGAGCTCAGTTATTTTACTTCCGGGTGTTCCAGTCCTCAGTGATGATAATATATTTCTGCTGTGGGTTTTTCTACATCTACTGTGCATTATTGTACCTTTGGTTATGCGAGGATAAATAAATAAATAAATAAATAAATATATATATATATATATATATATATATATATATATATATATATATATATATATATATATATAAGCATTAGTAATTTCTAAAGGAAAAAAAACACAACTTTTTCTAAGTATAAACAACTTTTGGTGAAATCAATCTGGAAATAGAAAAACCTGAATATATCCTTTTATTAAAAACTAGCGGCCCGTCCCGACTTTGTCCGGGTTGAACAAAATATTATACCAATAAATTTCCTGTTGATAGCCAATAAATTGAAAATCTTTTTTTTTACCTTAATAATAACATAATAATACCTTAAATTAATTTTACGTTAGTTAATAATTAAAATAAATTTTTTAAAAGATAAAGGCGTGCCGGAGAACGGCTAGGTTCGAACCGCTAGCGTCAGAACAGAAGCCCACCGCGATAGCACCACGCTAAGAATCGTTGAAATCTTCGGAACAAAAAGCGGTAGAAGACAGTAGCGGAAACAATGGAGACTGTTAGGATTACGCCCCAAACTTTATTTCTACTGATCAGATATACATAATATATAGCCTATGTCCATCTGTAATAATGTACCTTTTAAACTGTGAAAGAATTTTTCAAATAGGTGCAGTGGTTCTGGAGATTACCCTCCACGTACAAAATCACTCTTTCTTTATATATAAGTATAGATAGCACCACGCTAAGGATCGTTGAAGACTTCAGCACAAAAAGTGGTAACAATGGAGATTGTTAGGATTAAGCCCCAAACTTTATTTCTACTGATCAGATATACATAATATATAGTCTATGTCCATCTGGAATAATGTACCTTTCAAACAGGGAAAGAATTTTTCAAATAGGTGCAGTGGTTCTGGAGATTACCCTCCACGTACAAAATCCGCTCTCTCTTTATATATAAGTATAGATAACAAGGGATTGATTTAAACTTCTAAAACAAACCAGCTTTTTTCATCATGTGCAAATAGAGCCTACTTTTGCTGTTAATTAAAAGCCTTTTTACTGTTAATTATAGTGCTATATGAAGGTTTATCTATTCCTCCTGAGCAATTTCACTATTTTTGGTGCATATTTTCCCATAAACTTTTGGTGGTCACTGCTAATTAAAAGAATAATTTATCTAATTCTGTACTATTATCAGGAAATATTTAGGATAATTTTGTACATTATGTATCCCATTATGCTAAAGGTAGCAGAAAAATAGATAGTTTATTCTGTTCCAATTAGAGTTGTGAGTTCTCAAAAACCCATGTTCTTGGATGAACATTTTACTTCATGTTCTAAGGAACTGTATGAAAAGTTTTCATTTAATATACCAAAAATAAGACTGCTAATCAAGCTTTTTATGTTCACTATTTTTTCAGAATAATTCTGATCAATTTGGAATATGCATATTAAAAGAGAATAAAAATTATTCTTAAAATTTTAATTATAGACAATGTACTTTTATGTATAATCAATATATGGTGGAAAGTTTCTTAAAAGTAGATTTGAATTTAAGGAAAATTCAAAAATAGTTTTAAGCTCAAATCATATCAGAAACTCCTTTAAATTTGTAAACATATAAACTAGAATACAAACACAAAATTCATAAAATATATTTTTGACTTTAAGATCATCATATATGCGACTTGAATTATATTATTACCCTTTGTGTGTGGGAATTGAAACTGGTCTTTATAAAAGTTTCTAATAGCATTCTCATATCTTTACATTTGATTATTATTTTTCTACCAAGATTTATAAATTTTAGAAGTAAATTTTATTGTGACTGTGAGTATGTTGCTCTTTTCCAACAATCTATAAAATGTTCAAAATGAATGAACTTCTATTTTCAGGGAAATGTGAAAATATTCCAAACATTACAACAAGCTGTAATGCTACTCCTAGATTCTATTTTTCATATCAGCGGATACTCGGTTTCTGCATAATTGTTTGCCAAGTACCAGAAGGATTTTGCGCCAAGTTAAAAAGTTGCCAAATGTAAAAGGCCGAAGCAGAACCATTTAAGCTTATAGATATAAAATTATGACAAAAACTGAAAATATATATTTATAACATACTGTGATAACGATAAGTAAAACAACTCATAAACAAAATATTGAAGAGAAATAAATAAGAGAATAAAATATTTACAACAAAGTTAATGTAAGCAAAATAAAAATGTAAGTCCAGACATTTTCCATAAGATAATCCTTTTCAATCACTTGGCGATCTTGACCAAAAAATACGCAAGAACCGAATATCTTTCCCCCTCTAGAGATAAATGAAATAAAGGTAAAAAAATTATCAATTTGGTTAAAGAACTTTTTTAGTTCTTTGCCAATACCAAAACCAATTAATCGTGGACACTAATTATTATTTTTTTTTGAGTGTATGTGTGATAATGATACTGTCTCATAATGTTCTTAGCAAATATTATGAGTCAATTTAAAACAAACAGAAACAAAATACAACATAATAATTTATAACTGGTCTTATTGTCTTACATATCGAAAAAAATAACATTGAAGTCCTGCATTTTGTATTGTTAACCACGACCTAGACTATCGAAAATAGTACTGTGTCATGTAACTAATGATATACGGTTTGGTGTTTTCAAAGAATATGTTACTCCTAGCTATAATTTTTTGAAAATTAAAGCTAAGCGTATGGTCGTTAGATGACCAATTTATTGGAAAGGTTAACTGATGATGGGAAGAAGATTTTATGTTTGAGCCTGAATGTACCATTATTTGAAAGATATTCAGAGTCAAGAATTAAGTAAAGGAAAAAAATTTATTTTTTTTATTACAAAATATCTTTTAGGGAACTTGTATATTGTCTATTTGGAGGGGAAATAAAAGCTTTTTTGCCACTAAGCCCTTAGTTCAAACATAGTCGGTTGTCTTTTGCTATATTAAACATACGGGACTTATAATTTAAAACAGAGGTAAATACATGTAGAACATTATGTGGTTTCCTGCCAAGCCATTTTTGGGGCCAGAGGTTTGGCACGCTGGAGTTTGTTTTTATCTCGCTAGTTTGAAATAGTTTACGTGTTTCTAGAAAATTGATGTACCAACTACATTTGGCTACGATATCATGGCCGTATCATGTTTTTTATATTAACCAAAACGGATTTCAAATTTCATCATACATCAGTGCCTACATGGGATCTCGGTTAAAGTAAAGAACCGGGTATCCCCATTTCTTTGGGCATGGTTTGGCGAATTTTTCAAAATTCGTCAAACTCACACTAATAAACGTCGGTAACGGTAACACAGCGGACAACAAAATGACTTGTATATACAGAATATACAGTCAGATTTAGGCAACTTAAATTGCATACATATTTTAGGATAAATCCTAAATGACATTCTTCCCTCATATTTAAAATTAAAGAACGTGATATTGTAATGGGTAAATCGGAAGAAGCGGGGGTTGTTGGCGACTTTTTGGCGATTTTTTTAAAAGTCGCCAAATTTGCGTTTCTGAGTCCGCGATTTTTTTCCCCGCTCATATTTTGTTGTTTTGCTGTTTTTAAAAGTTTAAAGTTTAAAATTCACGGTACCATCGCCAATTTGGCGCCAAAATCCCGTTCGGGGACCTGTTAGGCTTAAACTGCGAAATGTAAACAAATGTGGCGACCAAGAAAGAACAAATAAATTGAAATACAAACTTACTGCTGGCTTTATGAAACTCGTAGGCGTACACGGGATCTTCGCTTCGCTCAGATACCCTTGCTTCACTCCGCTGCGCACCGTTACGCATCCGTCCAAAAATATTACAGAAAATCCCAGCCGCTGGCTTCGCTACGTACCACTGGCTGTAGTACAGTAAAACAAGCTTCCGCTAGCTGTAGAGGTCAGTAGAACAAAGCTTATGCCACAAAAAATCAAATAATATTATCCGATCCGAATGTAAGAAACCATAGACTAGTGCGTCATTTACAACCCCTTCTGTACCCCCCCCCCTTAATCTCTATTGCGAAAATCTACATCTAACAATATCCAAAATCCTCCCCTGATATTTAGAAACTACATCTTTAACCAACATAGCAATAAACGGCCAACTGAAAAGCATTGAACAAACACTATCAAAGGCGCATTCAGATGGAAATGTAGGGGTAACCAGAAAAGGGGATACATCGTAACAGGAAGTAAATAATCGCCAAGTTGGCGGCAGCCCCAACTTCTTCCGATTAACCTTGTAATGCACACATTAAAACGAAAACACGCACTCATAAAGAAAAATAAATAAATAATTTTAAAAAACTCATCAGTCGAAGGTTCATTTTCGGCAAACAATAATAAACACTTGTCCTCTATGTCATTAAAGATAAATCCATTAAATACAAACCTGTTATGTGTTCTGCATTCAATTTTATAAACGGATAAGATAGCGATAACTTCGCTGGATTTATCGCCCACGTCTAACGGTGTACTATTTGCACGATCCTTTTTCTGTAATGATTTCAACATCTTCCTGCATATGAACTTCTCTGTAATAACCGTCGTCTTTTAGTGTGATTTGGAAGAATTTTGAAAACTTCGCCAAACCGCGCCAAGGGGTACCTACATCTCTACTTTAACCGGGATCTCCAAAACGTACACATTGTTACGAAAGGCCCGATAGCCAGTCAACAATTGTCTGGCTCTGTTGTAAAGGGAGAAGGGAATAGAGAAATTCAGTATAATATCTAAGTACAATGTGTTTTACCAGGAGGAAAAGGAATTTTAAAATGGGCACAGCTTCGATTAGGACTCCATTGGCGATATTTTGTATTGGCGACTTTTGCAATTTACATTTGGTGCATTTGGTATCCCAGAATTCATTTCGGCAACTCTGCCGTAGTCGCATGTGTTTTAAACTGAAATAAACCATTTTCCAGATTGTAACTCGATGGAATATGCCATTTACAACTTTGTACCCCGTTGGAACAGCTTTGGTATAGTAGAATTCGTATATTAGTAATTTAGTATACACAGAATTTGTTTCGGCAACCCTGACACAGTCGCGTAACGCAAACCAGGTTATACCTCTTTTTTCTTATTTATTTTTTATTTTGATTTCACCATGTCTTTCTGTGTAGATTTATCGGTACTTACGGAAAATCCAGTCGAACATTTTCGCCAAATGAAGGCAATGGCACCAAGAGGCGATTTTTAGCCAATAATGGTAAAACCTACCACACGTGATTCAAAGTTCCCTTGATAAGAGTTTCTAGCTCTAGCAGTAAAGCTGTCGCTGTTTTAAGTTTTATTGTAGCTCTGCGTTGCAAAAAGTATTTAAAATTTGGGATTTACCAACTACAGAACAAGAAGCAGTAGAATTCTCTCAAAGGTATGGAATCTTACCGTCATCCAAAAAATGCGTTAATGGCCACGATATGGCGCATTATTTAAAAACACAGAATCAATGGCGTTGTAATATTAAGATTTGTCAGAAGCGAATATCCTTTCGGAAAGAAACATGGTTCGAGAGTTCAACCAATTCATTTGTGACAGCCAATTCATTTGTGAAGATTTATTTACAGTTGGCACAGTGAATTGACTACTATTGAATGGAGAAAAGAAGAATTAAGAGTTGAGTGCCAAAAATGTTATTAATTGGAATGAGAAGTTGGTACACACAGTCTTTTAACAAGGCTAAAGAAAAAAATCGGAGGGCCAACCTCATTGTCAAAATTGATGAGAGCCTTTTCTCAAGGCGTAAAAAACATGCAGGGAGAATAACTCTCGAGCAATGGTTGTTTGCAGGCATTTGAAAGGGGACCAACGAGTGTTTTATCGTAATAGTTCCAGATAGGAAGGCGATAAAAGATAACATCGAAGAAGGTTCTACAATAGACTGGGACTCATAGAAAACTTACAAAAACGACGAAATAAGAGCTGCTAATTTCGAACATTTCAAAGTTAATCATAAGTATAACTTTGTAGATCCGTATACCGGCGTACACACACAAAACATCGAGTGATTGTGGGATTCGGCGAAGTGATGGAACAAAAGACAACGTGGGACAGCGCAACACTACTTAGATTCTTATAGCACTGAATTCATGCAACGTCGTCTTCACAAAGAAGAAGACATATTTGTGTCTATTTTGCGCGCAATTGCAGATTTTATGCCGTCAAAATGATTGGCGGATTTGCGGCAACTTTTATGGTCGACTGGAGTTTCCATAAGAACTGATTTATCTATAACTTCTGGATCTACAACGTTTACGCTATGGGAAGAGTTCCATATCCTGTGCCGCTTGGCGCGGAAAACTCAGAATAATGCAACCTACCTAAGCGACTCCATTTTTTCGGTGTCACTTAGGCTTAAGGTATCCCACTACCTTCGGAGCACTTAAAACATAATTACGTCAACTTCTGTCTTATTTTTCTTATTTTTACCAAAACACGAAAATAATGAAAAAATAGACCATGACTATGCAACTTTTAACAAAATTTATGAATTTGGGTTGAAATTTAGCAAATTTTTACAGAAACAGCTCTAGTTCTAAAAAGAAAATTATGCATATAAAATTAATTTCTTTTTGTCATATGTACATAATTACCTTCTGAGTGTAATGAAATAAAAGCTAATCGATATCGGGAAATCTAAAAAAATTGCAGTTCATTATATGCAATTTCATATAAAATTTTATTAATTTGTCATAATACTTTCTAAAAATTCAGCTAAAATACTCAAAACCAAATCTGTAGTTCATACATTTTAAATAGTAAGAAAAACATACGGGAAAAATTTTATAGGCATATCACAATATTTGTTTATATTTTTGATTAAAAATGAGTTCCTCAGAAAACATAATTAAAGTTTTCCACTTGCATTGAAATTTATAGCTGCTACTGATCTTTAAATCACTGTCATTTCATTTCTAATGATCGTACAGAAAAAAATACAAGCAGAAATGGAAATTTACAATCTTTAAGAAAAAGGATAAAAAACATTTTCGGAATGCTCATCAAAATCAACGTTTTAAAGGTAGTCGAACACCTTAAAACAAAACAAATAAAATTTTATAACTTACCAGAAAGCCACATTTTGAAGAAACAAATATGGTGGGGATTTTGAGTAGTCTCAATTGAATCGGCCATTTTTTTTTAAAGGATATCCCCCAAAAATGCAATACATAAAATTTCTTATAGTGAAAATATCCACAAGAAGCATTTCCCTATTTTTAAATAATAACATTACTGTGATAAACTTTTAAACTCACTTTTAGAAAGGGAAAAATTAAAAATTGAGGGATGCATAGCGAATTAAAAAAACAGAAATTGGCAGAAGCAAAGAGACTTACCTGCAATCCCTTCATACGCGGTCAAAATGTCCGTTCAAAAATAAAACTATAGAATTGGTAACGTTTGAAATTACCACGTCATTAAAATTAAATTGATTGGCCTTTAGATATACCACGTGAAACACATCGCAGCAGAAATGAATGAGAATACACCGTATTGAAATATTTGTCGCCTCAAAAAAATCGCCAAATTTTCCGGCACAGGATATGGGACTTCTCCCTCTATGGGATGGATTTATTTATTTTTTTTTTTTTGCAAAATTAAATTTCTATGTAATTCATATGATATTAAGGATGCGATGTTTGGCTAGGCGACAAAAAAAGTCGCCGATACAAATTATCGCCAATGGGGTCCTATATCGAAGTTGTTCCTCAAAATGTAGTTGAGACAAAGAACATCTCGTAGCGTACAGTTTACATATCTTACGTTACTATTAGCACTAATTTTTGATCTGCTTTGTTTTATAGGTTCTTATATACAATTCTATAATTTTGTACCAACCTGTTCTTAATATTGTGGTCAAATTTGCATTAAAAAAACATCATATGAAGAAACCCATAAAGTGTAAACTACGGAAAGTTTAGACGAGAAGAAACTCGTCACACACAAATATGAAACTTATTAGTAATTTTACTACATTAACAATTAAACATTGCACTCAGTGAGTTCCTAAATACTCATCGCAAAATCATTTTAAAAGTCAATATTTTACCTGTCTTAAGGCACAGTTTGGAAAGTAGCTTTGTGAAGTTTGCTAACTTTCGACTGTACGATCACGAACTTAGTTACTTTTAGCATTATACTTTTTTCTATTGCAATAAGCATGAGATAATCATTACCTACTTGACAAGTATAAGACAGTCAATAAATTCTATGGGCCTGTTCACATAGGAGTCAGGCAGCGGAGCGTTAAAGTATTGAAATATATTTAACCAATGACAAACCTCAAAACGATTAGCAACGAAATTTTTAACGTCTATGATTGGTTTATTTTCGTCTCAACGTCATCTTTCCTTTAATGCTCCGCTACCGGACTCCTATGTGAACAGGCCCTGTCATGTGATATGAGTTTAAATAGATCAAGGGCACCTGATGTAATAAACGTTGGTGATGTTGTAAAAATCTACAGCAGCTTCCCAGACACAAGCAAACAATATAATTTTTTACAAATGTGCCCATAGACAATAGAAAACTTTGCATGTAGTTTTCGTCAGGTTAGATTTAGTCAACATTAAAAAGCATCAAATATTATTTTTATTTAGATAAACAAATAAAAGCAATATTAAGTTCCTAAATACTATTAGGTTTTTGCTGTTTACGAAACTGAATAAATGGACTATTTTCAATTTTTGTAGATAAATGCTTGAAACTTGTAGGTATATATGAGGCGGTGAAAGGCAAAGTGGTTTAAGTCACATTTTCAACATTTTTTATTTGAGGGCAAAAATGTAATCTCCATGTTCAATTTATAGTGGAATTGCAAATAATTAATATTTGCAATATTATAATAATTATTATAAATTATAATTTGTTCAATTTATAGTGGAATTTTATGGTTTTTGCAGTAAAAATCTTTGGACTTACACCACTTTGTCTTTCACCTCCTCATATTATGAACGAATTCATAGGCATAAACATTTACATGAAATTTTCCAGTAATGTGTCATTAAATTTCTCCTAGAATGAAATGTTGTTCGTGTAGAACCTTTGTAGCTTAATGATTTTAATTTACAAGAAATTTCTGTTTATGGTTTGAAACTTTTGATGGATACAAATGATTGAATTAGGGTTGCAATATACCCTGATGGAATCATCAAGTCATTAAGTGGCAATAATTGTGATTACCAATGTTTTTCAACACATACAATTTTTGCTTTTTTCCTCTAGTATTTTGATATAAAGTGAGTTATAAAGAATTTTTTAATAGTATTGACTGAAATACAACTGGTTGTGCTAAATAAATTTAGTTTGTTTTAAAATTTATTTTTTATTCACTATTAAATATGTCTTGTTTTCGAGATTTATACGCAAATACATGAAAATATGTTAGTAAAATTAAATTACAAGCTAAAAGCTTCCGAAGTGCATCTAGAAACCCATCTCGGGCACATATATGAATTCTATAAAATGTGAACTTCAGCTTCACCATAAAGCATGATTAAGAAACCAAATTATTTGGTGCCACCGGCAGAAAGTAATATGATAAAAGAATTAAATCGTAAGATGGTAATTTTAAAATGGGGGATGTAATATGGTGATGCTGTAGAAAGTTTAGAAAGGTTTGTTACAGTGGCCAAAATACTTCGGTAGGATTTTAGACTACCTTCAGGGCAACTGTGCTAAATTTCGTAAAGACTGGTCGAAGAATGAAGGAATGCACAGGAAATACACATACATACAGAAAGACAGAAATTCAATAATAAGTAAAGAGAGATGTATCAATAAAGATAAATACATTTTTAAAATTATCGATTTAGGTCTTTACAGTAGTTTAAATGAAAGTAGTTAACTTTTATTTTAGTCATATTCTCTGGTATATATTTAATTATAGACAAACTGGTAGTTACTTTTGAGGCGGTACATTTTAGACCTTTTCACATTCTAGTCTTGTTTTGTGAAATTCAGTAACAATATTTAAACTGAATATTGTTACGAGTTTGGAGCCAACTTGGCGTGTTATCGCCAGCATGCGATGTTTTGGAGTTCACGTTAAATAAAACAATGGTTTAGCACGTTCACGCGTCTACCATGGAGTAAGTAATAAATCCTGCTCTTGGGTCTATTGTTGGAAAATGGTTTCGTTGAGCGGTGTGGCAACACGGATTTTCTTTCCTAGGTGAATAAGAGTCTGGAATAAAAAGATCAGTTAAAAAGTGGTTTTGAATGCGATCGGTTGAGGTTTTTTAACAGGTGATGTTCTTCTTCTAAAAAGAGTATTCTCGGCTGGTTTAAGACAAGGTTCTCAGAGGAAAGGAAATTAAGGTCGTACGCTACTTTTTAATAACTGTTATATTGTGATTAATTTTTTGTCTGAATTCCAATTTGTCACAGAAAAGTTCTTAGGTGCTGGAATTGTTCAGCTTCCAACGAAGATTCAACGATTTTATTCTGTCTATTCTTCTGCAAGTTGTTAAAAGTGTACTGAAGATTTAATGTTTTATAAATTTCTATTTTTCAATTTCCGGTAACTGGCATAGTTATTTCTGTATTTGAAATTCACTTTTTAAAATATCTTCCCGTCGCTCGGATTTGGCACAATATTATCCTTATAATTTCAGACATTAGGGGAGAGTTCAAATATTGCCAAAGGCTATTTTTTTCTTAATAAACATTACATCCATATCAAATATTGCTCCAAAAGGCTATTTTTACTCGCTGATGACTCTCATTTGAAAGCATAATGTTGCTCTTCACAGCGACTTTTATCTGTCGATCAACGATTGGACCACTGCCCGAACATTGGCTCCTCTTGACTGAAAGGAAAATCTGTTCATATTAATGTTTCTCTAAAACTAACATTAGACTGAAGAGCGATGGACAAAGTTTTACTAGTTCAAATAAATTAAAGTGTTTAGAAATTAAAACTTATATAAAATAATGATCCCCATAGCAAATTTATCGCATTCAAATAAAAGTCATCTAATTATAACGTATGTAACGACTAAGTGCGAATTTCCAGAATCTCATACGGTCTCTTAACTTTTACAGTGATATTCTACCAGCTGAAATATTCAGCGCCGGAATTTCCTTTTATCACAAATTACTTGGTAGCTTAATATTTACAATATACAGTGAATCTTCTCTATGGCGGCCTCCATTGGTTCTCCATTGGCCTCATTGGCCTCATTTTGAGGGTTGACCGTCCAAAAGAGGTTCCTTTCATAACAATGGCCCTCAGGAGTCTGTAATCGGTCCTGAATAAAATTTGTTTGATTAGAGTTGGGTAGAAAACTTTTACTGTATATATATATATATATGTGTGTGTGTGTGTGTATGTATGTATGTATGTATGTATGTATGTATGTATGTATATATATATATATATATATATATATATATATATATATATATATATATATATATATATGTATAATATATACATATATAGATACATGCATACATATATACAGGGTGAATTTTTTAAAACTGACAGTACTCAGAGCGATCTGTAAAGCGATCTGTCAGCCTGAATTCCCCCAAAATTGATAGAGGGACAAAGGACGACATGGGAAAGAGTTTCCGTGAAAAAAAAATTTGTTCCAATACTGGCGCTGCTGTTGACTACATAGTCGTAAATTTGTATTTTGATGTTTTACTTGCCTTTCATGCAAATTCAAGGGTGCGCCGACAACAAGAGAGTAATAGTATCTTCCCCTATCGGCGACTTATGGAATTTTTTTTGTATGCAAAACTCTTTCCCATGTCATCCGTAGTCCCTCTATCAAATTTGGTGGAATTCCGGCTGATAGATCGCGCTATCGATGTCTTTGAGTACTGTCAGTTTAAAAAAAATCACCCTGTTTATAGAGGGAAACTTCTCTATAGTGGTCAGTCATTGTTCCGAAATATAGTGGCCGTCTTGAAGGGTGGCCACACAAAAGGGGATAAAATAATCTTGTGTAGTGTATTTTATCGGTTCTAAACAAAATATGGTCGTTCAATAGGGTGGCTGGCTAGAGAAGTGGCATATATACTGGGTGGTCAAAAAGTCCGTATAAAATTTAAAAATTCATAAAAATCGGAAAAATAACCAAAATAAAAAAAGGTTTGAAGGGTTAGCATCGCTAGGTCACAGGATTTTTTTTGAGACAGGAAAAAAAATAACTCAAAAAACAGCTGACAGGTGGCGCTGACTTACACAAGTCAAAGAAAAGATACTTCAAATAACGAAAAGAATGCTTCTATATCGTTTATTACAGCAGTAGGTGTTCCACATGACCCTCACCACAGGGGATAAGGCATTGCAGGTTAGTCACAAATCCAGCAACGGCAGAGTGCAGCAGGTTCGGATGTATACATGACACCTCTCGGCGGATCGCAGAACAACGGTGAACTGGTTGTGAAATATGAGCGCAGGTTCTTATAACCGTCTCATTTGCATATTTCTACAGAATTCGCTCGTACCTGAGCCACTTGTCGGTTGTTTTTTGAGTTTTTTTCCAGTCTTAAAAAAAATCCCGTGACATAGCGATTAGGCCAGTAGGTAGGGAGTTGAATTCGGAAATAATTCAAACAAAAGTGGAAACTTTTTTAATCACTTTATTTTAGATGAAATATGAATATCCTGAGTTTTCCCCCTCTGCCGAGGTGAGCGATGATGGTTAGGTAAAAAAAATGAGTGAAAAAGAGGTATTTTTTCAGTTTTTTCAAAATAAATTAAAACCGGTTCATCCAATCAAAGATACCCTAATATAAATTTTTTAGAGCATTAAATTCTGCGTAAAATGAGTACCAATGCATAAAAGTTACTTCGGTTATAAGGTTACTAGCTTCTCCTGAAGTTGCCGTTATTTTTTCAATTTTGCTAGTAAGTGCGATTTTGCTATACTTGTGTTTTGGGGGGAAATGGGCGAGGGAGGGGGATCCCGGAATCGAAAATAATTCAAACAAAGGTGGAAACTTTTTTAATCATTCTATTTTAGGTCAAATATGAATATCCTGAGTTTCTCCCTCCGACGAGGCAAGCGCTTGTGGTTAGGTCAAAGGACATCCGCTAGGTTCAGGGTGACCAGTCAAACCCCTTCCCCCACCCCCCAGATCGTCTTCCAGTAACTGCCAAGTTGTGATTTAGTACGGTTATGTTCCGTGTTTTTCCTTTTGCTTGCGTTATTATTTCATTTCGCTACTTAACGTGTCTCACAAAGTGTTCTAATCAGTACCAATGATGTCAGACTTTTGTCCAGTTTATGCAGAAACATTTGCAGAAGGTGAGACAATAGTTATGAGAGAAAGAGGGGTTAAAACATTGATAGAATATAGCAAACATAGAGGTGATGGTAAGCATAATCTTTTTAAAAACTGTACGACTGTCAAAATTCATGTTAAGTGCCAAAAGGCTTACACAAGAGAAAATCCATTGTTGCCGCAGCAAAAGCAAGTATTAGTGGTGCTGGTGCTCGACGATCTAACATACCAACATTCAATTTCCAAAAGGACTGTTTTTAGTGTGCTGAGAATGCATCAGAAGATTTTTCAGAAAAAAAAAAGAAATAAGAAAACCAAAAGCAAAACGTGACCGAGTAGGTCTTGTTACAACCTATGAATTATTAAAAGATTTCAAAGGACCTAATCCGTCTGAAAAAACTCTCAAGAGAAGACTGATGGAAAAATATGGTGATGACATTATTATTACAGCAGAATACAATAGACAACCCATTATATGTTTTCGTAACACTAGTTATAAAATTTTCAGCGCAAGTTGGTATGGATCTCGAAAAAATTATGAACAAGAAAAGTATTGCTAAAGTAGCTGCAGATATAATAAGGGAATACATAAGATCCAAGGTGTACGACATGGATAAGTATCCTGGTCAACAAAATTTTTTAGAGAATGCTGAGCAGAATATTCCTGAATCATTGCAGTATCTCCTAAATTCTATAATCAGTAAAAGCAAGCATGGAAAGGAAAATAGGAAATGGAAAACCAAGGTAACTGCTATTCCACACTCAATAATTTCTGCAACAAGGCCAAGATCTTTTATTTCATCAATACAATTAGGTATTGGCGCACTTTTATCAAGGAAATATTGTTCTAAAGATTTAATATCATAGCTCATACACTGGACTTTTGCTGTTCTTACGATAAAGTCAGAACGTTTAAAATGTCTTGTCTACAGCATCAAATAAGCAGTGCATTGCGTGGGTCCTTCTCCCAATTTGTTTTTGATAACGCAGATATCAATGTAGATACTTTAGACGGATAAAACATTTCACGCAATGGGTGGCATTAAGTGCATAACCCCTTCTTCTTCTCTTTCTTCACAAGGCCCAGTCGCAAGAGTGGGAGTGATTCCAAGCGCTGGGATTGTAGGGAAATCTGGTGCTATCCCATTCTTACCTTTTCAGAGCAGAACAACACTGAGTAGCATCATTATTGAACACCTTGGTGAAATCAACTATGCAGTTGAAGTTTTGCCAAGTGATTTAATGTGGATTTATAAAAAATAGCAATGCGATGAGACCCCAGGTTTGAATAGCTTTATGGAAGACATTACATGTACAAAACAGTACTGTAAATCACAAATTATGTTTCTTCCTTTCACCGATTCTCCTACCTCAAGCTATGACACCTTGTGCAGTGCTCTTGTCAGTGCAGCTAATGAATGTAAAGATATAGAATAGATTAATAGAGCAGAGCCATTGCTTTGTGACCATCGATCAGCCCCTTTACTGGAAAGCTCGGGAAATCATTTCCTCAAGTTCCGTAGAATCTGAGCTTGGGTTGTAACTGTCCGTTTGGGGGGGGGGGTCCATCTACTAATGCCCTTCATGGAAGCAGTATGATACATCATGTATGGCAGTGGGTTGCAGGACTTACTGAGCATTGCCTATGCTCGGGCATCAATTCAGAAGCTGATGACGGGTTATGCATATTCGAGAGCTGTCAGGGCTCACATGATGTGTCACTTGGCAATTGCAAAGATCGTTCCTTCGAAGATTGAGATTTCAGATGAAGAGTGAGAGGCCATCAGTGACGTAGACTGTTCTCTTTCTTAATCAGATACTGCTGTACAAAGTATTGTGCAGAAGTTTACTCAGAAATTCAGAGAGCTGGAAAATAATGAACCTACTGCAAAACTATGGGTGCAATATTTTCCAATGGTAACGTTGATAAACCAATTCATCCAAGCAGAGAGAAGTGGAGCCTGGAAGCTTCATCTACTTTGTGTGAAATGAATGCTGCCTTACTTCCTTGCAAGTGGCCATTTTTTGTACGCAGTCTATAACACTGTACTTGCAGGACATGCTTGTCTTACACAATAAGCTGACTCTTACAGAGTACAAGAATTTTGTAGAAAATGGCTTTTTTTACTATTCGGCGTTATGAAAAGTACTCTATGAATGCAGAATTAAATGCTCCAAAACATTTAGTTAGAGCTATTTTTTCTTCAAACAGGTACTTTCCCCGAAAAACACAATTATACCAAAAATCACACTTACTAGCAAAAGTTGAAAAAATGACGGCAACTTCGGGAGAAGCTAGTAGCCTTATAACCGGAGCAATTTGTATGTATGGGTACTCATTTTACGCAGAATTTAATGCTCTAAAAATTTTGCATTATGGTTTCTTTGATTGGATGAACCGCTTTTAATTTATTTTGAAAAAACTGAAAAAAATACCTCTTTTTCACTCAATTTTTTTACCTAACCACCAGCGCTCGCCTCGGCGAAGGGGTAAAACTCAGGATATTGATATATGACCTAAAATAAAGTTATTAAAAAAGTTTTCACTTTTGTTTGATTTGTTTCCGAATCCGGGAAATTTCCCCCCCTGCCTACTGGCCTAGATACTAACCGTGCAAACCTTTTTTTTTAATTTTGGTTATTTTTCCGGTTTTTATGAATTTTCAAAGTTTATACGGACTTTTTGCCCACCCGGTAGATAGATAGATAGATAGATAGATAGATGATAAAAAAAAAAGATTGTGTATTTTTTACGGATGATAGAGTGTTTCTGTTAGCGAAGTCCAGAAGGGAAGGATGATAATAAAATATAATAATCGTAAAATTTTGAATGGTGCATGGGATATGGGTCCATCCCTGTTTAAAACTAGCTTAGTCTTCAGGCTAAAGTGGAACGAAAATAGGACAAATAAATTACTACAGATCAATAGAATACTAAATACACTTCCAAGTTATCGTGTAGGATTTGATTGGCTACCCATTCCTAGAATAAAAACCAGCATTCCTACGCACTGTTGAACGGAAATATCTTTTTTTTCCCCTCACGCGATTCCTTTCTGCATAGCCGTCCTTATTTGTTGCAAGGGGTCT